>OY757912.1:68808155-68828155 GCA_963585895.1 Sepioteuthis lessoniana | reverse complement strand
AAGAAAGAAAGAAAGAAAGAAAGAAAGAAAGAAAATAAAGGAAAAGAAATAGAAAACAGATTGAAAACAGGAATTAAAAGGAAAATGAATAAACAAAGAAAGAAAGAAAGAAAGAAAGAAAGAAAGAAAGAAAGAAAGAAAGAAATAGCAAACAGATTGAAAACAGTAATTAAAAGAAAGAAAGAAAGAAAGAAAGAAAGAAAGAAAGAAAGAAATTACACAAAATTAGATCGAGCAATACAAGCTATAAAGAAAGCAGAGGGAAACATAAAAAGAGATAAGAACTCTGCTACAAATCAAGAAAGAAAGATAGAAAACAAAATGAAGAATAAAGAAAGATAGAAAAATATAGTAAAGAAAAGAGAAATAGAGAAACAAAAAAAATATGGCAAATCGATTAAATGCAATGATTAAGAAGCTGTATCTCCGCTGTCCAATTATAAAGAGTTGCGTTTACGTAACAGGATTGAGAGAATCGATAGATTTGATTAATGATCTGGATTTGCTCGTCGGAGATTTTTTGGGCAGTTCGCCATATAACTCAGACGCATACGAAAACAAGGTAGATAAAACTGTCTCAATTTGGTCAGTAAAATAGCACTTCTTCCTGAAGATATCTTAATTTTAGCATAGTACGACACAAGGTCAAACAAGAAGACAAACAACAGGTAAATTTGATCGATGGTTTTTATGGCATACCAACTCTTGTAGGTTATTTCATGCTAAATACTGTTTAAACAAATCAAATATATGTGATTTGTAAACGCATGGTTTACAGATATTTTTAAGCGCGCCAGAGCTCATTTGTTTGCACACCGTTTAATAATTTCAGGCATTTCTATCTAACGTTAATTCTTTTTAATGTTGTAATTTACTTGCCGCTTTGCTCAGATGTGATACAATGCCGTATGAATAGGGCATTCAATGAGACTCAAACTCACTCGTAAAGGTTTGATAGTCTAGTTTGCTGACCATTTCACTACCAGAAGCGCCCTAATTCATTTTAATGTTAATCGTTTGTTTTCTCACAGCTGGATATTTTTAAGTAAATAATTTTTAGGTAATTTTATTCTTAAAAAGTTAAAGCTAATTTGCTTGCACATAGTTAAACGGTTTCCGGCACTGCTATCTAACATTAACAATTCTGTTCAACTCTAATTATAAATATACATACAGTCAAATTGTAACATTGGGAAAGAAAGATTAATCCGAATAAATTCTTAAACCAAAAAAGTGATAATTTACTGAAATGGAATTTAGAAAAATGATTTAATACATCATATGGCTCTGTCAGCAGGGGCTGCAAAATACACTGACTATATCTCTGCAGAGATGTAAAGCTCCCCCGACAAGTGTCTTGGATATGACACCAAACTGCCTGATGGTGAAGTTCCAACAATAGAGAAGCTTTAGCGAATGTGGAGTACCATTCATTGCCATTGCTCTCAGGTTCACTCTTACTCGGAGTGGTTGTACCTGATAGGGTCCTATCTATGGGTCAAATAGAACTAAACTGTGTAATTATCCTAAGCTTAATTGTTTGAAATTAAATATTTTTACATTTACCTGTGTATAAACAAAAAACTGTACTTATCCTCAACTGAATTGTTTGAAATAGAACTGTTTCTACATTTAAAATAACTGATGGCCCAGTTAGCTGGGGCTGCAGAATACACTGCATCTCTGCAGAGGGGTAAGACCCCCCAAAGACTGTCCTGAATATCATACGAAACAATTAGATGGTGAAGCTTTGGAGAATGCTTAGTGCCCTTCATCGCTATTGCTCCCAGTTCCACTCTGACCCGGAGTGGTAGCACGTGATAGGGTCCAATCGATAGGTTAATTAGAACCAAACCGTGTAATTACTCTAAATTGAATTGTTTGAGATTACCTGATTTTACATTTATCTGTGTTTAAACTGAGTATTTGCGCTGAACTGAATTGTTTGAAATAGAACTGTTATGATATCTAACTATGTGTAAACAAAAAAAAAACATATAATTATACTAAACTGAATTGTTTGAAACTTTTAACAAAATGATTTAATTCGGTGTTAAATTACCCGAAAAAGGGTGATACGCCGTAAAACCAACCAACCAACCAATCAACCGATATATCATAAGAGTGAGACAGAATGAGTTCAAAATATATCGTTATTTCTTGGCTGAGGGAAAAACTAGAAGAAAAATAAAGGAATTATTCTGACTAAATCCGGAGAAATAGTCAAGGCGAAATTTGTTTAGGGAAATGATTTTGATTGTTCTCAGCTGGCGAAATCGATCCGCAGGTTCACCAAGGGGTCAAAGCTTAACAGAAATCATAGGCAGGTGATCAGAGTTCGGTTGTTTTTTGGGAAACGATAAAAAATTTAATGTAACTTACTTTTTCTAAATTCGAAACCGTTAAAAGAGTTGCTTTTAAGACTGTTATGAATTTGAGTGATTGTTGACATCCCTGCCCCTTTTAGGTAAAGGTGGGAGGAAACCGAATTCTGATCGTAGAAGGTGGAATGAAAGGAGTAGAATTAATTCGTAGAATGAAAATTAGGAAATAGCTGCCCCTTTGGGTAAAGGTGGAAGGAAATCGAACACTAAAGGTAGAAGGCAGAATGAAAGGGGTGGAATTAACAATTGGAATACAACTTCGGGGAGAATCGATATTATCAAAAACTCCCCAAACTACCACCCCAGAATGGAGACAAGATGCATATAAGTTGAACATTTTGCTCATTGCCAGAGACCAGCGGAAGGCAGCTACAAGACGCTAAGTCGCTCTGAGCCCTGGCTTTGCACCAGAATACCCAGGGTGATGAGGCGGAGAAAAGTCCTACAAAATGTGATTCCTTGAGATGACCTTGTACTAGACTTGCGAAAGTAGGGAAGCGAAGAGAAACTAAGATAATACTATACTTGAGATCGATTTGTAAGAGACCAGCCCAGAACAACGAAGAGATTCCATATCCTTGAGATCACTTGATACCGGACTATCCAGAAGTAGAAAGGCAGGGAGAAACCGACGCAGAGAAGAATGAACATAGTACGGTACTTAAGATCACCTTATATCAGACTATCGAAAACAAGAAGCAAAAACTTAATATGATAATTTCTGAGGCCTTGTGTCTGACCTTGAGTGCCAAGAGGTGGACTGACTTTTAAATCGTAAATTAGATCTCCACGTCACATGACTACAACCGACCGGGAAGGGTGAATGAAAGTACCATTTTAGAGACTCTTTTTAATAAACTAAATATTAATGTTTGTTACAAACCCGTGTCCTGTTCTGTGTCGGCACTTTTTTTACTTTCTTAATTTTGGGGTCATGACCATCCACTCATTGACTGGTGACTCTGATAAGGGATCGATCTGCTGTCTGGATGAAAAATACAACGAGAACAGATAAGCAAATCGATCGTGCCGTCTGGTGACGAAACCAGCGAAACGTAGCCTCCAGCAACTGAAAAAGGCAAGTGTAGGGGCACAAATGGTTACAAGTATTGCTGTGTTAAACCAATAATTCGATTTTTGCACACAGTTAAGGTGTTTCAAGTATTGTTATTCATCACTAATAATTCTGTTCAACATTATTCATTCGTTGAATAGTTCTATTTATCTCATAGATCGGACCCTAACAGGTACTACGACTCCGGGTCTGGGTGGATCTGGTAGTAATAACGATGTAGGGGTACTCTACATTCCCCTAAGCTCCAGGACTGTAGCCTCACCATGAGATACAGTTTAGTGTCATATCCAGAACTCTAGTTGCGTGGGAGAAATGCAGTTTGTATTTTATACAGCCCCAGCAGTGTAGCAATGGCAAACGTGTTGTGCTGCGACACCGTAGTAAGCTAGTTCGACATCCAGTTGCACTATAGCATTTACTAAAGGATTAACACCCTTGGGAAAGGTGTGAACTCCCTTATCCCTTCGGCTATGGCTTAAATAGTCCCATTGCTGTTCTTCTACCAGGATGACTTTGGCATTAAATAACCCACGAAGGTTGATATGCCATTAGACAAAAAGAAACCTAACCAATTATAAAGATACATAAAGATACTCTGAAGATAGAGAAATAGATAGTGCGAAGCGAATGCGTGACAAATAGAGACAGAAAAGAGAAAGAAAGAGAGAGAGAACGAAAGAAAGAGAAAGGGAGAAAGCAGAAGGAGAGAGAGAGAGAGAGAGAGAGAGAGAGAGAGAGAGAAATAAAAGAGAGAATGAAAGACGAAGGAAAGACAGTCCATGAATTTGTTGAGTTACCCTTTTTAATAGCTGTCGATCATATTGATATTTCTATTAAGAACCAACCGAAGAATTCTCGATAGAACGGAGGTAAGTATTAACTGGTAATTTGAACCCTTAACTCTTTTAATTCTCACCCAGTCCAGCCAGCAAAGGCTGTAGAATACGCCGACTGAATCTATGCAAAGTGGTAAGATCCCCACTAATGCGTGTCCAAGATATGACACTAAATTGCATCTGATGGTGAAGTTCCAGTCCTAGAGCTTTCGGGAAGGTGGAGTACGTCTTAATTGCCATTGCTCCCAGGTTCACTCTAACCAGGAGTGGTAGCACTTCAGAAGGTCCTATCTATGGATCAAATAGAATATTTGACATTTAAACTGTGTGCAAACTAATAACTGATGTTGAATCGAATTGCTAGAAATAGAACTTATCATTTAACTATGTGTAAACAAATGACAAATTGAATTGTTTGTGATACATAGTAATACTTAGAAACACTTAACTGTGTACAAATTAATGATGTTTGTTTGGTTGGTTGGTTTGGTTTTATGGCATATCAAGCATTGCAGGTTACTTAATGCCAAATCCATTTTTATACGTATAAACAGTTCTATTTCAAACTGTTCAGTTTAGCATAAGTACCGAGTTTAAATGTCAAAACAGTTCTATTTCAAACAATTCAGTTTAGCATAAGTATACTGTTTAGTTCTATTTGACCCATAGATAGGTCCCTATCAGGTACGATCACTCCGAGCCAGAGTAGACCAGGGAGCGATGGCAATAAAGGAATATTCCGTATTCACCAAAGATTCTGCATTACAGGAGCCTCACCATCAGATTGTTTACAGTCATATAAAGGACATTCGCTGTGGGAGTCTTACCCCTCTGCAGAGATGCAGTAGGAGTATTCTGCAGACCCCACAGACAGGCCTAACTAATGAATGAGTAATTTTGACTAGAATTATTTGTACTAAATAGCAATACTTGAAACTCTTTAACTGTGTGCAAAAAAATGAGCACAGACTCGTTTAAAAATGTTATCAACAAAATAGTTTAGAAATCATATATCTAATATATGTATAAAGATGATTTGGCATCAAATACCCTACTATGGTTTTCATGCCATAAAAACCATCAAAGAAAAGGGGGAAATTAAAAATCTTTATTCTCTCAGTTGGTGCAGTTAAAATGTATTTATTTTAAAAGTATCGAGCTATTATCTACCTTTTTACTGTGTTATGGTTGAATTCATACAGAAATACAAACATAATGAACATTTCAGTAATACATATATATATATATATATATATATATATATGCAAGTAGTATTTGCTCTATCTTTCCTTGCCCAGTCGACTGGGGCTGTAGAATACATCGACTGCTTCTCTGCAGAGGGGTAAGACACTCCCACAACGAGTGTCCTGGATATGACACTAAACAATCAGATGATGAGGTTCCAGTAATGCTGGAGCTTTGGGGAATGAGGAGCACTTCGTCATTGCCATTGCTCCGAGATCCACTCTGGCCTGTAATGGTAGCACCTAATAGGGCCCTATCTATAGGTTAAATAGAACTAACTGTATACTTATGCTAAACTGAATTGTTTGAATTAGAACTGTTTGACTAAACTGAATAGTTTGAGATAGAAATGTTTTTGACAGTTAAACTGTATACTTACATTTAAACCGCGTGCTTATGTTAAACTGAATTGTTTGAAATGGAATTGTTTTTGACATTGAAACTGTACTTACACTTAATTGATTTGTTTAATATAGAAGTGTTTTGACATTTAACTGTGTGTAAACAAAATCTGTACTTATACTAAACTGAATTAGCTGAATTAAAACTGTTTGAATAGACTGAATAGCTTGAAAAAGAGATGTTTTGGCAATGAAACTGTGTACTTATGATAAACTGAATTGTTTGAAATAGAGCTGACTATTTGCATAAAAATGGATTTCGCGTTACTTACAAAGGTTGATATGCCATAAAAACCTAACTAGCAAACAAAGCAACTCTATCTTTCTGTGCGAGGATTCGAATATCTTGGAGAAACTTACAAACAGTAGAGTTGCCTCGAGAATGTTTACCCCTTTTCCCTCGATGATACGACGTATTGTGAAGGACTTCTCCCAAAACTGTTCTGATTTTTTCCATGAATATTCTCGATTTCTAGTTGGATACGAAATAGAAGCTGGCATGGTAAACCTTAACAGCTCTAACAGTAAGAATTGCCTCTGCAATTTTTAGTGTTGCCTTTTGTCCATTTCTCTATTGTGTTTTGCTTATTCACAGCGATGCACAGTCGAAGGCGTAAACTGTTAACGCAATAATGATGCTTCACAAAAGTAAAAAATCAATGGTTCGCTCACCTGATTCAGACACCGACTTCTTCGACGTAGTCACTGGAATCTAGCAAGGAGATACATTAGCACCATATTTGTTTATCCTCTTCCTAGTAAACAACGTACTTCGAACGTCGATAGATTTAATAAACAAAAATGGTTTCACATTTTTAAAAAAGCTAGAAGCAAGTGTATTCAGTAGAAACTACGACAGATGCAGACTATGCAGAGGATCTAGCACTTCTTCCAAATACACCAGCCCAACAAGAATCCATACTGTAAAGACTGGAGCAAGCAGCTGGAGGCATTGGCCTCTACGTGAACGCAAATGAAATTGAGTTTAATGTGTTTTAAACAAGAAGGTACCATCTCCACAAGTGACAAGTCTGAAAAATTAGTAGAACAGTTCACGTATATTAGCAGCAACATCTCATCTACTGAAAACGATGTAAACATACACCCAGCAAAGGCATGAAAGGCAAAGGACTAGTTGTCGATCATGTAGATATCAGAAGTATCTGGGATTTTTCCAAACTGTAGCTGTGTCCATACTATAATATGGATGCACCACATGGACACTAACAAAACGCATACAGAAAAAGCAAGACGGGAACTGCGTGAGAATGCTACGTTCTGTTTTGAACGAATCCTAGAAGCAACACCCCGAAAACATCATTTGTACGGCCACCTACCACCAATCTCACAAACTATCTGTGACGTTGCATAAATAAGTATCCCAGGACGAGAGTCCATTTTATGCGCATGTGACGTCGAGGGCAGTCTGGCGCTTGACACTCCGCAAAATAAGTCCCAGTCAAGACTCCTATTTCGGGCATATGGTAAACCGGCAAATAACGTGGAGGTTAATTTGGGGCTATACTGATCTCAAACGTTGGTAAGGTGGTGCCAATTCACTTTCACATACGCCCGCCAAGTCCTTTGTCTTCCTACCCCCTCAGATAGCAGAAGAACGAACTTCTAGGTTAGAAAATATTAACTGTAGACAGATTTCCAAAATTCTCTTATAATCTTTTAAAGAGGTCATAAGACGATCAGTGAGAATTAATGAAAGCGATACGAGGCTGAAACAAATACGTGCAAAAGAAGACAAATCGATAGAGGAAATAGCACAACCAAAAGATTTCAACACAAGGGTGCATTTAAAATACAACAAAATTTTAATAGGGGACGACCAAACAAATAATGATAAGATTTAAGAAACAGTTCTTTTTCCTTTCTCTTTCCTTTTTACTATATAACAAAATGTTAAGACAACAGGAACGCATTAAACAGAAATATCTCTCAACAGTCCTTTTTTCTTCTGTCTCTTTGTTTTTCCTTTCTTTCTTTTCCTGTTACTTGAGCAAAGTGTCTAAATCGCCAGACTGAAGCATGTAACAAAGTTTATTCATTAAATCAGTTATTGATGAAACAGAATCTTTTCAGTTTCTCTCTTTCTTTTTTGAATACATATAACTTTCCAATATTTAGGAATAGTAGAAAGAAAACGGTTTAAGTTATACTAATCTTTGACGGGTTTTCAATGTTCTTTCTCTCTTTTTTATGGGTGAGTGACCTTCCTGGAGTTGGCGGATATCAGCATATTGTTCTTGCTGACTTCTGTCCAAAACTCTTCAACTCTTTTACGGGTGACTTTCCCCGGAGTCAGCTGAATTCAGCATGTCTTTCTAACGCTGAGTTCTGTCCCAAACTATTTTAACGGTCAGTCTTAGTGCCTGTTGATTCAAATAAAAGGAGGGTAAGGAAACTGACCTCCCCTTCCCCCTCTCTATAGCATGCCACGTCACAATCCAAATAAGACAAACAAAGCATTGCTGGAGAAATAAGGACGAACTCAAAAGTAAGTTAAAGTAAAGTTAGCGACCATAGTCGAGGGTGACCCGAAGGCTCCCTTTTCGATAGCTACTACACCAAGGTGTAGGGGAGGGCGCTACTCCATTCCCAGAATTGCTCCACTTTACCTTTGAACCGTACCTTATAATGCTGAGTGTTAAGCAAGGTGGTATCAAGTTCCATTTTTAAAGTCTTTGGTATGACTCGACCTGGGATTGAACCCAGGTCTCCCGGGCCATTGGCGAACACTCTAACCGCTGGGCCAAGACTCTTACACGTGGTCGTGCCAGTGTTGACCGACTAACAAGGGTTTACTTAGATCAGCTATGTGCGGAGATTGGATACATCCGAAAGGACTAATCCGGAGCGATGGATTATGAGGATGGAGGGTGAGAGAGAGAATAAGGGAACTTTCTGCTATCAGCTCGACTTGATGATAATATCCGTCAAGATATATCTCTATGTACATGGGACCCAAGTGACTGCTAATAACTCTACAAATAATAATGTTCTGTTGAGACTGCTAATAACTCCTGTAATAATAATGTTATGCTTTTTTGTTTCAGTTTTGAAAATAGTATACTATAACAACGAATAAGCCTTGATCACAATGCCTTGAATAAGAAAAGGAAAATATTTTGTGTCTTTATTCTCTTAGAGACAAAATCATTCACAACTATCTCAAAATAGATGCAACCCATTAATATGATAATGATTTATTACTGAGACAAGAAACTCAAAAAAGATTGCATGTCTTGGAAGCTGATTTAATAACAATCAAAAAGACATTGATTTGATATCTCTCACTCAAAGGATGCATTTTTTACAAAACATGTGCCAAATGCCCGCCTTTGCGCTTGTCATAGCAACAAATTATTAGCATATGAAGGGATTGCATCTATTTTGAGACACCCTTTATATACATAATAATTTCTTCAATAAAATAAAACAATGCAAAAAACTCATGAATCTAAGTTAAAAATAATCGCTCTTCACGTAAACGAAACCAGTATTGACTAATTTCGATATTAGTTCATCTGGGGCTTGGGAACCTGGAACCTGGAGTGAGAACCAGCTCCCAGCAGAGGGCTTGGGCCCTCAGGACCCCCGGTTGATCAGCCCAGCAGAATGAGAAAAAAGTGCTGCTATACTGAGAGGAACTTGGGGTCAATATGTTTCAGTCTGTTCAGTCTCCGACTCACCTCTCACACACAACCCTTTCGCAACACGTTCGCAACCCTTTCGAGAATAAAGTGTGAGAGGTATATTTTTCTAAAAAAAGTGTGTTCGTTCGTCATTATTGTTAATTATGTTTCCGCATGTATATGTATACGTATAGTTGTATCACGGCTATACAACACTCTTTATGTCCCACCAGATCTCATCTACTGAGAGTGATGTCAACGAAGAAAAAGCATGGACTGCTAGTGACAGGTTAACAACCCTACAGAAACTTGATCTTTCTGATAATGTAAAATGAATATTCTTTTAAGCTCTAATCCATGTCAATACTACGGTCTGGTTGCATCACGAGGAATTTAACGAAATGCTTAAAGAAAAAGCTTCATTGGAAGCATACAAACTGCTGTTTCATTCAAAGGCTTCATTCAAGCGTGCAAAGTGCTGTTTTCAACAAATCCTGGAAGTAACACCCAGCTATACAGCTTTTGCTTCAAACCTCAAAAACCATCCAAGTAAGACGAGAAAGACAAACTTGACACATGCTGATGAAGTAATAAGGAACCTCATTGGTGACGTTCTCCTATGGACACCTACATATGAACATTCCAGTGTTAGCTGACCAGCAAAAACTCGTGTCGCCATGTCCAGGACTTCAAGTATTAGAAATGATATTTGTAAAGAGCAAACACAAAAAAAATATCACTTTTAGTTTAGGAGCGGGGGTTTTAAAACACATCAGTCACAGGTGCTAAATCTTCAACCTCAGTAGATTCACAGTCACGTGATCTTCAGCTGCTATCTCTACACATTCAAACCAGCAGAAAAGAGGGCACCTGCACATAATGATCGTTCCCATTCAAAAAATTCATACAGCACAAAGATGGTCGAAAGTACCTGTACTCATACTTCATTAATCGAGACGTTTGACAGTTTTTCAACTGATTTCAACAACAGTTGCTGCAAGATAAAACGAATAAAAAGCAGAACACCAAATACTTGTCAGTTATTTTCGACAAAATATACCAAGAAAAGAGTAGAAGTTGGGCAGTAGAATACACCGACTACACCACTGTCAAGTGTGCTCAGTATGTCACTAAACTGCAACTGATGGTGGGGGTCCGGTTCTGAAGCTTTAGGGAATGTAGAATTCCTCTTTATTGACATTACATCCAGCTCCACTCTGATCAAGATATGTAGTATCTTTTAGGGTGCCATCTATGGATCAAATAATTGCCACCGTTGTCACCCTTGTATAGCACTGGACCCCACGGTCCAGTTTAAGCTATAATCAGGCATATGTGCCTGGTCCCAGATGTGGGTCTATGTCCAGCCAGGCTCATCTGGCCCACATTGCACTAAGTGGATTGATGACCAGAATTGTCAAACAGGGCTCGAGCCTTGGCTCGTGTCCGACCTTCACCTCCCCAAACCCCCACTATAATTGACCTTCGAGTCATTGACCTCGTGTCAAGTTCTGTCTGGTGGAAGGCAGAGACAAATATCATCTATGGATCAAATAAAACTGTCCAATCATTTACGAAGGATAATTATTTTTGTAATGATTTAAAACCATACTGGTGTGTTCAGATTATGTATATAATATAGGAATACTTGGTAAACAGAATAAATAATGTTAAATAACAATATGTAAAACCATTTAATCTGTGTGCAAACAAATGATTTAAATTGAATAGAATTATAGGTGTTAGATAACAATACTAGAAACCATTTAACTGCAAAAAAACAGTTTTAACAACTTGTTTAAAAATTCCCGACAAGCTATTCGCTTACAAATTATATATATATATACATATATATCTTCACGCTCAATAAGTCACGCCAACATCACAGAATCCTTTCTCTCTCACTCTCTCTCTATATCTATCTATCTATCTCTGTCTCTCTCTTTCTCTCAATCTGACGCGTATGAGTTCGTCTTACCCTCTCATGCAATGCCCCGCATGTTCATCTTATGTTGATGCTTTTTTAAGATGAGAGGTATATTGCCGTACAGTTGCTGTTTTATGGAGTGTTTCTTCGACGATTTGTTCAAAACAGCACGTAGCATTCTTGTGTAGTTACCATTTGAGCATCAAATTAGCCAACATAAAACACCAACCTTGGCCAGGGCGATATTCAGTTATCACTAGAGCCTCTATTAGTACTAAATGTTTCTTATTCCCAGCCTTGGGCAACACAGAGAAACACCAATCAGAATAACCCGTCCGGCATAAATAGTAATAATATATATATATATATACTTCCCATTTCATAAAATATCAAACCAAACTATATCTATCTATGTGTGTGTGTGTGTGTGTGTGATGTTTCGTATGTTTGTAAATAAAGTACTCAGTATCATTGATAGAGAATATCTATCCAAGTGAGGATTACTTAAAAATGGATTAGGGACTGTCAGTTTCTCGCCTATGCAATTATCAGGCTGATCACCGAAAACAGTTGACTCCGTATCTTTGCCATCCAAACTTATAGCAATATCTATATACATTTACCATTATCTCCACACCAGCTGGATGTGACAAGAAGTCAGTTTTTAAGAGGTTTGAATTTAGAGCTTTCCTTCTTGGCCGCTTCCCATGCTAAAGAGCTTCGGCTGACCTACTGAAATATACTGGTTTAGCTGGTGATGGAGTGCCGTGGATGAACTTTGCATAGTCAATGCGGTCGCAAGATAACATCAACCAAGTGGTTTCACAGGAAAGAGAAAAATATAGGAAAATGGCGAGGAATGTAATTTATTGCCTGTGGATAGAGTGACAGATATTTCCGTTCGCAGATAAGATCAACAAATTACCGGAAAAAAAACGGAAGCATGTAAGTTCCGATAACCAGCCATAAACAGAAAATGTGTGCGCGAAGAGATGTGTTCATATTTCCGCGTGGAAGTTGAAAGACAATATAAGGTCTGTAATTTTGGACTGAGGGAGAGACTCAAGCAGACCTGTCAGCTCCCCCGTGTGTGTTCTCCAGCCGTCGCTCTAATACACACAAAGGGTCCCCACCACAGAAGAAAGATATGTGCGAACTCTCTCTGACTGTATTCCTACTATACATTAACGTCACCGTCGAAGAATGAAAATATAAATCATATTTTTATATATCTACGTGGTATTCGTTGTTTCGGTACAGTATAAGACACTACTATTTACCCATCAATGGAGAAAGAACAGTTGGATAGATTTACATTGTGTAAATTGCAAACAGCCTCGTCCAGAATTGAATCATTGTGTTCATATCCTACAACGGCATATATATATATATATATATATATAATGTGTGTGTGTGTGTGTGTGTGTGTGTGGATATGAACAGCCTGAGATAGATAGATAGATAGATAGATAGATAGATAGATTGAAGTTTTGTCTGCAAATTATCCATATATTAAATATGTTAATATTCAAATATTAAACAAAAGAAAGCATGAGCTGGATATTTCAACCTTAGACATCATTAAAGAATTTCCGTCAGGACCTCACATACCAATATCAGCGTTCTTTTTCCTTTATACAAAAGTTTACGATGTTCTCTTGGTTTAGTTCTTTTGAATATCACTTGTACAATCACTTGAACGACAGTAATTATCGGAGAAGAAAAAAAGCAAGAAAGAAAACAAGAAAACAAGAAAGAAAGAAAGGCTTCTTATTTCTGACTGCGTAACACCAAGGAAGAGTGTTAGTTCAGACGAGAACAGTATGAGTGTCTCTAATTGGAAACCCCGTTATGTCATTGCCGTATAACCGGTTTACCAAATGCTCAAAATGACTTCATAAATCTGTTATATATATTCATATGTGTGTGTGTGTATGCGTGTGTATCTACCTTCTCCGCAAAGGACAATATGTGACATACGGTGAATTGTTCGTTTGAAATTTAATTATTCTAAAATGGTTGCCTAACCAAAGCTAAAAAACCCAGTCTGTCAACTACTTACCCATAGCTATGGGGAGAACAAATTAATTAATCCCTTTCCCAAGGACATTAGCAAGAAGTGAAATGCAAACAACAACAACTACGATTTGAACTCGGGTCACCGATTCCATTGTGAGCGTGTGTGTGTGTGTGTGTGTGTGTTTGTGAGAGAGTGAGAGAGAGAGAGAGAAAGAGAAAGAGAGAGAGGGGAGGGTAGTGTAACAAAGACAGAAAGAGAGACTGTCAGACCATGGTGTAACTGTTTACAGCATCGGAGACTAATATGTTTGAGTTGTGTGTGCGTACATATATATATATATATATATATATATATATATATATGTGTGTGTGTGTGTGTGTGTGTGTGTGTGAGTGTGTGTGTGTGTGTGAGTACATACGAGTGTGTGTGTTACTTGTTGGCCAATGCACCCATATATATATTCATATATATATATGTGTGTGTTTGTGTTACTTGTTGGCCAATGTACTCATATGTATCACAGAAGCAGCATGAAAATAACCAAAGAGAAATCAATGTTTAAATGGCGACTATTTTTGCTTTCCTGTTGTTTTGTGGTTTTTATTTGAAAAGAAATCACACTGAGAATTTGCTTTCAGAGAGAAGTCTCGTAAAACTGGTTCTATTGATCAGTTTTGTTTAATTTTCAATTCTTATTTATTATCGTTTCTTTTCTCTCTCTCTCTCTCTCTCTCTCTCCCCCCCAAAGCGCGGATCGACAAATCGTAAATTAAATTACCGTTATTTTATTTAACTGTTTTTCATCATGTTTTAAACGGTGTATGTTGATCGCCATAACTGAGTCTATTCGTGTGTAACTTCCACATATATCGGATTTAAAATCTTTACATACACATATATATATATATATATGTGTGTGTGTGTGTGTGTGTCATTGACTGTCTTCGCTTCTTGCACAAACCGAATATTACCTAGTCTAGTTAATTTCACATACGCCAACTCATACCAAATCGAAAATAATATATAGCCCAGTCGTCGGGGACTGTAGAATACATCTCTGCAGAGGGGTAAAACCCTTTCTCAATGTCCTGGATATGACATTAAACTATCTGATGGTGAGGCTCCAGCCTTGGGGATTTGGGGAATGCAGATTACCCCTTCATTACCATTGCCCCTAGGTCCATTCTGACTCAGAGTGGTAGCACCTGATAAGGCCCTATCTAGGGGTGAAATAGAATAAACTGTGTGCTAACAAATGACTGATGTTAAATTGTGACTGTTATATATCAATACTTAAAACGTGTTTACAAAATCATCTAGATATTTAATATATATGCATAAATAGGATTTGGCATCAAATAACCTACAATGGTTGATATACCATAAAACCAAACCAACCAACCAAACCAAATAATATAAAGCAAAACTCTCACGCCAACTTATAGTGTAGGTTGTGTTTATAATATGCTGACTGTTTTCACTACATATGGGTAAGGGCCCTTTCATAAAATGGGTGTTCTGTGTATGACATCAAACTGCGATGGTGAGGCTCCACTTCTCGATATCTGGGGAGTATGGAGACACCTTTTCATTGCTATTACTCACTGATCTGGAGGGGAAGTACCTATTACGGTCTCTCCAGTGGGGCAAATAGATCTGTTTAAATTTATTCGCATTCGATAGGAATATTTGAGGCCATATAAATGTGTATTATTTGTATTAAGAATAGTTAGATGAAGCTATAATTATCTACGCAGGATTATTATTATTTTCTTACTTGAAACCATATAAATGTCGGCAAAAAAATAAGCATTATAAAGTAGAAATAATCACTTGAAACTAAAAGATTATTAGTATTAAACAGGAATACTTAAATCAAAAACTTTGTGAAAATTATTTGTATTAGATAGAAATACTTGATATCATATAACTGTGCTAATTATTTGTATTAGATAGAAATACTTGATATCATATAACTGTGCTAATTATTTGTATTAGATAAAAATACTTGATATCATATAACTGTGCTAATTATTTGTATAAGATAGAAATAATTGATATCATATAACTATGTGCAAATTATTTGTATTAGATAGCAATGCTTGAATCATAAACCTTGTGAAAATTATTTGAATTAGATAGGAATACTTGATATCATGAATCTCTCTACAAATAATTCCAAACAACTAAAGAATGGAAATATAAATAGTCTCGATTCTGCCTCTTTTTAAATTTCCCGTTTTTCTGCGAAGATTTAAGTGATTATTATTGTTACTTCTTTTCGAGTTTTTCACACCAGCGTTAGCCGATGGTTTTCTCACTAAATTTTTGTGACAGCAAGTTTCCTCATGTCTTCCGGACTCTTCTCAGTATTCTGGACGTTTTCAATAATGCAGTAGTTTGGATGGTCTCCACTCGTCCTCTTATTTCCAACTCCTCCAGTTCTTGTACTAATCTTCTGGCAACTGTACCAAGAGCTCCAATTACAATTGGTGGAACCGACACTTTCATGTTCCACAGTTTTTTCAATTCTCAAGCAAGGTCCAGGTACTTATCTTCCTTTTCGCTTTATTTCAGTTTTACGCCGCAGTCAGCTGAGAGAGCAAAGTCCAGAATTCTTCGAGTTCTCCTTTTTTATTGATTATTACAAAATCAGGTCGTGTGGCTGAGATTTGGCGATCCGTTTATATCTCAAAATCTCAGTGGAGTCTCATTCTCCAGGACAGATTCTGGGTTGAGCATATACCATTTGTTCGCATAGTCAAAATGAAATTTCTTGCACAATTCCACATTGTCGTGTCGAGTCTAATACTCTTTCTGGGCTAATTTGCTGCATTTGCTTATTATGTGATTGATCGTTACTTCTCTATCATCACATAACTAACATTTGCTGTATTGTTACGTCTAATCTATTCTTGTTTTCATATGAATGGTCCTTATAGCTTTGTTTTGTGCTGCTATTATAAGAGAGTGAGTTTCACTCTTAAGGTTTCCTTTCTGAGCATCTCATGTGAGATGCCGTTTGTAAGTCGCTTAAAACGTCCATCGAGTTGTTTTTCTTCCTGTTTTCGTTTTATGGTTATTTCCGTTCTGTTAGATCTCGTGTTGTCAGTATTGTTTCTATTCAACCGTGCTTCTCTATGTAGTCTTCGAGTCGTTGTATCTTTGCGTCAACGCTGTCTTCAATGCTTGTAAGTCCTCTTCCTCCTTCTTTTCTTGACGCATATGGTCTGTCAACGTCATCTCTGTGATGTAATGCTTATGCATCGTCCTTAGTTTTCTTGTTCTATAGTCCATTTATTTTAGTTCTTCTTAGGTCCATCCAAGGAGACTAGGTTTCAATCTCAGGTCAAGTCTTACCAAAGACTAAAAAAAATGGTACTTAATGTCGCCTTACTTGACGCTTGGCTTTATAAGGTACGTATCAAGGGTAAAGTGGAGCACTCCAGAGAAAGGAGTAGCGCCTTTTTCTACGCCTCAGTGTAGTAGCTATTGAAAAAGGAAGCCTTTGGGTCACCCTCGACTACAGTCGCCAACTTTTTTTACTATAATGTCCTTGCTATATAGTTTTGTCTCGGGTAGCTTTCTGATTCTCCAGAGATACTCTTTCTTAATATTTTCTTTCATCTTCACTTGTTTGTTAGGGTCAGCTTCCAAAGTTTTTGTAGGTTTCATTTTCTCCGAATGCTTGAATTTTTCTTGATTTGGTAGTTCCATTCCGTCCGTCATGTGCCGTTTCCTGCTTTTCATTATTAGCATGGTGCATTTTTCTCTGCCAAGTTCCATCCCTATGTCCTGACTATATATTCTCACTGTGTGTATTAGGGTTTCCAAACCTTTTTCCTTTTTTGAAAGAAGTTTGAAGTCGTCCATGTACTTTAGATGATTGATCTTTTCTTGTGATCTACAAAGTTTGTATCCAGCTGTGCATTTCTTTAGTACGTGGTTAAGTGGCATAATCGCTATTACAAATAGTAATGGTGATAGCACCTCTCCCTGGAATATACACCTCTGGATCTTCGCTTCAGCTAAGCTTTTCTCTCCTGCTGTGAATTCCACTCTCCAGGTTTTCATGGTTTTCTGGAGAAAGTTTATGACTTCGTCTGATATCTTACACATTTTGAGGCAGGTCATTATCCAGCTTTTCGGGGACATATCATATGCCTTTTTGTTGTCAATCCAGGCCATGGCTAGATTTTTCCGTCTCATCTTGCTCTCGTTGAGGATCTGTTAATCAATGTAGAGTAGCTATTCTGTGCCTATGGATCATTTGCAGCATCTTTTCTGTTCCTCGGGGAACAATCTGCGGCTTGTTAGCGAGGCATAAATCTTTTCCCTTATCTGTGCCGTTAGTATTTTCCACATCATCGGTAGGCATGTTATGGGAGTGTAGTTGTTTGGGGCGGTTCCTTCAAGGGGATCTTTTTGAATCAATGTGGTCTTTTCTTAGGTCATCCATTTTGGTACATCTGCTTCTTGAAGGCGTCTGTTCGTTTCGCGTGCTAATCTGGCTTGGATTGAGGCGAATTTTTTTAACCAGAATCCACTTAAGCCATCATGGCCTGGTATTTTCTAATTTTGTATTATTTTGAGTACTGTTCTGAGTGAATCGATATGTATTTTCGCCTTTCTTCTATCTCTTTTCCCAACTTGATTATCTATTCAGCTTTTTTGTTATGTTCTCTTGGCTGCCATATTTTGCTCCAAAAATTAATTAGCTTCCCTTGCATCCGATTGTTAGTATATCTTCGTGCTATCTCCCCTACTTGTTGGTGGAATTTTCTTTCGTAATTTTAGAATGTCCTGTTTTTGTTATTATTGTTTTACCCTTTCTTGATATATTTTTAATCTTCCTTGTTTCGCCAGTACTTTCTGGTTTATTTCTTTAAGTTGTTGTTATTTTTACTTGGGTTGTTTTTTTTTTTTTCCTTTGTGTACCAATATACTCCAACGTTTTTCCTTAGCTTTATCATTTTTCTTGTTGTCGTAGATTTTTTATCTACGTTTCCAGTCGAATTTCCCCTCTAGGTTTTGAGTTAGAGTTGGTGTTTTTAGGAGAACCTTGATTTTTTCACTGAATACTATTGCTCCTGCATAGATTAGTTCATTTAATTCTCTGATGTTTCTCGTTGAAATTTCTGTTAATAATTAATTTATATTTCCGTTTCCGCCTTCACTCTTCTCTAATCTATGTTTCTTTGTGATGGTAATGTAGTCTTCTTTTCATACATAATTCCCTTAAAATTTTCTAAATTCATTTCTAGTTCTGGTGTTAGCGTTTGCTCTCTGTGGTTTGAAAGTGTGCCGTTTCTATTTTTATTAGTTTACAGTTCATTTCAGTTTGACTGTTCTTGTTTGTCAATATTTGATGTGTCTGTTATTGTATTAATGTCTTGTTTTGATTTGCTATAAAAATAGCGAATCAAAACAAGACATTAATACCATAAAAGACTCACCAAATATTGACAAACAAGAACAGTCTACCCGAAATGAACTGTGAACAATTCAAATTGGTTTAAACACAGTTAAATGATTAAACAATTCTATTTGACCCATAGATGGGACCCGAGGTGGTGCTATCACTCCGGTTAAGAATGGACACGGTAATAATAGCAGTGAAGGGTTACTCAACATGCCTCAAAGCTCCAAGACTTGAGCGCTATCATCAGATACAATTTAGAGTCATATCCAGGACACTTGTTCGTTGGCACAGGTGGAGGGATTCTTAGCCATCTACAGAGAAGCAGTCGCTATATTTTACAGACCCAGGCAACTTGGAAAAGAATTTACAGTAAAATTGTATTTTAAATCAATTCATTATATAAAAGTATTGTAAAGAATTTCATAATCATAATTTATCGAAAATCAAAAAATAATTGAATATTATCAATTTAGAGATCATGAAATTGTTCTAATATATCATCACTGATCTCACCAGCTTTGTCGATGGGGCTTAGAACACGCTGACTCTGTCATCTGCCGAGGAGTAAAATCCTTACAGAAAGGATTTCTTGGATATGATAATTAAACTGAACTTGATTGTAAGGTTCTAATTCTTGATATCTGGGGAGAGATGAGTCTCCTCATCGTAACCATTACTCCCAGGTCCATTCGGTGTCGGAGTATCTGTCAACGTCCTATCTATGGCTCAAATAGATCTGTTTAGAAATAAAATCATATTTGGTATCAATTCTTTGTGCTCTAAAACTGTAGATTTTTTGGTTCAAAAAATGTACTTGAAGAAATATTGGCCTACTAAAAATTGTTATTAGTTACTTGAAACCATATAACTGCATTCAAACAAATGACTATTATAAAAAATAGTTGATTACTTGAAACCATATAATTATTAGTATTAGATAAGAATATTGATATTGCATAACTATGTACAAAATATCCTTAGAAGCAACAACGCAAAAAATGTAAATATTAAGGAACAATGAATACAATTCCGTGACTTCTAGGCAC
>OY757912.1:68768155-68805655 GCA_963585895.1 Sepioteuthis lessoniana | reverse complement strand
ACGATTGGTGCGATACTTGGGGTTGTAGCTCATTCACCAACTCTTTACCACACATAGACCCTCCTATTTGAGCCAAAGATTTCGAATTTTGTTTCGTCAGTCTAAATGACTTTATTCCACTGTTCTATTATTCAGTCTAGGTGCGTCTTAGCCCACTGAAGCCTTTTAACATTTTTTGCTTCCTCAACAGTGGTTTCTTTTCAGCAATTCTGCCATATAGGCCAGCTTCACAGAGTCTTCTCCACACAGTCAATTGTGACGCAATTGTTTTCATGATATCGTGCAGTATTGTTTGAAATAGTCAGCCCTCTGTCACTCATGCTGGTGACTCAGTCGAAATTGTCCTCTGCAGATGTAAAACAGATCGTTTCTAGCAAGCAGTAATTCAACACAATATGTGATTTCGAATGTTAGTATAATTTAACGTTTGGAAAACGTTTTATTCATGCTAAGTATTAAAGAAGAAATACGCCTTCAAATCAATTTTTCAAAAGATGTCTGGTTAAACTAAGGTCAAAGTTGCTGAGGAAAACGTGTATTTAATACAATAAATAAAAAATTGTGGTGCTTAACTTATTTTCTTAAGAATAACACTTTTAGGATAGAAGAAAAATATTTAAAGGTTACCAAATACTTTTTACAAGTAGTATATATATATATATATATGTGTGTGTGTGTGTGTGTGTGTGTGTGTGTACTAGACCCATTAAATAGGTTTCGAGACTTTTTTCGTATGAGCACTTTTATTGATAGTACACACATGAAACTCTAGTCCCCTTCGATGTAATCTTCTCCAGCTGCAATGCACTTGTACCGTTCCAACAACTTCTGGGAGGCCCCATGGAAGTCCTCTTGTGTGAGCGTGTCAATGACCTTCGTCACAGCCTCTTTTATCTCCTCAATTGTCGCATAACGACAGCCTCTGAGCTTAGGGAATAACCAAAAGTCACTGGGAGCAAGGTCTGGACTATAGGGAGGGCGAGGAACTGTCTTGATGCCCATCTTGGTCAAATAGTCTGTGACAAGGATGGAATTGTGAACTGGTGTATTGTCCTCGTGGAAATGCCACTGACCCGATTTGAAGAGCGCTGGCCTCTTCCAACGGAATCTCTTCCTGAACTCCCTTAAAACCTCAATATAGTAACCCTAGCCCTAACCCTTTGGCCAATCAACTCTAGTGTATTGACTTCCTTACACCTCCCACACCTCTCATCATCCCTCACAGATGCCCTGCTTTCCTTGAATCTCTTATGCCACTCAAAAACTGACGCTCGATTCATGCAAGATGCTCCAAAAGCAGTCTGAAGCATTCCATAGGTTTCTGTGGCATTTTTTCCAAGTTTAAAACAGAATTTTATTGCATATCATTCTTCTAAAGTGTCAGATTGCATTTTTGAAATTCAGCAGCGGTGACAATCAGGCTTTAGCAGGGTGTATTCCAATTGCTGCTGTAGTTGTCCATTCGAACCTGAAATCATAAAAATTGGTCAGTCATTTTATAAGATGTATAGCAATAACATACTGAATTTTCGAGAGTCTACGACAATTTTAAGTCCCCATACAAAAAAGTCTGGAAACTTATTGAATGCACCACGTATATATATATATATATATATATATATATATATATATATATATGTCAACAGAGATATATATTTATTATCAAAAAGCGTTTTAAATCACAAAAATCTTTACAGTGCATGAAGATGCAAAGAAATATTCCAATATATTTTAAGTATAAAATGAGATAATAATAAAACTCTATAGAAAATCAAGAGTCGGACGTGCTGAACACAACATAACCTGAGGATTGGTTACGTGGAACACTGAGTCGATAGTTTTTATTTTGTTTATCTTATTTTGTTTTTTATTTTGTTTATCTTATTTTATACTTGAAATAGATTTATTCTCTCTCCCTCTCTCTCTCTCTCTCTCTCTCTCTCTCTCTCTGATACACCCGCGCACACACACACGCATACTCACGCAGACATACACACACACGCACGACTCACACACACACAAGCAGATATACACACAGACACACACGTAGTCACGCACACATAAACATGTGCAGACATGCACAAACACATACGTAAGACACACACACATACATATTCGGGCAGACATGCACACGCTCACATGCACGAACTCACAAACGCAGACACACTCACACATACGAAGACAAACACACACACACACACTCGTACACACACTTGCAGGCACACACATACACAAACACACAAACACAAATATATATATATATATATATATATATGTATATATAGAATACTTAGTCCAGTTAAACCGGAGTTAGGAGTAATTCCATCAGGACAAGAAAATATTCGTGAATATTTAAATCTTCCTGGTAAAGAGCTCAATGTATCAATTATACAGAGCAATAATTTCATTAAGAAAAAAACAACGAAACCAATCACAAAGGATTATAAATTTATTTCAATCCTGTTACGCATTTTTGAAATTTTCAAAAACACGAAAAAAAATTAACAGGACTTCATCAGATCAATATATATATAATGTAGTCTGTGCGTCTGTCAATGGCGTCTTTGTGTGTCTCTCTCTTCGTGTCGATGCAAGAGAGAAGTGAGACAGAGACAGAGAGACAGAGACAGAGAAAGAGAGAGCATATGCATCATCCTCTCTAAAAATATAAAAATAGCGTGACTGTTTATGGAAAAGAAAATGAATGTAATTTTCATTTTCAGTATTACTAAAGTTTATCCGAGTGCTGTTAACGTGGAGAAAGAAGAACACCACCAATATGATTTGAGTAAACATTTACGCCTCTGTCAGAATGAATGTGTCGTGGTGTATGTGTACGTTTGTGTCGTTGTCTGTACGTGAGTGTATGCGTGTGCGCGCACTTAAAACATTCTTTATTTAATCATGATTTTCATTTAGTTACATTGAGAATCGGTCTATGAAAGCTATTTACCTGCAGCGTTATCTACTACGGACAAATCGTGCAGACAGCAGTCTCGTGTATAGGTCGAAACTTGATTTATTATCACGAAATCATTAGTATATGAATTCAGGGATTGAAAACAAGGCTTGCTATTAATCCTTCGTAAAACGTTAACTCATTATTATGAGGACCAGTTTGTCTACAATTTTTGTCATATATATATATATATATATATATATATATATATTTACACATATGTGTGTCAGTGTACGTGCGTTATATATATATATATATATATATATATATATATATATATATATATACAAAAATTCATTACTAAAGCCCTTGATTACTGATATCAAATCATGTATTTTATACAGTAAATATTTTTAGATAAAAAAAAACTGCCCTTTGTCAAAGCATTTAATCTAAATTTTCTCTCAGGATTACTTACACGAAGCATTATACAGCGAAAATTTCAGACTGAAATTTTATTAATAACATAAAGAATCCTAACCTGCTCATTGGCCTAGTGGGTAGAATGTTCGCCAATGGTCCAGGAGATCTGGGTTCAATCCCAGGTCGCGTCATACAAAAGTCATTAAAACTGGTATTTGATACCTCCTTGCTTAACTTTCCGCAATATAAGATACGTATCAAGGGCAAAGTGGAGCAATCTAGGGAAAGGAATGTCGCTCTCCCCTAGTGTAGTAGCTATTGAAAAGGGAGTCTTCGGGTCACCCTCGACTACGGTCGCCAAATTTACTACATAAGAATCCAAACTATTGTTTACTAATGATGTATATGAATTTCGCTCAATGTTCAATTCATCATCAGCATTGTCCTAATCAGCATTATGTGTCAACAGCATGGATTCTCTCTCTCACTCTTTCTCTCTCTCGCACGCACGCTGCCCTATCATCTGAGGCTGTAGAATACGCCGACTGCACCTCTGTTGCACAAGAATTAATCGCTTACAAATCAAATACATATATAGAGAGAGGATTTGGCATTGAATAATCCACATGACTTAATATACCATACAACAAAATCAAACCAAACAGACTATCTCTTCTCTCTCTCTCTCTCTCTCTCTCTCTCTCTCCCGCTCGCTTGCCATCTGTCCCTATTAACAATCGCTTTTGCTTAGTCCTATTGGTAGTACCTATTGTCATCACAGAGCTGATGAATGTAAGAATTTTACTCTTTGTGTTCATAAGTAGCAGATCAGAGGAGAACGTCGCTGTCGAGTTTGCCTTTACTTCACCAGCTGTGCGCAGCAGGTCTTATTACCTGGTCATGTTACCTGAATGGTTTCTTAGATAAGCGGTAAGTGGACGTACAACCACTGTTCTTCAGGACACTAATTCCAAGATTTCTTTTAAAAATTTGCCAAGAAAATTATCTTCTGCCAAAACATCTTCGTTGTCAGGTTTCCAGATCAAGTATAAAGTAACCAGATTATTGAATGTGTTAACTCCTCTTCGTTAACGTTAGAGGGCTTCCTTCAGTCCGTAGACAAGACACATCTGAATCATTTATTATTATTCACTAAGTGAACCGGAACGATTTCTTCCTATTCATGATTGGGATTTTGTATCTTTCTTCAAAATGTTAAACGCAGAGAATATTTCGAAGACTTTGAAATGGTTTTCTCACGGTTGTGTACCAGCCCAGTCGGCTGGGGCTGTAGAATATACCGACTACTTCTCTACAAATGGAGTAAGACTTCCCCAACGACTGTCCTAAATAAGAAACTAACAATCTAATGGCGTGGCTTCAGTAATAACGGAGCTTTCGGGAATGTAGAGTACCCCTTCATTGCCATTGCTCCGAGCTCTATTCTGAACCAGAGTAGTAACACCTGATAGGGTCCTATCTATGGGTCAAATAGAACAGTTTGATATTTAGACTGAGTGCAAAAAACTGACTTATGTTAAATTGACTTGTTAGAATTAGAATTGATTGATTATTTAACAGTGTGTAAAAAATTTACTGATTTTTAATAGAATTGTAAGTGTTAGATAGCAATACTTGAAAACATTTAACTGTGTACAAACAAATGATTAATAGTAAATAGAATTATTCGTATTAGATAGAAATACTTGAAGCCATTAAACTGTGTTCAAAATAGGATGCGCTCAGACTCGTTTAAAAATGTTATCTACAAAATGTGTCGACAGATCATATGAATATTTGATATATATGTATGAAGAGGATTTCGCATTAAATAACCTACAATGGTTGATATGCCATAAAAGCCAAACAAACCAAATCTTATATATTTAATATATATGTATAAAGAGGATTTAGCATTGAATAACCTACAATGGTTGATATACCATAAAACCCAACCAAACCAAATCTTATATATTTAATATATATGTATAAAGAGGATTTAGCATTGAATAACCTACAATAGTTGATATACCATAAAACCCAACCAAACCAAATCTTATATATTTAATATATATGTATAAAGAGGATTTAGCATTGAATAACCTACAATGGTTGATATACCATAAAACCCAACCAAACCAAATCTTATATATTTAATATACAGGATAAAACTACCAAATTGAAACAGATTCTAAAATGCTTACTGAAACTTTTCAAATGGGCTGCTTTACCCCTGATATTCTCAAGTTTCAGAAGTGGAATTGTAAGATGTCGTCAGTGATATCTGTACGGCTTACATAAAACAAATAAAACCAACTCGCTATTGCATCCGGAAATTTTAGAATACTAATAATAATAATAGTTGCCCATCCCATTCAATGATAACATCCGGGTTATTTTTCCTCCAGTTTTTTTTTTTTGTTTTTTTTTTCGATTTTTAGACAAGTATTGCTATTCGTCTAAGAGGATGTTCACGACCCCCAAGTTAATTTTGATGTCTCTATGCCCGAGTTTTGGTCCACCTGTTTTACGTAATCCTTCTCTATGTTTTGGCAGTTTGCTATCTGTTCAAGTGGCAACTCCGTCTTAGGTTGCGTGGGGCAAGTATATCATACATGCCAGGGAATTTAGATTTCTTCAAGGTGAATTTATTTGGGATGTGCTGCCACTACTTGAGATTTAGTATTTTGCTTAAGTGACGCATCAGGTAGATAGGAAGTCTTCGGGTATCCGTTTTGTATACTGTCCAAGTTTCTGTGCAGTACAGAAGGGTTGAGAGAACGATGGCGTGGTACATTGCACATTTAGTTTTTATGGAGAGGTCTTTGCTAAGCCAGATTCACTTCCTTACCCCGTCAAAAGGGCTTGGAAAGATTTTACGTTCATGTGTCTAGTTTCGTATCTTGTCAGTTGTTGGTGGTTGACTGGGGTGTCAAGATATTTGAATTTGTTTACATGGGTTACTTCATGGCCCTCTATCTCAATAACTTAACCAATGTCATGAAATATCGAACGTGATTTTCGAGGTTTTTTAATTTTCCGCCAAAATACCTTTGCAGATTTCGATAAACGTATTATAATTTCCTGTGCATTTTGGTGGTTAAGTGCCACGAAGATAGTGTGGTTAGCAAACATGAGCTCACGTGACAGAACATTTTTGAAAATTTTAGAACCGATTCTTTAATTGTTTTAAAACTGCATTTGAAATTCTTTTTGGTTTTCACTGCTAATTCAAACTTGCAGTTTTGATCTCTTTGACAGTTTTCTTTATGAATCTTTGATAATTAGAATTTTTACAATAACTTTTCGTGGAAGCGCCTCTACCCAAACTGAATCCCAACTGCATAGTCTGGAGCAGGAAGCAAGTGGCATTGGCCTTCATGTGAATGCAAACAAAATGGAGTACATGTTTTTTAATCAAAATAAAGATATCTACACTTTAAATGGTGGTTCTCGGAAACTAGTGGACAAGTTCACCTACTTCGGAAACAGTGGCTCATCTACTGAAAATGTCATTAATATGAGACAAGCGAAGGCATGGACTGCTATCGATAGGTTATCGATCATATGGAAGCCTCACCTCTCCGATAAAAAAATCGAATTTTTTTCAAAGCAGCAGTCGTGTTAGTATTACTATATGGATGCACCATATGGACACTGACTAAGCTTATAGAAAGGAAATCAACTAGAATGTTACGAACTATACTAAACAAATCTTAGAAGCAACATCCTACAAAACAGTAGCTGTACGGCCACCTACATTCCATCTCTAAAAGCATCCAAATACGACGAACAAAACATACGGGACACTGGTGGAGAAGTAATAACTAACTCATTAGCGACATTCTCCGGTGGACTCCTTCTCACGGACGTGCAAGAGTTGAATTACTAACTAGAACATCTTCAACAGCTCTGTATGGACACTGGGTGTAGTCTAGAAGACCAGCCGTAAACGATGGATGATAGAGACTAATGGCGAGCGAGAGTCAGATAAATCCGTACAAGCAGAACGACATGATATTGATGATGAGGAGGAGGAGGACAATAAGAGTTACAGTAAGGAATTTGACGCAAAGATTCCAGACGGATTTTTAGCTCCCGAGAGAAAAAATCCTCTCCGGTTTTTTATTCTTATTTTTATTTTTTGTTAGCTAACAGTGACAGAACCTGTTCAGTTTTCCTTACACAATGACGAAACAGCTACTTCCGCTTTTTTTAAACTGAAGAACCAAATTATAACAGCAGTATCTTCATAAATGTCCTTCTTGATGTGACCATTGAAAATTGAATTGATGTCTTCTATCGAAGAGTTCTTAGTCGCCTTTTCCCTTTCAGGGTCTGCTTTTGTTTAAGTGATATGGAGTCTGTTGAGTTGAGTTTAAATAATGTAATTTACCAATAATTTGAGAGAATTGCTATGTATGGTTATGTATGTGAGTGATAGAACAGGAACTGTCAACGGCCACATTTGTAAGTCTTACTTAAAAGACATTAGACCAACGAGCTGTTGTGTCTTATTCTATCTCTAATTGTCTCTGCAAAGCATGAATCAACCAAATGAGTTTCTCATCAACAGCAATCAGTTTCATCATAACAATAAAACCTCCTGCTGCTTTCGATATACTGATGACACGTCTGTTATTTTGTTAAGACAATTAGAACGTATGAAAAATCCTGTTGTATATTGACCGACGACCCGGCCGGAAATGCACCTATGTAAATAACAAGTGCATCTGGTCGAGGAATATTAGAATTATAACCTTGACCGTGGATGGGTTAAATGAGTGCAATTGTGACGCTCACGAGAATGTGGACGATGAACTATTATATAACTCGGTGAAGACAGGAAGTCAGTCAGTTTGGAGACCAGACCAGTTGGGGACAAGATGCGGTAGAGAAAGCCAGCACCCGGCAGAAGGGGCCTCGGGATCCCCGATTAAGAGTTTGGAGATCAGACCAGTTGGTGAGAAGATGCTGGATTGAGGAACATGTCCCAGAGAGGCTGGGCCCCCAGGTCCACGGTTGAGCAGCCCAGGAGAACGGGAAAGAAACGCGGTTATGGCCAATAGAGTGGGGGTCAATATGTTGCAGTTCTGTTGGTCTCCAACTCCCTCTCACACACAACCCTTTCAAATAAAGTGAGAGGTATATTTTTATACAAGACTGTGTCGGTCGTCTTTATTGTGTCGTCGTTATGATTCTGCATGCGTATGTAGATGTATATGTATTATGTGTCATGGTTATGACTATACAACAATCCAACCCTATATATTATGCTCTCATTTTCACCTTAGAAAAGAAAACAAACAATTCTCTCATTTTTTTTTTTTTATATTTTAGTTTGAAAAACCATATTCTTAATTTCTAACGTGTATTTAGCAAACGTCGATCTTTTCTGGGTAATATTTAAGCTGGAATTCTTTCAGTGTCAGGAAAAGTAAAGTTAATTTAATAAACACGCAGGTTGATCGAACCTAAATAATTGTTTTCCATCAGGAAGTTGTCCAGCAGACTGGATTTTATCAAAATGGCCCGCCAAAGAGGTTAACCCTAAACCTTTTGACTAACCCTGACCCTGAAGATGACTGGAAAGAATATATCAGTGTAAAAAATAAGCAAATTTACCAGTCATAAGCGGTTTGGTTCATCTTAATGCTTAACTTATCTCAAAAATGCTTGTTTGGGTAGTGTCAGTCTTCGATTGTCCAACTAAAATGCTAGACACTCTGTTATTTTTAGTTCTGCTACCCTTTATAATTCCTTCGCGATTTGTAGTCTTTAAAATTTGGTTCTTCAATTTGACAGCAATTATTCTTGGCCCATTTAATTGAATTCTGACTGTCAAACTTTATTCTGCCGATACTCCGCTAATGAAAAATTCTTTGAGGGAGACAAAAATAAATGTGTTTTTTCTTCCTCTATATTGTTAAATAGATATGAACATAGATAAATAGAGGGAGAGAGAGAGACAGAGACGAACTGAGATAGATAGATAGATAGATAGATAGATAGATAGATACGAACAGACTCAGATAGATAATATGATAGATAAATAAATTGATACAAACAGACTAAGATAGGTAGATACGAACAGATACGATAGATAAATAGATGCGAACAGATAGATAGATTGATAGATAGATAGATACATACATACATACATACATACATACATTGATAGAATTTTATCAGTAATAAATCCAAGATGTTGAAGACAACTTTTCCCACTTTTCAGTAGACGATTTTTTACCCTCCACAATTCGTAATTATTGATATTCTGTCTGCATTCCGTCTGCATATCATTTTCTATTAAAACGATTTCTCGCAATATATGTCCATATTTACATATACATATATACATTTGACCAGGGAATATAATGTTTCTCTGATCATGAAAGACAAATATAGTCATCTTTATAAAAAAGAAAAAGGAAGAAAAAAGAAAGATGTAAGTAGGGAAGAAATCGATAAAAAAAAGAAAGAAAGAGAAAAAGAAAGTTAAAGAAATAGCAAGAGAAAAAGAAAAGAGAAAAAGTGAAGAGTAATTAGTTATTAATTAAACTTTCAAGTTATCCTCTCTCTCTCTCTCTCTCTCTCTCTCTCTCTCTCTCTCTCTCTCTCTCTAGATCGTGTATATATATATATATATATCAGTACGCTTACCGTAGAGAAAAGGTTATTTAGCCCATCCCTGAGTGTAGCTTTCATCGACCATTTTGCACAAAAAAAATGTCTGTGTGTGTGTGTGTGTGTGTGTGTGTGTGTGTGTGTGTGTGTGTGTGTGTGTGTGTGTCCTTTGGTTTGTAGGTTTGTGTATGTTTATATCCCAGGATTAGAAAGAAATGAAAAAGCCAAGGGGTCCGACGTTTTTGTGAGCATTGACTTGACTTCGGGTCAATCAATATATAGACTACTATGTTCACCTCTAAAGTCAATTAAGGTCATTGGAGGTCATCTGAGATCATAATCAGTCATTTCGACCAAAAAAAAGATAGAGAGCAAGAGAAAGAGAGAGAGGGGGGACTTTTATCTGAAATATACAAAAATTCATTTGCACTCAGTTAAAAGGTCCCAAATTTTGTTAAGTAATATTAATAATTCAATCTAACATCAATCATTTGTTTGCACACGGTTAAATGGTTTTAATAATAGTACATGATTAAATAGTTCTATTTGAGCCATAGATGTGGCCCCTAAAAGATACTACCATTCCGAATCTGAGTGAACCTGGAAGCAAAGACAATTCAGAGGTACTCTACATTCATCAAAACTTCAGAACTAGAGCCTCACCATCAAATGCACTTTTGTGTCAAAACCGGGATACTTGTTAGTTGGGGGGGAGTCTTACTCTTCTGCAGAGATGCAGTCGGTGTATTCTACAGCCCCAGCTTACTGGGCTATTGCTATATGTTTTAATTAAGTTTCTACACACATACACACATACATATGCATACAGGGCTGTGGAGTATATTAGTTTTACTTTTTTAAAATCTAGTTGTTACAAAATAATTCTACTTGAAAGCACGCTATCAGAAAAGTGTCGGCTCACTATTGTTTGCTTGATGGACGGATGTCACCCTGAACCGGTAGGGTCGGATGGTGAGTAGCGTTCGGCCTTGGAAAATCGAAAGTAAACCTGCCGATATGTTAGCATTTCAGTCGCTGCGTCATGTTGATTTTTCCTTTAGTAATCGTTAACCACTTTACATAAACCAAGATCTCAGCAGTTACCAGGATGGGTTCAATGGTTACAGTTAATATCTAGCAAACGAGAGGTTCATAATTTAGAATCGCTGGAAAAATTCAAACCACGATTTTTTTTTGGTTTGGTTGGTTTGGTTTGCTTTGGTTTGGTTTTTTAGCATATCAACTATTGTAGGTTATTTAATGTCAAATCCTCTTTATATATATATATATACATATGTGTGTGTGTGTGTGTATGTGTGTGTGTGTGTGTGTGTGTGTGTGTGTGTGTGTGTGTGTGTGTGTGTGTGTGTGTGTGTGTGTGTGTGATTTGTAAACACATTTTGTTGATAACATTCTTAAACGAGTATGAGCCCTTTCTTGTAGACAGTTAGATGGTTTCAAGTTTTGCTATATATTTGTTTGCACACATCTTTTGTTCTGACACATAGATAGGACCCTTTCAGGTGCTATGACTCTGAGTCAGAGCAGACCTGGAAGCAATGGCAAATAAGGGGTATTCTTCATTCCCAAAATCTCCAAGGCTTGAGCTTCACCATCAGATTGTTAAATGTCATATCCATGATACTCGTTGGTTAGGGAGGGGTCTTACTCCTCAGCAGATATGCAGTCGGTGTATTCGACAGCACCAGCCAACTGGGCTTTAAGGAATACATTGCAAGTAACCGTTAGGGTAGTGTATTTGTTATCAAAGGGGTGCCTGATTTGTGTTGATCTATGGGTTAAATATATCTGTTTGAAAATTATCCGTATTCGATAAGAAAACACCGTATCATATAACTGTGAATAGATTATTTAGTTTCGTTTCTTCATGTTTCAACCTTTTTCTTCTTTGGTTTAAAAGCATATCAACCTTCGTGGGTTATTTGATACCAAAGCCAAGTACAGTAAAGTTATAGTTGGTTGGTAAGGCGGTTCATACCTTTCCTCAAGGTTATTAGTTGGAAAGTGAACGTACTATTGTGACTCGAACTCAAACTTGCAAAACCCACAAATTAGCCACGACGTCACAGGGATTCTTCGTGTAAATAATTTGTATTCATCTTTATATATATATATATATATATATATATATATATATATATATATATATATATATATATTCTTCATTCTCATCATATTGTGCTGCGAGTGCGGATTTCTTTAACTTTCCCTCACGATCCGTTTTTATCATCCATCGCTTCCAGCAAGTCTTCCTTGCTACATCCTGTCTCCGTACAGAGCTGTTGTAGATAAGTTCTACCTAGTCGTCCTACACTTGCGCATCCGTGGGAAGGGGTCCACTGGAGAACGTTGCTTATGCATTCGTCCTTGCTCCTCCAGCAGTGTCCCGCATGTCTTGTTCGTCTAATTTCGATGGTCTTCCAGATGGGTGGTAGATGGCTGTACAGCTACTGTTGTGTGGGAGTTTGTATACAAGATCTGTTTAATATAGAACGTAACATCTTTGTGAAATTTCTATACGCTTAGTCAGTGTCCACGTGGTGTATCTCTACAGTAACATTGACACGACCGCTGCTTGGAAAAATTGCGTTTCATTTTATCGGATTGGTCTGACTTCTATGTGACCGAGAGCCTATCGATAACAGTCCATGACTTCGCTAGTTGCATTTTGATATCATTTTCCGTAGATGAGATGCTACTTCCTAGGTAAATGAACTTGTCCACTAGTTTCTGAGAACCACAATTTAGAGTAGAGATGTTGCCTTTTTTCGTTCACTTGGAGACCTATGCCGCTTCCTGCCCACTCTAGACTATGCATAGGGATATGGCCTGGGCGGGTGTTTTTGCCAGAAGCGCGATGTCATCAGCGTATACCGAATACGTAATAGTTTGTGCGATGTATCGTCAGCTTCTTGACTTTTCCAGTGTAAAGCCATTTTCTTTCATTAAATCTATCGACGTCCGAAGTACGTAGCCTCGGCAAATTATGAGCCGGTATGGGGCTAATGCGTCTCCTCAACAAACAATTCTCTCTAAATTAGTGATTGGAATTCAAGTGAACTAAATACTAACCACACATACCTTCATAAAGGATTCGAGATATATGAGCAACTTTTAAATAAATACACTATATACTAGTCCGGTACCAAAGCCAAGAAATAGTCAGCAAAGCTTGAAAAGGAAACGAAAAAGTTGATAGCTGGAGTCTAACTTAAAACTTAAAAAATGTATAGAGGATCGAGAGTGGGGAAACAGTAGAAAAAAAATGAAGGAAAGGCTAAAGAACAATATTTTTTTTTTTTTTTTTTTTGCAATCTACATGTTAAACATCGGAAGCCATGTGAAACAGCATCGTGGATGTGAAGCACGGCAGATGAACCCAGCGACGGGTCAACGGCCCGCTTCACCAGAAGATGAGTGGAAGAACCCCACAGGTCAACGGTCAAGATTAAATAGTTCAGTCAGAAAACCACTGCTAATCATCTATTAGGGGAGTATGTATTAATGAGGTTAAAATACGGCCATCGAAAGATTACCATGACTCTCACACAAACCATACGTCCAAACCTCATCGCTCTTGGCGCGGGTAAAAAGGGGTGCGTTCTGCTGAGGTTGGGGCTCTGGTCCCAGTGTTCGACAAATCAGCTACAGACCTAAAACACAAACAAAAATTATTTAAATGTAAAAGCTAAATACAAATAGCGACATTTAACGTAAGAACTTTAAATAGAATAGGCCAACTATTGGAACTGACAGTGTATGCGATAAATCATAACATAGACATAGCGCGTGCGTACAATAATACAGATACTATCACACAGAAGTAGAAATGAAATACCACGATACTGGCAATGGATGGATGTTTGTCTCAGCATCTGCATGGAAAAACTCTGTCAACGACGTCATAGGGGTTGTTGGAATGCTTCCCAGTCATTATAAATGTATATATATATATATATATATATACACACACAGAGGTTAAACAAAATAACGGAAACACCTTAAAATTTCAAACAAATTTATTTTAATATGGTTTTCTGATTACAGCCTTCTCGTGGAATCCTATTTTGTGCAGCTCCCTTCTTACAGTTTTTTGAGGAAACTGGGTTCTCGAGATGGTCATTAAGCTTTGCAGTAATTTTTGGAGCCGTATGGACAGTCAAACAAGTGACACCAAATCAACGAGTTAATTCACAATATAATTCCTCTACTTCAAAAAGAAAATAAATATCTATATCCTTGCCTTTGAGGTCATAATAATTACGCAGATGCGTATTTCTAATCCTCTTGGGAATACGTGGCCCTGGAGGTGACTGTGTCCTCTGTAAAGAGTTGGATGTAACTTGCCAGACACATTCAGGTTAATTGGCTGCGCAATTACCATGACTAGTTCATTTGGCGTCACTTGTGTGCAATATGAACCGATGTAGAGTTGTAGAGTTTCGGCTCTGCAATCTGTGGGCGCTGGTTCGATCTCCAGTGATGGAAATCACAGTATACTCTGCTGATGAGACCAAATAAGGTCAAAACAGCTGTCCAGTGTTTCCGTATGTCGTGCGTAAATGTTCGCCGGATTTTTTGGTCATGGTAAATCAATTCACATGAAATTATCTATCTATCTATGATGGTCCTTTAATACAAGAAGGGAAATCATCTATCCATCTATCGATGACGGTCCTTCAGTAAATGAAAGTAAATTATCGATCTATTTATCAATCTATCTACTAGGGTCATTCAATAAATGAAAGGAAATAATCTATCTATCTATGATGATCCTTCAATAAATGAAAGGAAATTATTTATTTATCCATCTATCTATCTATGACAGTCCTTTAATAAACGAAGGGAAATTATCTATCTATGAGGGTCCTTCAATAAATAAAGGTGAATTATCGATCTATCTATCAATCTATCTACTTGGGTCATTCAATAGATGAACGGAAATAATCTATCTAAGAGGATCCTTCAATAGATGAAGAGAAATTATCGATCGATCTACGAGGGTCATTCAATAAACAAAGGGAAATTATTTATCAATCTATCGATTAAAATTATATCAATTCATGCAGATGGCACGGAGCAACTTTACATACACACACACACACACATACACACACACACACACTCTCTCGCTCTCTCTCTCTTTCTCTATCCGTGGTGCATTCAATAAGTTTTCAGACTTTTTTGTACAAACATTTAAAATTGTCGTATACTCTTGAAAATTCAGTATGTTATTGCTATACATATTAAGAGATGACTGACGTATTTTTATGATTTCAAGTTCAAATGAACAGCTATAGAAGCAATTGGAATACACCCTACTAAAGCCTGATTGTCACAGCTGGGGAATTTCAAAAATGCAATCTGGGCGTGAGGACACTTTAGAAGAACGATATGCAATAAAATTCAGTTTGGTTTGGTTTCATGGCATATTAACTCTTTTAAGGTTATTTAATGCCAAAGCCATTCTCCTAAAAGAACAGTAGTGGTGCTATTTAACCCAGAGCTGGGAGGATAAGGGGGTTCATAGCTTACACAAGGGTATTTGCCCGAAAGTGAATGTAATAGTGCGACTGGAGCACGAACTCGCGTACTACGATTCCGCAGTCCACCGCTTTAACCATTACACCACGAGGACACCCCGCTATAAAATTCTGTTTTAAACTTGGAAATAATGCCACTGAAACTTATGGAATACTTCACACTGCTTTTGGACCATATTGCGTGAATCAAACATCAGTTTTTGAGTGGCATAAGAGATTCAAGGAAGACAGGGAGTCTGTGAGTGATGGTGAGAGGTGTGGGAGGAGTAAGGAAGTCAATACACCAGAATTGATTGGCCAAAGGGTTAGGGTTAGGGTTACTATGTTGAGGTTTTAAGGGAGTTCAGGAAGAGATTCCGTCGGAAGAGGCCAGCACTCTTCAAATCGAGTCAGTGACATTTCCACCAGAACAATGCTCCAGTCTACAACCCCATCCTTGAAATCTTAAAATAAATATTTTCCATCCATGTAAACTCTGCATTATTTGGAATTGGTTTATAGTATTAAAAAAATTGATTTCACATAAATATTTGTTTTGAAGCAATTCAAAACAAATATTTGTGTGAAATCAAATGTTTTAGTCTTTGGTATGAATCGACCTGGGACGGAACCCCGGTCTCCCGGACCATTAGACCAAAAAGTGTAGTCGGGAATAAACTTTTGTATTAGCAAACAAAGACAGTGTTTTGGTGTGTTCATTACTTCTACTTTTGTTGTGGAGATAACAACATGGGTCCCACTTACACTTTTGGCGCAATGCTACACGCATAGACCCTTTGAACACGTGGTGGACTAAGCGACTTTGAGTTGTAGGAGTAGTACTAACGTCCATTTAAGAACCGTAACATTACAGACTTCGATTTGTTTCGTTTAACAGTACAAACATCTTGTTGGTGTCATTACGGTACTGTTGCATAAACTATAACACTCCACTTAGGTCTTTACTTGAGCTAGGCAGGTGGTCAGGGAGACCTGATCTGATCAATCAGGTGCTTATATCAAGCCCTAGCATCAATATGATTAAGTCTCAACCGTATTCTACGAATTGCGCGGATGGCAAGCAAACACGTGACCCTTTTTTATCTTAGAGGTGCTCGAAGGTGGTGGATGAGGGTCAAGAGAAACAGTTAATGAAAATTATTTCCACAAGTTTATTTCTACATTATTTCTATCACCTTATTACACGTGCAATCCAATATAGAACAAAAACAAGATTTGGCATTAAGTAACCCTTGATATGCCATGTAACACAAATAACTAACCAACCACTTGTTGACTCCATTCCCTAAAATTAAAATTCGACCCAAGAAAAAATATCACAAAAATCAAAGATTTTCATCCGACCCGAATTCAGTGAATTAATATTCGTTTGCAAGTTAAGAGGTAAACTGAATCTTCTTTGAATTATCTTCACGAAATTCAAAATTCACTATTTATAACATGATAGACGCTCCAGAAACGCTTTTATTCGAAATCTACTTTCCTTATTTGTCTTCTTTTTTAAATACTAAATTATTTTGACAAATTGGTTGATTTATCGATCGATTGACTGAATGAGTGATTTTAACGGCATCTCAACTCTTGAGAAGTAATTTTTCCGAAGAGTTTAGTAAATTGCGTCAATTGTACGTTTATATTTGCATTTTCAAGCAGTTTCTGACGAGTCATTTTTTTCTTTTTTATGATACCAAGTATCTGTTTGACCCATAGATGGGACGCTAACAAGTACTACCACTCCGGATCAGAGTATAGAACAGGGGAGCTATGGCAATGAATGGATACTCTACACTTCCTAGATCAAGAGAATCGCAACCATATACAGTTCAGGGCCATACCTAGGATACTCCATTTTGGGCAGTAAGGATCTTATTCCTTTTCAGGGGATACAGTCAGCGTATTGTAAGCCAGGCTGACAGGGTAGACTATTAGGTTTGAGCTAATTAGATATTATTTTTAGGGGTGACGTTCAAAGGACTTAAGTTTTCGGCTGTTTTGATTATACTTTCGAATTCGCAGTCTCAAAATAATAGTATCTATTACAATTTAGAAATCGTCAGTTCACTCTTAATACGATAAAAACGGAGGGTAAAAAAAAATCTGTTAAAAGACTTCGAGAGACCACAGAATGTAACATTCTTTTGGGTAAAGCTAAGAAAAATTCGCGTTGGTTGTTTGGGCGTTTTCACGGTTGACACTTTTGGTTCCGCTCAAAAACAATTTTCTTTATACATTGCCGAAATAGTTTTTTTGTTTATAAAGTGTGGACTTTAAAGTGTCCATGAGTAATGAGAAGGTAGTTGTTGTGGAGGGGGGGGGCGATTACAGTAGTTCCAGTGTGAGTCAAAACAACGTCACCGTTGATTAAGATGTATAATGAAATTACCATAGGATTTTCTTTCTCATTTTTGAATAAGTTCCCTCTTCTTTTTTTTCTATTTTTTTCTTTCTTTCTTTCTCTCCCCGTTTCTTTCTTTTTTTTATTTTTCTCCATCTGTTCCTTTTGTTTCTTTTCTTTCTTCTCTTTTCTTTATATCTTCCCTTTCTTCTAGTTCGACTTTCTATAATTACCATTCTCTCTTTCTTTCTCTCCATCACCCCCTCTCTCTCTCTCTCTCTCTCTCTCTCTCTCTCTTTCTCTCTCTCTCTCTTATCTATCGTTTTATCTACTATTATTTGTCCTTATTTCCGATTTCTCATCCCTCTTTTTTCTTTGGTTTTTACTCTCTTTCATTCTCTCACTATCTCTTTCTTCCTTTCTTATTTTCTTTCTTTCTTTCTCTTCCGCTTTATTTTTCCTGTGGATATATATTCTTTATGTTTTCTTTTCTTTCTTTTCCTTTATTTTTCTCCCTACCCCCTCTCTGCCTGTCTCTTTCTCTTCCACGATCTTCCTTAGTATCTATCATTCTCTCTACTTTCTTTTCAAATCTCGTTTGCTTATGTCTCCTTTCTATTTTTTTCTCATATTTTCCTCTTTTTTTTTCTACTTCCAACTTTCTTTTTCTGATTTTCCTTCTCTCTCTCTCTCTCTCTCTCTCTCTCTCTCTCTCTCTCACTCCAGCTAGCTATAATTCCCTTTTCTTTATAAAATTTCTCTTGCCTCTACCTTTCCTGTCTTTCATTCTCTTTGTTTCACTTCTTTTTCCTACACTCTTTCATTCTCTCCTCTCCTTTTCCTTTTCTCCCTGTTCTTTCTCCATAATTTTTTCTTTTTTTATTCACTCATTTTTAATATTTTACCTTCTATAATCTTTCAATAAACTGTTCGGTTCTCATACGTTGAGACCGATGAGACAGTCCATCATATATATATATATATATATATATATATATATATATATATAAGGAGGTGCTCATGTAATAGTTGTCACATGAAATAGACACAACGACCGAAGTTCAAATCTTGGACCTGACTGCATGTATTTCACATAGCGCTAATACCCTTGGGAAAGGTAGATATTCAACTGTTCCCCTTCCAACAATGGGTAAACAGTAGGGTAGACTAGGCTCATTAACCTTGGTCTGGCAACCGGTCTAGAAGAAAAACTCCGTATTTAAACTTGTTAATCTCCGCGTAAAAAATTGACCTTGCGTTACATCTGGGTCTTGCTGAGAATTTGTGTGTGTGTGTGTGTGTGTGTGTGTGTGTGTGTGTGTGTGTGTGTGTGTGTGTGTGTGTGTGTGTGTCTGTGCTTTACGTCCTTGTTTTATATTTCAAGTTTTTAAGTCAGGCAATATTTTCTCTTAATTCTCTTCAGAATAATAATATGATATCTTCTCTAAATGTTATTCAAAATTTCTATTCATTAGTCTTGATGGATTTTCTTCTTTTTTTTTTCTTTTTTGTTTACTTTACCTTATTTCAGTTTGTTTATTTATTTTATCGTTCCATATTTTTCTTTTTGCCTCGTCAAGTTTGTTCTGTTGTTTCTTCTTTTTTTTATCGTTTTTTTTTTCTTTCTTCTTTTTCTTAACCCAAGATCAGCCACTTTCTTAAAATACTTCCTCCATTTTCTTTTTTTGTTTTTTGTTTTTTGTTTTTTTGTTTGTTTTTTTTTTTTTTCGTTTTTCTCTGCCATTTGATCAAAACCCGACGGCTAAATGCTCTAACTACTTTTGTCAAACATCACGACCCAAATTGTCGCTACTCTTGTACATTTTAACTCTTCCATGTCAAACTTGCTTCGAGCAACAGCCACTGATTTGTTTTTTGTCTTTTGTTTTATTTTGTTCAACTATTTCCAACAAAAAAAAATTATCACGTGAGGAACAGTTCAGATTTCAATATATTTTTACTGTTGAAAGCATTCAAGTAACTTCGAAAAACATACCTTTGTCAACTTGCAGACTCAGAAGCGCTCAAAGCGTTATGGTTACCATCGTAGTCAGTGGACTTGGCTATCTGAGTTCAAATCTGAACACGATTGTTTGTATTTCATATAGCCCAAATACCACTAGAACATCTATAAAACCAACTACTCTATAAAAAAAAATAATAGGAAAGACTGGGTTCTTTAACCTTGGTTGGGCTAACAGTTTAGGGGAAGGGAAACTCTGAATTCAAACCAGTTGAAAACCTGAAGATAGGTAGGCTACGCTACGCGAGTAGGGTACCCTCGACCAAATGCAAATTACGGGGCCAGTGAAGTAATGTTATTATGTGATCCCATGAAGGATTATAATAAAATAGAGTTTGAAATTACTTATCTTCGGAAGCTGCAAAACGCACGTCAATTCAGCGAGTTGGAAAGGCCACGGAGGCTATTCTTTTGGGGCTTCGAAGGTTTAAATTTCTGCGGAAATAGAATTGTTGGGTGCAGCACGAGGTTCTCTACGATTAATTTGATTAGTTTTAATCAAGATGGTGCAATCTCCAAAAAAAATGGAAATTAAAAGACCTGTTTATATACCTCGATAGAAACATCCCATCTACTGAAAGCATATTCTGTATATGCATAGATAAAGCAGGAACAGATTATCGACAATATGAAAATCTGATCTTTCTGATAAAATAAAACTGGAATTCTTCCAAGATATAGCCGTACGGACTCTAACAAAACGTTTGGACGAATAGCTAGATGGGAACTAGACAGGGATGCTACATGCTGATTTCAACAAATCCTGAAAGCAGCAACCTAAAAAACAGCAGCGGTATGGACATGTACCTCCCATCTCACAAAACATTTAAGTAAAATGAGCAATACATGTTGGGCACTGCTGGTGAAATAAAGAAGAATTCATAAACCAAGATTCTCCAATGGACTCCAACATATGAACACACAAGTCTTGGTCGACCAGCAAAAATTCACATGAAGTAACTCTGTGGGAACAGATGGCTTGAAAGAGTCAGGGGGATCCGTGCTTTCAAGCCTACCTTGAGGATAATAATGATTATTTGTTTATCATTCTATTATTTTTATTAAAAGTTAATCAATACCCTTATTATCGATATTTCCATCTATTATTTTAAATCTTAGTTATTCTAAAAATGACATTTTTCATCTTTGTTATTCCTAATTATTCTTTTAATAACTCAACAGGAAGTGTTCACCTCGATAGCCACTGCTCATATAGCTAAGACAGACTGAACTATCAAGCGGTTCCACACGTCCACATCCTGAACCGATGCAAGGAAAATAAAATAAAAAGTCCTAGAAGTATTTTCCAACCACTCACAAACAGTTATGAAACTTTCAGCCAAGTCGATTCTGTACAACCCGGAGAGTATATAAGAGGAACTTATTCGAGCCTGCAGCAACATATTCAAGAAGATGGCAAACGTTCTCTAAGCAGCAGCAGTAGCAACTTTCAAAGAAATGCCCAACGATCACTAAGCAGCAGCAGCATCAACACAAACGCAACCAACTACAGTATGAGATAATAGCAGACTACATTATGCGATAACGTTTACTGACAATCTATAATGACAGCTATCTATAATCTCTAAAAGTCTAACGACCATACACGAAAATAAAATCTTAAATTTTTTTATTGGTGAAGCTGAAAAAAATTGTCGCGGCTTGCCTCGATTATTGTGTCCGTTCTCTTTTTTTTCGGTTAGCATGAGTTATAGTAACCTAAAACGATCATATATCTGTTCATCCCGGTCCTCATTCGTCGGTACTATTGTTCTTACAACATATTCTTTGTTGATAATTCCTACCTGTTAGTAACCCTGTCGACTGGAGCTTTAGAATATGCCGATGGTACTGCTGCAGAGGGGTAAGAGCTTCACGACTCATGTCTTGGATATGACATTAAACTGCATCTAAATGTGAGGCTCCAACCCCAGAGCTTTGGAGATTTTAGAGTACCTCTTCAATGCCATTACTCCCCGTTGTACTTTGACCAGTAGTGGCAGTACCTCTCAGGGAACTAGCTATGGGTCAAATAGAACTGTTCAATCATTTACTAAGGATTATTAGTATTGGGGATCAGAAACCATATAGCCGTGTAATTGGTCTAATGAGTAGAGTGTTCGCCCAGGTTCAATCCCAGGTCAAATCATACCGAAGACTTAAAAATGGTACTTGATTAACACTCAGCATTATAAGGTAAGGATCAAGGGTAAGGTGGAGCAATTCAGGGAATGGAGTAGCGCGCTCCGCCACACCTCGGTGTAGTAGCTATTGAAAAGGTAGCCTTTGGGTTACCCTTGACCAAGTCACCAACATCTTAATTTACATAACAATACTTGATAAATGGAATTACTAATGTTATATAGCGATGCTTGAAACCATCTTTCTATATACAAACAAATGATTCATATTAAATAGAATTATTTGTATGATATCGCTCTACTTGAAACCATTTAACTGTGCGCAAACAAATAAATATTCAATAGTATCATAAGTGTGAGATAGCAATACTGGAAACCATTTAACTATGCGCAAACAAATGATTATTGATATTCCATAGAATTATTAGTATTAGATAGCAATATTTGAAACTATTTCCTCCTCATCATCATCATTAACATCAACTACACTGACAGCACAGATTTCTTTAACTTTATCTCTCCATCCGTCCCTATCATCCATCGCTCCCCGCAGGTCTTCCCAACATCCTGTATCCGCAAAGAGATGATGTAAAGAAGTTGTTGCTGGTCGGACAATACTGGCACATCCATCCATGGGGGTCCATAAAAGATATTACTCATGAGTTCGTCCTTACTTCTCCAGCAAAGTCCTGCACGTTTCCTTCGTCTTAATTGAATGGTTCTTGAAATGAGAGGTAAGTGGCCGTACAGCTAGTGTCAGATAGCAATACTTGAAACCGTACTGACAAATGAGATCAAGCAACTTTTTTTTCAAATTAAAGTTCCCTGCAAACTATCCAATAACATGTCTTTATGTGTCAGAAATGACTGGATAACCAATGTATTTCCTATCGAAGACGGATGCCGAGGTTTCATTTCCAACTCAATCACCGCATTCTTGACTAATCTTGGACTTTCTCCATCAGACAAGATCAAATACATAAAAGATCCAAGGCGCTAACGGTATCAGCATGGATATGGCAATCCCTGAGAGTGACGACAACGCCTGGTGGTGTCATGAGATACTGATGGGGCGTCTGGGCTAGTGGTAATAATGCTTGGACTCCGAAACCATGCCTGAAACCAGAGTCATCATCTGATGAAGTCTTTGTTGGAAGTGATACTGCTGTATAAATATCAGTCATTGTACGAGCCTATATGATGAAAATACGTGGAAAGGTGGATAGATCAAACACTTACAACGGGTTTAGTTGTTATATTTCGTTCTTTATTCAAGGAAAAACTTATCCACTTTCCCACTTATTTTTGTCATCTTGTCAGATTCACCAAAATCTACCATTTTTCCATGAATCTATATATAAATAGAATTTGACATAAAATGAACCACGAGGGTAAAAATGCTTTAAAACACCAACCAACAAACCATAAAGTCAGAAAAAATCTTCTATTTTAGTTACCGTATGCGACTAGTTTTAGTGCTTTCTTACATTTCCTTTACTGTTCCGTATTTTTATCTCTGGACAAGTTTCTCGTTATTTTGAAACCAACTTTAACGATTTTGTCATGTTTTTAATTCAAATTGTTCCCATGGAAACTCTTAGAATGGAACGATGTCAGTCATTTCGTACTGCACAGGTTGAGGAAGAAATCCTGCGTGACTCAAGCTCACTCAGAGATTATGAGAAGAGAAAAGGACAATATTTTTTTGCACATGCGTCTTCCGGATTGCTTTACGACATACCCTACACGGTCAAGCATTGCAGAAGGGTATTAAAGAGAAGGGGGAGAAAAAAAAGTTTGAAAATTTACTGACTTTATTCAGAAAATCTTCGTTTTATTGTTTTAACACGAACTCATTAAATTTTGCTATAATTACAATAATAATTACCATAATAATTTTTGGTAATTTAAATGGGGTGGCTTTTTTTTCAGAAAATGCTGCACCGTAAATACTGAAAATTGGAAAATAGAACCGTAAAAGAGTTAATCACACCAAATTCTGGTGCGTAATTAACAGTTTTATCAATAAATTTTTTTAAAAAATAGAATAAAATAAAGCTAAAGAAAAAAAGAATTTATGATACAAAGCATTGTTACAAGAAAGTAATGTTTGCAAAAAGGCTAACTGATGAAAGAAACAATATACGAAGAATACAATATAAACACGAAAAATGAAAAAGAACAAAAGATGTCAAAAGAAAATGTTACAGAATATTCGCAGGGATTCTTCTGATTGACCTTCTGACAAAGAAAAACAAAACGTAGACAGTATTAATATCAATTCCTACGAAATCAAAATTTTAAATCTATGTTAATTATATCTGTGTGTGTGTGTGTGTGTGTGTGTGTGTGATAGGCAGACAGAAACTGTCCAGGATATATAGATAGATAATCTCACTAGTGATAGATAATCTTACAGATGTCTAAATGATCTGTCGATATCTTAAAATTCATTTCCATCTTTCTAAATATATCTGTGACGTTCTCTTTTCTGCGAATTACGTTTCTTTCCGTCTAATTGACTTGTTCGCTGTTAAGTTGAAGCTTCGAACTTCATAGCGAAGCTTCGAACTTCATAGCTAAAAGAAACACTTTTACTCAATTACATTGAATGTTGTTGTGCTCTTAAACAATTTTACCAATACAAAAAAAATACGTTTTAAACTAAGAAAAAAAAAGGGTGAAGAATTCACATGACAGTTTCATACAAAACAATGTAACTACAAGCAAAATAAGATAATGCGTACACGACCATGACAAACTGTAGGCATTGAAATGTGTATAAAATGATAAATAACAAACACATGGTTGAAGGAATCTGATAACTGCATATGCAAGAGAATGTCTTGGCAGCAAGTCATTGTTTGTAAAGATGGGAATATCAAACATTCAGGCAGGCAATAAAATTCTGTGAACGTCATGGATAAGCATCTAAATATTAATAAAACCAACAACAGCTATTTTGTTTATTTTTGTCTAAATTTTTTAGGTAAAGCTTGCTAATTGTTATTACTTAAGATATTCGGAATATTGGCCTCATCTTTATTTTTATACTCACAACTCTTCAACCGATATATTCTTCATCCTTATTCAGGTGTTTTATGTCGAACTCAAGAGCCCAAACTTAACCCTTTATTTGAAAAATGAGGCTAAACTTGTAACCTTATGGGTTCAGGGACGATTCAGAAGGTTGTTTTTTTTACCAAGAGGGAAAAGAAATCGATGTGGATTTTAGAAGACTAGAGAAAATACATGGTGAAGGTGTAATAGCGTAATGGATTTTTGACGGACAGTGCAGAAAGAATCGTATTGTTTCTCTTATTGGAAATTTTTGTAATGAAAATTTTTGTTATGGAAAAAATGTCCGACGTGTTTGATCAAAGGAAGTGTCAACATAGCGGAATTATTCGGTGCCAGAGAGAGAATTGTGAAAACAAATTGATGACACCTCGGAGTCGTTCTTATGAAAAAGAATTTACGATTGTTTGGTGAAAAAGAAATTCTCAGAATGACCGAATTATTTCGGTTGCGAAAGAAAATTATGAAAAGAGTTTCGGCACTTCGATGTTATCCGTCCTGATCAATACGAACTTTCCTCCTTAAAGTTAGCACTGGAATTCTGTGTGGAATTCACTGAGGGCTGGCAGCTTTTGAAGTCAACACCCTGCACCGACTGTGATCGAATTACGAATATACATAAATTAAAAGCGAAATGGAGCTAGACCAGATGGAAGTAGGATCGAGGTCAGACGTGGCCAGATGTAATCAGACCCAGGAGATAAGATGGGAGTCAGATCGTAGTCAGGAACAGAGTAAGACGAGTCCAGACCAGAGGCAGAACGGTGGACGGAGCAGCTTCCCCAGCTCTGAGCTTTATTTGACCTTGAGCCAACAGCCCTGGATATAGAAAGTGGTGAAGCCGACGAAATACGACGCGGTGAAGAAAAAACAAACATAACCGCCGAAATAATTGCACTGTATCAAACTGCCTGAGTTGAAGGTAAATGATAAGCTTGTCTTAGTCAAATACCAGACGGTCTCCAACTGAATTTGGACATATGTAAGAACGTTGAATAAACTGTTGAGTGTCATTTTTTTTTTATATATACTAAATATTGTTTTTGCTGCCAAGCTCTGTTGTTTTTTGTTTCTGGGTACTGATCTTTTCTTTTTCTTTTTTTATTACTTAATTGTGTGGGAGACATTTGTCTATCTGCTTAGCAGTGACTCCGATTAGCGTTTGATTCGTTGTCTGGATATTAAAAGCGCAACGAGGGTAGATAGCAAATATTTACGTGTTGTTCTAAAATATTTTCATTGCGGAATATTCAGTGGATTGAAAGAGGTCTCCCCCGTGTTTGGCAGAGCGACCGCCACCTCACAGACTGTTCTAATTTTTTAAAATTAAACCCGGTTTCAAGTGTAACTCTATAGTAAATATATCTTGTTATTCTTATCTCTTGTTAGGATTGAACCTGCACCATTAAAATGATTTCAGAAGAACTTTTCAACTAAACACTTTATCCACACCACAGAGGCATGTATCCTTACCTTGAATTTTGGGAAGTTATAAGCCAAATGTCTCTCTCAACTCATGAGACACTCCTTTCCATCATCATATCAGATATCTTTTTTATCCAAGCTCATATCACAACTTTTTTATTTCGCAATTCTTTGTGGGCTCCTGAGTTTGACATGAAAGAATGCCGAAGGACATATCAGCCGAAACGTTGTGAGTATAACAATAAAAATGAGGTTAATAGTCTCAATATTCCAAGTAATCACAACTGGGGTTTTTTTTTGTTGGTGGGTGTATGTTTTTCGCATTTTGTCGGTTTGGGGAGTAACATGTTAATTGATAATAAGCATGTTTTTTGGAATCACTTTTCTTCTACCTCTTTTACTAGTGAACGTTGCAGGTAAATATCAAAATATTAACAGAACTTACACCAGCTATTTTATATGTTTTTTTTTTGTTTGTTTTGTTTTTTGAAGGGGGGTGTTTTCTTCTATTTCATCGAGCTTGGCGGTCACAGCTTCACCATAAGCATGTTTTTCGGAATCACTTTCATTCAATCACTTTCAGGGCACTAATATTCTGAAAACGATGCCAAATAACCATATAAGTATTAATAAAGCCAACAACTGTTTGTTTTTGTTTTGTTTTATTTTTTCTTTGTCTTCTTTTTCATCATTATTTTTTGTTAACAAGTTATCTATGAGCAAGTTTTTAGGAATCAATTTGGTCATGTATGATATCGATGTTCTTCGAAGAGACGTAAGTGCGCTCGTCTTGAGGCCACACATGGGAATGTAATGAAAAACCAAACGATCCTAATATTACTTTCTATGAATTTGGGTCTTTGCTATTTATATGAATACAAAGAGACCAGACCAAAAAAAGAAAATAATCGAAGTATTGATTGATTTGTAGGTTGTTTTAATAAGTAACGATATAAATCATCAGATTTATCGATAAATCAATCGAAGTCTGAAAAGATGTATATTCTAAAGTGCGAATGAATTGTGTGAAAGAAAGAGAGGAAGAGAGAATGTGTGTGTGTGTGTGTGTGTGTGTGTGTGTGTGTGTGTGTGTGTGTGTGTGTGTGTGTGTGTGTGTGTGTGTGTGTGTGTGTGTGAAACTTTTTTTTTAGTTCTGCCCAGTAAAAATACTCTTCGTTGGTACAATTTTTCCAGCCGGATAACAGCCGTAAAGCCCTCTGAATTCACCTCCATCACTCACTCCAATTCACTCAAAACACTAGCACCTTGTAGATTACATGTTCCTGGGCTTAAAAGATATCAATCACATGGGACTGATGCTCGACACAGAGTGCCACACTGATCGCCGTTTTGTCCACTGAAATTCAAATCTCTGCTTCCAAACAAAATCTAATGAAAAAAAACAGTTCTCCAGAAAGCAGTGTCAGATGTCTGCAAAACATGGAAACTGGCGTAGAATTACAAGAAAAATAAAAATAAAAAATCCTTGAATCCCTCCGAGAAAATGTCAGCTGTCTAAAGAAATCTTCTTCTGAAATCCACTGGGAACTTCTAATTAAAATCTGCCATCCTGAAGAAGACGAGAGAAATTCTTAAGCACTACACAATGAGTAACCAAAACTGGTGTCTATGAAAACAATAAGAAAAACACAGGCACTGCTGACTAAAAATGATCAGGCCACCAGATACACTTTGCCCAAGTTCCCTGCCTCCGAATAAAGTCAGCTTTCAGGTCAGACGCAAACTACGTTCCCCTAAACATTCCATGATATTCAAAAAAATATACTCAAACTATTTCTTATTGACGGGAAAGATACTTAAGTCCCAAACACACACACATACACATTACCCAGTTGGCGATTTATCCCTGACTGCTTTTCTGCAGAGGGGTAAGACCCTCCCAAACGAGTGTACTGATATGACGCTAAACAACCAGATGGTAAGGTTCCAGTAATGCTGGAGTTTTGGGGAATGCGGAGTACCCCTACATTGCCATCGCTCCCATGTCCACTCAGGCCCAAAGTGATAGCGTCTGATAGGCTCCTATCTATGGGTCAAATAGAACTAAACTGCGTACTTATGCTAAACTGAATTGTTTGATATAGGACTGTTTTTGACATTGAACCCGTGTACTGATGCGAAACTGAATTGTTTGAAATAGAACTATTTTGACATTTAGCTGTGTGTAAACAAAAAACAATATTTATACTTAACTGAATTGTTTAAAACTTTTATCAAAATGACTTAATTCTGCGTTAAATGATACTAAAAGTGTTGATACGCCATAAAACGAAACAACCAACCAACACACACACCCACAGAGAAAGATAATGATGATGAGGATGACCGTCACAGCTTCACTAATGATAGATGTCTTTACCAGTGTAAATTACCACTCAAACATCCTGACAAATAACTAACTCAACTTGTGAAAAACGTACATGAAAGATAATAAAATAGAAAGACATTTATACTTTGTTGGATTATTATGTTAGAATGTAACTTCGACACTTATACTTCTCTCTGGGTCTACATAACAACAGTCCAATGAAAAGCATTGTAAGAAAACGGATGACTATGTAAACTGTCGGTTTTATTTCAGAGTAGCTTCTTTGAGACTTTTTTTCCATCTAAAGATACCTACAAGTTAACAGAGGTTAGATGATGAAGTTTCCTTCTGTTTTGATTTTAGAGTAAACTTCTTGAAGGATTGTTTTCCTGAATGATATATAATCTGCATTAGATAGATAGATAGATAGATAGATAGATAAAAAGCGGTTTAACGTTTTTATAAATAAAGTTTGCTCAATATTGGGGAAAGAGCATACGCAGATCTAAGTTAGAAGAGTCAACAGCGCTTGATGACTCTCTCTCTCTCTCTCTCTCTCTATATATATATATATATATATATATATATATATATACTTGGTGTAATGTCCATCTACGACAGATAAGACGTTAAGACTAAACATGAGTTTAACCTTTATACCTTTTAAGAAAATGTTATTCTGTAAAAAAATGACAGGTCTACAGATTTTTTAAAGTGACATTTGAGAGATTTATCGATTTCATCATTTTTGGGTTTTTTCTCAGAAATTAGTAATCTTAAGTAAGCAATAATACAATGTAATTATTTATCAGTGTCATCGTACATACAATCCTTAAACATAATGGATATTTTGCCAATATTTATCTGTGCCATCAAATTGACAACAATATTTAATTAATTTTTACTGTTCCATAGCACTAAAGGTATATCAAAATCGTTATGCAGTTGTGCAATTTTCAGTCTACGTTCATTATTTTTTAATTAGAAAAATAAGCTAAAAGTAAAACGAGATTGTCCTCTACCTGACCCAGATCGCTATAAGAATAAGTTGACTAATCCCAACAAGAGAATAGTTCCCCCTCTATCAAAAAAGGACGTTATGGTTCTCACAGAAAACTGCATCCGGTAACTGTGCAAACTAATTTACTCTCCAGTTCTGAAACTCCGAAGAATATAGTCACCAACATTGTTGCCATTACTCCCAGGTCCACTCTGACTTAGAGTATTAGTACTTTTCCGAATCCCATCTATGGGTCAAATAGATCTCTTTGAGAGAATGTTGATTGAATGTTTCTTAAAACATTGGTATTTCAATGGAGTATGAAATGTTTACCTTTTGAAAAGAATTGTTAAGATACATTTTGCTACTGTAAATAATTGGAGACGATTATTATTCAACTGACTTCGTTATAAAATTACCCAACTGAAGTTTACATGCCGTAAAATCAACCAACTCGTAACTCAGAAAAAAGATTTTCAAAAAGCATATTCAAAATTTCGGGAGATACTAGGTAAGATCAGTAAAATTTTTTCGACTTCTTCGACCATGAGCCATATTTGTAAAGATGATAAGTAAAAATCTCATAGTCCGTTAGAGGCGCTCAAGGTGTAATTGATATCGTTGTAGAAAATGGGCATGGGACACAAGATCAAATCATGGACTAGTCTATTTGCCTTTTCACGTAGGGCTAATACCCTTGAGAAAGGTATGAATCCAACAATTCTTCCTCCAGCAATGAAAAAAATAGGATCGACTAGGCTCTTTAGCCTTGATATGGCAACTGGTCTAGGAGAATGAGAACTCTAAATTCAAACCTGTTTTACTCCGATTGAAAATTTGACCTAGTGTCGGTATTTGTTGGGCGCCCCATGTACGCATGAGTACAACACAAGGCCTATTTTATTGTAAGACCGTAGCACACATTCACCCGACGGATTCACAAATTCCTGTAGCCCCGTCAGCATTCCCCTAAAAAGAGGCGCTTCAGGCGCCAGGCGATAAACGTAACCCCTCCGGAGCGTGTTAGAACCTGGAAGGACGGTCCCCTGAAGCTCGAGGAGTATACCCGTCTCGCCTGCGGTACTACGTCAAGCAGTCTCAACCGACCGATAACCACAAGCCCAAAACTAAGACCGTCAAACTAAAAACGACAGGCCAAATGAGATATATATATTCAGTTTGAAAATAAATGTTTTAAAATCCTGAGTACTACCGCTCTAAATCATTAAAAATATTATCTCAAACATTTATAGATGGGACCATAACAAGTAATAGTTCTGCAGGTTAAAATGAAGATGGGTGTTATTGTAAGTAAGTCGTACGTCCACACTTCCTCGAGAACAGGAGCCTTACCATCAGATGCAGTTGAATGCCATTCCCAAGACACTGAAGGTAAATAAACAGATCTATAACCCACCCTAGTTTGCAGTCAACTATTAAGGTCATTAGATTTTGATAATGCCTAGACAACGGAACGCTTGATGAAACAATTATGGAAACTTTTTTGCAGTCACTAAATACTGACCCACATTCACCGATACATGATAAACAGAAACACTAAGCTGATGAAGATTACGTTGAAAGGTTGCTTCCCCCCCCCAAAAAAAGCACTCAGCCCCGTTGAATCTAAGTACAGATATTTAATATGTAAAGCTACAGCAGTGCAACATAAAACTGAATGATGTATGGGAAGTTTTTGCTTCGATAATTTTTCCAGCAGATAGTGACTACCAAACTTTAAAATCACTGGTAAATATTATCCTTTCAGTAAGGTTTTATTTTGCCTCTAAGCAAGCCCTTAGATAGATAGATAGATAGATAGATAGATAGATAGATAGATAGATAGATGCATTTATATATATATATATATATATATATACACATGCATCCATATATATATATATATATATATACTAAAAGAAGACAGACTGGGATAGATAGATAGATAGATAGATAGATAGATAGATAGATGCATTTATATAAATATATATATATATACATGTATCCATATATATATGTATATATATATATACTAAAAGAAGACAGACTGGGATATATATATATATATATATATATATATATATATATATATATATATATATGCATCCATATATATATATATATATATACTAAAAGAAGACAGACTAGGATAGATAGATAGATACATAGATAGATAGGGACGCGTCATTATGCAGTCTTGGTTAGAAATTTGATTTCTGAAATCATTAATACAGAACTTAGTTTTGATTTTCTCGATACTTCGCCACGGAGTAGTGGTTAGCAAATAGATTTTAGAGGCTATTATTACCGTAGAGTTCAATTCTTACTGAGTGCTCTTTTTGTCTTAATATAAATAGATACATATATGTAAAAGCACAATTAGAAAATATCTCTCTCTCTCTCTCTCTCTCTCTCTCTCTCTCTCTCTCTTGCAGGTGGGGGATTCACGTGAAGATGTGCGTGTGACTGTGTGTGAACCCTATGTGTTTCCGTTCTTCTTTGCGTGTCTGCGTCCATTTACTAAGCGCCATATATAAGGCACATTTTCGACCTTTACCTTCAGCCAGCCGAGAGTCGATAAAAGACGACCTTTGGCAGCCATTGAACCAGGTGAATCACGAAGAGACAAAAGGAAAGAGAACAAGATCGGGTGGCGCCGGGTTGGGGAGGTCGAAAAACCTGGGTTGGGTAAAGGTATTCAAGTCATGCAAAATGTCAATGGCTCCGAGCAGGACAAAATAAAAACGAAAAAGGCTGAACTTTCTCGATGACAGGAACTTGAGGTCTATTAAGTGTCTGGGCAATAAGTCGACTTCCGGTGTCTTCAGACACACTGGTCAGTTTGATCTGAATTCCTAATTAGGTATCCAACGAAGTTTGTTCAGGCTTTTTAAAGTTCACGCTCAAACATTTATGACAAAGATTCCAATTGTTTCATTACAGCTGTCGTTTGAAATCAGCGCGATTTATGTTGACGGATCAAACTTTAATAACTAACCAACATTTAGAGGAAGAATTAATACATTCTCCTCTTTATTCTTTTATTTTAATCTCAATATCATTCTAACAGGGCGAGTAAATTTTTTGCAATATTTTGGTTAGTGGTAGTTTGCTGCACGTATATCACGTGACTGGCCCATTCACCTAGTAGTAGAGTGTTCGCCAATAGCCCGGAAGACTGGTGTTCAATCTTAGGTTGAGTCATACCAAAGACTCAAAAAATGGTACTTGATACATCCTTGCTTAACAACACTCAGCATTGTAAGGAACGTTTCAAGGGTAAAGTGGAGCAATCCAGGGAAAGGAGTAGCACCCTCCCCTATTACTCGGTATAGTAGCTACTGAAAAGGGAGCTTTTGGGTAGCCCTCGACTACAGTCCCCAATTTACAACTTTATATCATGTGACCGGAGTTGTTCAAGCCGTGGTTGGTATTCGCTGTCGTTGGTTGTATCGTGGTAGATGGTCAACTCAGTCGGCTTGTGCTGAAGAATCGATTGTATCTGTGCGGAGAGGTAAAATCTCCAACCAGTGAGTGTTCTGGGTATGACACCAAACTGTACCTGATGATGAGGCTCTAGTCTTGGAGCTTTATAGAATGTGGACTACTCTTTCATTGCCATTAATCCCAGGGACTCTCAGACCCGGAGTAGTAGTACCTGTTAGGGTCCCATCTATGGGTCAAATACAACTATCGGACTATTTAACTGTGTGCAAACAAATTACAGATGTTAAATTAATGTTAATTTGCACTACTTAGAACCATTCAACTGCATGGAAACAAATAAATAGTATTAAATAGAATTATTAGTGTGATATAGGAATACTTGAAACCATTTCTAACAAATTGTGTTCTAACAAATGCGCGCTGGCTCGTTTAAAATTGCTACTTACAAACTATTTGCTTACGACTCAAATATATTTATTACATATATAAACAGGATTTGGAATTAAATAATCAACAAGGGATGATATGCCAAAATCTCAAACAGTTAACTTATATATATATATGTAATGAAGATTTGGCATTAAATAACCTGCAAGGGTTGATATGCCATAAAATCCAACCAACCAACCAACCACAGTTGTCCTTCTTAAATTTGGATGACGTGACAAAGAGTGAGGGGTCCAATACTCCTAGGAATAATGTGCTAGATACATACATACTTGCATAGTAATTTATTGAGATAGATAGATAGATAGATAGATACTTGTATTTATAGTAATCGACTGAAATACATACATACATACATACATACATACATACATAGTAATCCACTAAGATAGATAGATAGATAGATTGGAACTTATATTTATAGTAATCGAGTTGAATACATACATACATATATACATAGTAATCCACTGAGATAGATAGATAGATAGATAGATAGATAGATAGATAGATAGATAGATAGATATTATTTATAATAATCGACTGACATACATACATACATACATACAAATCCACTGAGATAGATAGATAGATAGATAGATAGATAGATAGATAGATAGATAGATAAAAATAGACTAAGAAATCGAAATCAATAGATCGATTGCTTGTCTGGTTGATTGATTGTTTGATAGGAATCGGATGACTCATAAGCTAACACCGATCCGTAACAATGAAGATAGTCGTCAGATTAGATAGATTAACTAAAGTTAAAATAGACTGATTCATGCAAGATATGTGTTGATTTTTTTTATAATACAGTTCATAAATAAAATAGTTATAAAAAATCCTTGTCTTCCAGTGAGCTTTGAGATTAAACCTAAATAAATAAAAAAATTAGAATTAAGAAAAACACTTCTCCAGTAGGAGGAGTTTGGAAAGCGACATGTGTCAGCATAACTCAGTCAAAGTTCGTGGACCGTGCGAGAAAGGGGAAAATAAGTAGTTCTTTTGTTAAGAAGCACTTTTGCGTGTCGTTAGGCTTAGCTCCTTATTCTTACTTTGATCAGCCCCTTCAGTGTGATTGTTTTTTTAATATATCCACTTTGGGTTTCTTTGCTAAGTTTAGAATAAAGTTCTTTTCAAACTTTAAAGTAATATACCTAAAACACAAGTGGCTTTATTCAATAAATACTACCAAGGAATGTCCGAATAATAAAATACAAATACTGTGGTCAGTTGAGAGTTTTGCAATAGTTGGTTGGTTGGTTCTGCTTTACGATGTGTCGTCCTCTTTCGGGTCATTTAAAGCTGAATTTGGTCATTTTGATAAAAGTTTCTAACAATTTAGTTTACTATGAGGACAGTTTTGTTTACACACAGTTAAATGTCAAAACAGTTCTATTTCAAACACTTCAGTTTAGCATTAAAAAATTTTTTGGTTATCAACAGTTAAATGGAAAAACAGTTAATTTCGATCAATTCTGTTTAGCGTAATTACAGTTTAGTTGTTTCAGGTGCTACCACTCCGGGTTAGAGTGGTCCTGGGGGCGATGGCAATGAAGAAGTACTCTGCATTCTCCAAGGCTCCAGAATTACTGGAACCACAACATCAGATTGTTTAGTGTTGTATCAGGACACTCTTTGTGGGACTCTTACCCTTTTGCAAAGAAGCAGTCGGTGTATTCTGGGCCTTGCAGTATTTTGGCAAGCTATAGTTTGCGGGACCAAAGCAGTTCAAAACGTGAGAGGTACCCACTGTGGTTGATAGTATCGTGATTTTGCGCTGACACGTTGTGCATTGTTTCACTCCCTATGGGATTTTAAAGTCGCACAGATGAACGTGCAACATAACCTTATTTGGGAAAATATGCTTTACGTGTTCGGACCAGACCATAACGTCGCTGAAGCAACCAAAAACATTTGTTTGTGCGAAAGGTGAAGATACAATTAATCACATAAAGTTGAAGAAATTTTGCTTAGGTTGCAAAAGCCTCAGTTATCAGACAAGGTCAGGTCGGCATAATACTATGTATCCTCAGATTGTGTTCCATAGAGCAAATTCTCACAATATAACTGCTAACTTGGTTTAACCGTGACCAACCGATAACAGACTGCAGAATTGTAGTTGCTGGCTGAAACAAAAGTTCGAGATGGCGTCTTGTCGCTAAGTTACCCCTGGAACCGAACTTTAGTAAAAATGATTGGCTCCTATAAGATCAGAACAATACACAAATTCTACTTGGCTACTCAGTAGACCAATGGCTTACTAACTCTTTGCTTAATAACAAACGCTGCTATCAGACTGAATCTGTCCCGCAAAAAAAGACAAGTCTTCAAATCTGCTAGGATCAGGGAGCCAATTATTGGCACGCAGTAACAAAGCTTTCACCCACTCTCCCTAACACTCCACAAATGTCATCATCGGTCGACAACCAGCAATACCACAATTAATTTTAATATCCAAGCCAGAGAGGCAAACTCAACGATTAGCACTCGGAGAGTATCAGGCGAGCTCAACATCTATTAGTCTAGTGTGGTTCATCGCCTTCACGATCTCTGCGAATGCCCCTCACGTTGTCAAAATATTACAAAGCTTTTGATTCACCCTCGTAGATGTAAGTCTGAAGCGTCTTTTGCTCCGAAAATCGCGGTCAGTAGTTTTAGTCTGTCAAGTTTCATACCTTGAAGCTAGCTTTAATGGAGTACAGTGTCGATACAGTCGGTTGAGGGTATCATCGAAAGAAAGCTGTTATTAATAGAGCAAAACCTTGTAATTAAAAAAGGGACATACGTTTGGTCAACCATCACCTTTGACATAAACCGCATACAATTTCGTCCTTCTAGAGTGACTGGCCTCTTTGTCACAAAGAACCCATTCTAATTATTTTCTAACCTTCTCGTCGATTCTCTCTCTCTCTCTCTCTCTCTCTCTCTCTCTCTCTCTCTCTCTCTCTGTATCCTTTTTTCTGACCGACATTCTATATAAAGATACTTTTAAGCACAGAATTTAACCTTCACGGGGTGCCTTATATCAAGAGATATGTTTTATATGAAGATGTTAACAGGCTTATTGGTATAATGGGTAGAGTGTTCCCCATGGTTCTGGGAGATCAGGGTTCAATAACTGGTCAAGTCATACTAAAAATTCAAAAAATGTTTTTTGATGGTCTTCGCTTACCTCTAAGCATTATAAGATACGGATCACAGCGAGCTCCCCTATACCTCGGTGTTGTAGCTTTTAAATAGGGAGACATCGCCTCGCCCTCGACTACGGTCGAACAACAACTTATATAAAAATATATATTCCTTACAAACGCTAATAAAACAACTATCCCACCAATTTCAATAAGTTTTCAGACTTTTTTGTACAGGCATTTAAAATTGTTATAGACTCTTGAAAATTCACTATGTTATTGCTATACATCTTATGAGATAACTGACCAATTTTTATGATTTCAGGTTCAAATGAACAACTACAGCAGCAATTGGAATACACCCTACTAAAGCCTGATTGTCACAGCTGCTGAATTTCAAAGATAAAATCTGGACGTGAGTAAGAACGATATGCAATAAAATTCCGTTTTAAACTTGAAAAAAATGCCACAGGAACGTATGGAATGCTTCAGACTGCTTTTGGGGCATCTTGCATGAATCGAGCATCAATTTTTGAGGGGCATAGGAGATTAAAGGAAGGCAGGGAGTCTGTGAGGAATGATGAGAGGTGTGGGAGGAGTAAGGAGTTAATTGGCCAAATAAAAAATTTTA
>OY757912.1:68450655-68763155 GCA_963585895.1 Sepioteuthis lessoniana | reverse complement strand
TATAACCACATAACCTACACTTGCTATTCTGTTGCGTCTTATCAAATTTGGTTTTAATAAAATTGGTCCTTGTAGCGTTATATTGTGCTGCTATTAAAAAAAATTCAATTTCTCTTAAGAGGTTTTCCTTTCGTAGCCATGTCCATGTCTTCTGGTGAGATATTTAGCTAGTTTGTGGCGTGAAATACCCATACAGTTGTTTTTCTTCCTCTTTTGTTTTTTTGTTTTTGTTGTCGTTCTATTCTTGTTTCTGTTATCAGTGCTGTTGTTTGCTGCTGTAATTAGTCTTTCTTTGCTCTTATTAATGTAAACTTCGAGTCATTGTATTGATGCATCCACGCTATCTTTAATGTCGGCTTCTCTTGTTCTGTCTTCTTTTCTTGACACATACAATCTGTGTGTAATCCCTCAAAGGTAAGGCCTTGTGCATTATCATTAACCTTTTTGTTCACGGGTCCACTTGTCTGAGTTCTTCTCGTGTCCATTTTAAAAATGGTCTGTAGTATCTTACAAGGAGGAATATTATTATTATTTTACTTCTTGCTAGTTTTACTCATGGTCATTCATCGGAGTTTAAGAGACAGCAAGTCTACTCATGTCTTCAGGACTGTTCTTAGTATCCTAGTTGATCACTATAATCTTGATTCATCTTCTGATTTCCAATTTGTCCAGTCTTTTTTCCTAGCGTTTGGGGAACGTTCCAAACGTATCAACAATTACTGAAATCATTATCATTTCACTCCTCATGCGTTTTTGAACAGCGTTATCTGGAGTTCTTCTTCAAGGGTTTGAGTGACAGTAAGTCTCCTCATGTTTCCAGGACTCTCCTGAGTATCCTGGATGATTATGATCTTGATTCATCCTCTGATTTCCAATTTCTCCACTCTTTTTTCCATGTGTTTGGGGATTAACTATTACTAGTATCATGTTCCACAGATTGTTTTTTAGTTGCTTAGGTCCACCTATTTGTCTGGGGTTTTTTTGTTTTTTGTTTTTTTCGCTTTCTTTTATTTTCACTTTGTGGTTTACTGGGACAGTAAAAACCACAGAATGGCAAGTTCTTGTTTTCTTATTTATCAGGTCATCAGGCCCATCTGTTTTGTTCTGTAATATTGTCCAATCCAGGGCGCTAGTTAAGATCTGATCGTTGGCGTTTGAACTTTATCATTCGGTGTACCCCCTTAATCCGGGCACAGTGAGATTAGACGCTCAATGGAAAATTAAGTCATTAGGAAATAAGAATCACGTTGGCCGGATCAATCATGACACTGGGGGTGTCAGGCTGGGAGAGCACGGGGCCAATGATGGATACGTGAATTTAGGGAGAGAGAGAGAGAGAGAGAGCAGATAGAATAAGTGAGTGTATAGACAGGGTGAGAGTGTGAGCCTATAGATGGCGACAGAATGAGAAAGAGAAAGAATGAGAGAGGTGGGCTTGTCTTCGTGGAGTAATGAATAAAGCGCTGGACAGTGGAATCGTAATAAGCAAGTTCGAACTCCAGTCGCTAACTTTCGGACAAATACCCTTGGGAAAGGTATGAACCCTAGTTATCCTCCTAGCTATGGGTTAAAAAGTAACACTACTGTTCTTCTAGAAGGATGGCTTTTTGCATTAAATAACCTACAAAGGTTGATATCTTATTAAATAACCTACAAAGGTTGATATCTAATTAAACAAGGAAACCAAGCCAAACAACCTGTATGAGGTGATCTATTTATCTCAGAATCTCAGAGAAATTTTATACGTCTTATTCTCGAGGAGAGATTCGGGTTTCTGTATTTACCATTTAGCATGGCGAAATTTCAATATTTGGCTTGCATCCTTGTGGATCACCGTTCCCTTGTAGTCATACCTACTCTGGTACTCCTTTTGTGCTATCTTGCAGCATTTACTTATAATATGTTTCATCTCAGTCTTCACGTAACCTGTGCATGCTATGTTCCTTATTATCAAATTTCGCTTTAATATAACTGGTCTTTATAGCGTTGTTTTGTGTTGCTATTAGAAGAGATTCCATTTCTCTCTTGCGGTTTCCCTTTCGTAAACATGTGCAGGCCTTCTCATGTGCAACCTCACTAGTTTGTGTCTTGAAATATCCATACAGTTGTTTTTCTTCCTATTCTTATTTTCTAGTCTTTCTTGTTTTTCTATTCATTCTTATGTTATTGCTGTGACTGGCTGCTGCAATTCGTCTTTCTTTACACTTTTTAGTGTGTTTCTTTTGTTTTTGTATTGATGCATCTACGCCATCTTCAATGCTGGTGAGTCCTCTTTCTTTTCGCATATATGATATAATTTGTGTATTTCATCCCTCGGATGGAAAGCCTTGTTTATATTTTTTACTCCTTGAGAGTTTTTCACATCAGCTAACGCTGATGGTTTTTCACAGTAGTTTGAGTCACAACTAGTCTCCTCAAGTCTCCAGGATTCGTCTCAGTATTCTGGGCAATCTCAACAATGCTGGAGTTTGGACAGTCTCTATCTGTCTCGTTATTTCCAAGTCCTCCAGTCCTTGTACCAATCCTTTGGTGACTGTACCAAGAGCACCAATTATAATTGGTAAAATCGTCACTTTCATGTTCTACAGTTTCTTCAATTACCTAATAAGGTCGAGGTACTTATCCCTCTCTTCACATTCTTTCAATCTAGCTCTCTCGTCTGGTGGGGCAGCAAAGTCCACAATCCTGCAAGTTCTTTCTTTTTTCTTGATTATTATAAGGTCTTGTCATCTGGTCGAGATTAGGTGATCCGTTTGTATGTCAAAATCCAAGAGGAGTTTGTGCGTCTCATTCTCCCGGACAGATTCTGGGTTGTGCATATATCATTTGTTCGTATGGTCAAACTTCAACTTCTTGCACCATTCCGAGTGAATCACATTGCCCAACCAGTCTGTCTAGTCTTATACACTTTCCGTGCTAATTTGCAGCATTCGCTAATTATGTGATTGATGGTTTCCTCTCTTTCTCCACATAACCTACATCTGCTTGTTTTGTTTCGTCTTATCTATTCTCACTTTGATATGGTTGGTCCTTATGGCGTTGCTTTGTGCTGCTATTAGAAGAGATTCAGTTATTATTCTCTTATATCTTTATTTTTTCTTAGCCACGTCCACGTTTTCTCGTGTGTGATATCACTTGCTGGTTACTTAAAACGTCCATAGAGTTGTTTTTCTTCCCACTTTTATTTTCTGGTTATTGTTATTCTGCTGATCCTCGTGTCGGTAGTATTGTTTCTGGTGGTTGTAATCAGTCTTATTCCGTGCTTTTCTACGTAGTTTTTGAATTATGGTATTGATGCATTAACTCTGTCTTTAGTGCCAGCAAGTCCTCTTCCTCCCTCTCTTCTTCACACATACAATCTGTCAACGTTATCTCTGGGATGCAAGGCCTTATTCATGGTAATTAGTATTCTTATTCTCTGGTTCATTTGTTTAAGTTCTTCTCTGGTCCACTTCAAGAATGGTCCCGAGTATTTTACGAGGGGGATAGCCCAGTATTTCACGAGGGGGATATGCCTTTGACAAGGTTCCTGCTATAGAGTTTTGTCTCGACTAACTTTCTGATTCTTCTAAGATACTCTCTAAATTTTTTCTTTCATTTCCACTTGTTTGATTGTGACAGCTTCTAATATTCCCAAGTATTTGTAGGTCTCTTTTTCTCCGAGATTTCTGATTATTACTTGATTTGTTAGCGCGATTCCTTCCGTAATGTGTCGTTGGCCACTTTTCGATACTAGCATGGCGCATTTTTCTAGGCTAAATTCCATTCCTATATCTAATTGTCGGTATAATTTTTTTCGTGTTTTGGAACGTCCTGTTTTGGAAATTTACTAAGCTTTTTGCTTAGATGTGGCACAAGGCCATATGAAAGGGGCACCCAATGAGACTCGAACTCACTCGTGTAGGTTTGCTAGTCGAGCTTGCTAACCATTACACCACCAGAGGCGCCTAGGAACGTCCTGTTTTGTCTGTATTGTTTGGTCTTTTCTCGGTACATTTTTCGTCTTTCTTATTTGGTTAGTATTTTTTGGTTGGTCAACATAAGTTTTATTTTTCGTTCTAGCTGTGCTTTTTCAGTTTCATCTAAATACTTCTTAATGTTCCGTTTTAGTATTCTTGCTTGTCGTAGTTTTTTTTTTAATCTGTGATTCTAGTCTGAGTTTCAATTCGGGTTTTGACTTTCTGTCTGTGGTCTTCAAGGGAACCTCGATTATTTTCAGGAACTAATTTTGCTCCTGCGTATATAAATTCGTTTTACTCCGTGATGTCGTTTGTCGGGATATTTGTCAATAAGTCGCTCACTTTCTCTGGTGTCCTCCAATCTTGGTTCATAAAAGATGGCAATGTGATTTTCTTTTCTGATATGATTCTTTCAGTGGTATCTACATTCGTTTTTTCCCGTTAGGTCAGTGTTTGCGTTTGTGTATTTGCAGTGTATGGGTCATTTTCATGTAATCTTTTTAGGAGTTTCTGGCATTCCTTTATTTAGTGTTTCGGTTACTGTTTTAGGGGTTTGTTATGTGTTTGCCGATATATTTGTTGGATTTCCAGTATTTCAAGGTCAGAACATCAACCATTCTTTGTTATCGACCTCACGTAGTCGGCGAGCCTTTGGTTTGTAGCCCTAAATCAACCGAATTTTGTCCAGGTTATTAGTGGGGGTGTCCTCGTAGTGTAATGGTGAAAGCGCTGGACTACGGAACAGTAGTACGCGAGTTCGTACTCCAGTCGCGCTATTACGTTCACTTTCGGGCAAATACTCTTCGGAAAGATATGAACCCCCTTATCCTCCCACCTATGGATTAAATAGTACCACTACTGTTCTTCGATGAGAATGGCTTTGGCATTAAATAACCTACAAAGGTTGATATGCCATTAAACAAAGAAACCAACCGATCAAACCAAACCAGAGTATTATATAAATTTTTGCCGGATAAAATCAACAATTAATCTCTAAACATTTCTTGGTGCTTCGAAACCAAAACAAGACCGGAATAAGAATTTATGGCTGAGTATTGATTCCAATATATATATATATATATATATATATATATATATATTTCATTAAACATATATATATATATATATATATATATATATATATATATATATATATATATATATATATATATTTCATTAAACATAATAGACATTTTACAAAAACAATAAAATTTCCTTTTTAGATGTTCTCATTGATACTAACAACAATAATAACTTCACTACCTCCACTTACAAAAAACCCTCTAGTAATAACTCCTGTACCCTCAACTTTAAAAGTGAATGCCCCTTCAGATATAAAAAAGCAATTATTCGTAATGTAATATCCCGTGCCAAACTAATCTCCTCCTCCAAAACAATATTTTATAAAGAGGTAAAAAACAAAACAGGCTCTCATCGATAATGGGGTTCCTAACTATATTGTTGATGAACAAATTAAACGTATGATCAAAAATGTTAACCAACAAAATAAACAGTGTACTACTCCATCCAGTCAACAAACATATATCAAACTTTTTTATCGTAACCAAATGCACTACAATTATAAATCCGATGAAAAAATAATGAAAACATTCACAAAAACATACTCCCCACTGATCCTAATAAAAAATAAAACTTATTATCTATTATAATAAGTTTAAAACCTCGAATTTGGTCATTAGAAATAATTCCTCTCCCTCGATTGGGGTGTTGCAAAAACCAACGTTATATATAAATTTAAATGTCCCCTAGGAGATTGTATCTCTGATAATGATAATATATATGTTGGTTTAACCTCAACTACCCTGTCGAGGAGACTTACAATGCACCTTTCTGACACAAGTTCAATAGCTCAGCATTTAAAAAAACATTCATGCCCAATAACACAACTACGAAAAATTCTCACCGACAACACAACAATACTCGAACATCAAAATAATAAACAAAAACTTCAGATTCTCGAAGCACTATATATTAGAAACCTGCAACCAGCACTTAATAGAATTAATTTTCAAACCAGTGCTAACGTACTTAAATGTCTTTAGATACTGGCACTATTTACAGAATTACATTTAAAAGCAAACGCCATAATCTCCAATAGCAAAGACGTCCTTACACAGTATTAATTTGCTAAAACAAAAGTTACATCCCTTTTGTAACAGATTCTCCCCTGATGATGGCCCGAAGTCGGGCAGAAAGTACAACTATGGACAATACCTAAATCCTATGGACAATACCTAAATCAATTCCCCCCGAATACGATAAAAGTAATACGGAAATTCGAACGGATCCAAAAGAAAATATGTAGGCATATCTTAATGAAATTTGCATTAACGAAGAAATGCTGCCTAAATATACATATATATATATATATATATATATATATATATATATATATATATTATTCTAAAACAACATAGAGCTAATTTTGAGAAGAAATAAAATAAATTGTTAGATAGAAAATTGTGAAAAAGAATATAATACATACGTACTACGCATAAAAAGTGGAACGAATTAGTGCTTTCTAAATAATTTTGAAATGTTAAAATATAGTAAATAAATTAAATATTTGCTTTAATTTTAATATATCTAATACTGTACCTTTACTTGAATTTTTTATTTAAAGTTTAAATCTTAGTCAATAAAAAACCTGTAAGTTAGGTCTAAATATAAATTTTTAAAAACCTTTTTAAAAAAACAATATTTACTACACTGCTAACCGAAAGTTAAATTTAAAACGGAAGTGGGCTTAATGAAGAGGTAAATCCTCACCCCTCTTCGACTCCCTCCCACCTCTTCGACTCCCTCATACTATCCCCTCCCACTACCATGTGTCTATTCAATTTTTTAACGCAAAATGATCTGAAGAAGTCCTGTTACTTTTTTCGTGTTTTTGAAAACTTCAAAAATGCGTAACAGGATTGAAATAAATTTATAATCCTATGTGACCGGTTTCGTTGTTTTTCTTAAAGAGTATATATATATATATATATAAAGTTCAATGACTCAATTGTCGTCAAAATTAAGCGAAAATGAAAACAGCATTGATATCTCACTATATCAGATATACTTTCTAAAATTACATTTAAAATATCTAAAACTATTATAGATTAAATCTATTCAGAAAAATCAACATTTGCCTCAACCACGGCTTCCAGTTTTCTTCGGAATATCTTGCAAGCCTGTCCGACTGATTCCTTGTTTAAATTGTTAAATATTACCATCATCTTTGTCTTCAGTTCATTGACAGTGTTGCTTGGAATTTTGTTCCTCTATCACTCAACCGCGCCCCACATATAATAATCAAGGGGATTGAAATCTTGGGAGTTCTGATGTTAGGTGTGATATGGTAGCAGACATTTTCTAACAGCCAAGAATGGCTTCTCCCGTTTGTGTGGCATGACATAGTCCAGTAGCTAAACATAGTGTCTTCCAGGAACTACCCTATCGATCCAGGTCAGCTCTACCTTCTCCAGTCAACTGGTGTATGCCTTCGTGTTAAGTCTGAAGCCGTATGAAAAGATAAATGAGGCATAACGTCACCCCTGCTTGGGACCACTCAAAAAACTATGATGTGGACTGTGTTTGGTTTTCATCAATATCAATTTGTCTTCGAATTGACACCATAAAGCAAGTAAAGTTGGTGATCTTAGTTGAGGGGGACCCGAAGGCTCCCTTTTCAATATCTATTACGCCGAAGTGAGGTGTAGCGGAGGGCGCTACTCCATTCCCTGGATTGCTACACTTTACCCTTGATCCTTACAAGTGATAAACAAGGCGGCATCGAGTACCATTTTTGAGTCTTTGGTATGGCTCGACCTTGGATTGAACCCCGGCCTCCTGGACCATTGACGAACACTCTACTCATTAGGCCAATTTGCCGGGTACAGCATACTGTTGCCAAATTTCTGTTATGGCGCTGCTTTCTTCGCAACACAGCTGAACCTAATACACAAAATTGAAACAAAGTGCAAGTGCGAAATTAATGATTTAAAATGGTGAAAGTTTACTCATCGCAGCCTCGGTGAATATATATATATATATATATATATATATATGTGTGTGTGTGTGTGTGTGTGTGTGTGTGTGTGATTATACCAGTTTCATACCAATCGTAATAGAAAATATTTTTTTACGCGTCACTGATTCATTTTCGTTTTGTAAGTCTTATTTTTGTATCCGCCGACATTTTGTCGTGTTTCTTTTGCTGATTTTACAAACAAACACAAAATTCTAAGCTAAATTTTCACATTTTAAATTTAGATAAGAAAATTAAGTTTTTACTCCCCCATGTCTCGAATGGCTCGAGAAAGCTCAACAACAATTCATAAAAGATATTTAAAAAATACCGAAAATATCTTTTATACATTTTGCTAGTCTAGTGACTTCGAACTTACTGGGTGCTCCCATACCTTGGCCTTGTGGCAGACTCAGACTGAATAGAGAAGACAGCTATTTTAGAGTGATAATTAACAAATTTACTTTGCACGTGTAGAGAGTTCAAACTGATTTGACGCTCCACTCATTGTTGTAACCTTGTGTTATACTAAAACTTTAAGCTGGATAAATATTTAGGCTATCGTATAGCGATATTCAGGAAAGCTTGTTTCACAAGCTACTCCACTACGGCAACCATTTGCTAGACTAAACGAAGATATGTAAATAAGCAGTCCAAGAACACACGCTTATTGTTTGTCACATGTTCAGCAACAAAGATAATTATTCATAGTCCTAAAACTCGTTGAAAATTGACGTTATATCGTCAGAATTTATGCATAGGACATGAATTATTCATGTTATCTTTCACGTTTTTGTAACTAATAATTCAACCTTTTCTTTTTATCACCTTGCAGTCAATATATTCCTCAGGATTCAAAGTAGATTGCGGAAATTTCGATCATTGAAATAGCTTTATACAAGACTCTACACACTTAACAAAGAACCTTGCATCCCATACCACAACAATATGACGAGTAGCAATGCCTCTAACATCTCGTTATTGAAGCTGTTGACGGCTAAACTCTTCATGTCTCCTCTAACCAGAACTATTGTACTGACGAATGAGAGTAGGACTTCTACGAATGTAGTCATCTTCATCATCATCCTTTGACTCTCTCTCTCTCTCTCACACACACACACACACACAGAGTCCCTATCGGCCATTGCTCTTGAAAATTGTTCACACAGAGTTGACAAATGCAAGTTTTTGTCTGTCGGTGAACACTATTGTGTCCATGTCTTTCGTCTATCGATAAAACGATGCTTATATATATGAATTTACCAATCCCCCCTGCACTGGCAGAATATGGTACAAGGTTAATTTTAAAGTGGAATTTAACAAGTTTAAATTCAGTTTTCTAGACCAGTTGCCATTACCAAGGCAAAAAAAAACAGTCTGCCCTATTATCTACCTAAACCTGGAGGGAGAACAATTGGATTCATACACTTCCTAAGGGTATTAGTGCGATGGGAAATGCAATTAACCAAGTCCAGGATTTGAATTCGTGTCACCGTGTACATTTCTTACGATGATAACCATTACGCCACGGACACTTACTAAAGAATACTGCTTTATTTCACCGATATTGTACACGTCTTGCTCGTCTTTCTTCGATGGTTATTGAGATGGGAAGTAAATGGCTGTACAATTTCTGCTTTGTTGAGTGCTGCTTCCTGGATTTGTGCAAAACAATACGCGGCATATTAGTGGAGTTCCTACCGCACTATCCGCAAAAGACTGAGAAGTAACACAATAATGGAAAAGAGACGTGTTTAAAAAGAAAGATCTAAGTTTTTTTTTTTTTTTGTTTTTTTTTTTTTGGCATGCTGTGTATCAGAGTTGTAGTTAAAAAGGGCCACATAGGAAATCACTGTACAAAGATAATGTCAATATGTACGCTAATTTTCTCTGGAATCAGAGGAGAAGTTCTGGTGGTGAAATGGCTAAATCGTTGGACTGCGACCCGGAAGTGAGCGAGTTCGAACTCCAAACGCGCAATTAAGTTCACTTTCGGATCACTACTCTTGGGAAAGATATGAACCATCTTATTCCCCAGCTATGGGTTAAATACTATTATTACTGCTCTTCTAGTAAAAATGGCTTTAGCATTAAATAACCCATGAAGATTGATATGCCATTAAACCAAACTAAGCCTGAAATCAGAACTACATCAGCAATATATGAAACACGCAAATCCTATACATATGAATCGACAGTCTATTCTGATATCTTGAAATTACACGGATAAAAAATACACCGTAGTTGTTTGTTTGACTGCTTGGATGTTATGGCGTTCCGGCTTGTGTTTACAGTCAATGCCTCAGCTGTTGGAAACTGTATAATACTGTGTTAATATAATGCTTATTTTGTTATAGTTTTATTATTTTGTATTAATCTCTGTGTTGATTTGTTAGTTATATATTCACTAAACACAAGTTGGAAATATATGTGCAGTTTCCTAGAGTGGTTGTAAATCGACTTTTAAGGGTATGGTTCTACTTGTTGACTACTCGGGTTATTGGATTAAACTACCATTATGTCCAATGTGAGAAAAAAAATGTTATTTAACTGCCGTATAAGTCGACTCCAAAGATTGTAGTGATTTTCTCAGGTATAAAACGTCAATTCGTACGTGACATAATGGTTAGAGTGTTAGCCAATGTACCGGGAGTCTGGGGTTCACTCCTAGGTCCTCTCATACTCAGGGCTCAAAAAATAGTACTTTCTGTCCTCTTCTTTGACACACGGCATTCTAAGGATCAAGGGTAAGTGGAGCAATCCAGGGAAAGGAGTAGTGCTTTCCCCAATACCTCACTGAAGTAGATATTGAAAAGGGAGCCTTCGGGTGATTCTTGACTACGGTCAACCAACTTAATTATACATATACATACTAACTGACATACCCTGATAAGAGGTCGAGATTAAACAATTATATGATCATATGATCGTATTAAGTTAATATTGTTCAGTTATTTTTTTTTTAATTAAGTGACAAGAAAGTAATTATACTTTGTAATTATTTAGCTCTTCCACTGTACATGTTACTATTCGACCTCAAGAATGTTTTTAACCATATTTTTAGTGAGTTCACAGGTTTTATGAAAAGATTTTATAAAATTACTGATTATTGATTTAAAATGACGACAATATCTAATTAATTTCATGACAGCATCACTCTAATAATATATCAAAAGTATTTCATTGTTCTTTTCAGACTTCTTTCATTATTCTTTTAATATGAAATGTGTTCGTATCTGTTAAAGTCTCATCTATGAGTCAAATTGATCTGTCTAAACATTGTTAATATTCGATAAGAATACTTGAAAATATATGAATATGTACTAATTATTTGTATTAGCTTGAAATACTTGATATCATATTGCAGTGTGCTAACAAATGATTACAGACAAAATGCAACAGAACATTGAAAATATAGTTATTTTCGTAATCAAATATTTAGGTATGAACTAAATTTCAGCATTGAAAAAGTCATAACGAGTTGATCTGCCGTTAAAATGAAAATTCACGGAAGATAAAAATTCATGGAAGATTGAAATTCATGGTATAATTGGGATTTGTGTAAGGCGACTTTTAGGCCAAAAAAAAAAATCAAAATTAAACAACATATTTGCATATATTTGCATATTACTTCGTTGGACCATAATAACGAATTTTCTCATTACTGAATTCGCCCTTCAGGTTTCTCTTTATTATATATCAATATTCTGATGTTACTCCAAAATGTGAACGTAATTTGTGTTTTATAGGATACCATTAATATTTTAGTTGGTTAAACCCAGAATCAAAATGGAGACACCTCGTGGCGTAGTGGCTAACGTGCAGGACAGTAACATCATAGTAAACTGTGTCGTGTCCTACATTGCTATGTAGTGTCCTACATTGCTATGTCGTATCCTATATTTCTGTGTAGAGTTCTTCTTTGATGTGTCATGTCCTACATGGCTATGTTGAGTCCTACGTTGCTGTGTAGTATCCTACATTGCCGTGAATTGTCCTATATTGCTATGTAGTGTCCTACATTGTTATGAATTGTCCTATATTGCTGTGTAATGTCCTACGTTGTCGTATAATACCCCATACTGCTGCATAGTGTAGAGTCGTACATTGCTGTGTAGAATCCTACATTTAGTAGTGACCTATATTGCCGTGTAGAATCCAATATTCCTTCATAGTCATTTATATTGCTGCGTAGTATCCTAAATTGCCGTGTTGTGTCTGTCACGAAACTTCTCCGACTGGTTTACTATCGGCGAAGGTGATATCATTTTAGTCTCGACCCTTTTACCTACGCCTATCGCCCGGACAACGCAAAGCATATTGCTGGTATTAGGTCGGACAATATTTTATTTTCGTGATATCATTCAACCAATAGCGAACGGGGAAAATATGGCACAGAAATTTTCGAACAAGCCGAAAATGAATACAACACCAAATGCACAATTTAGAATACTAATTATTTTATTGTCAACCCCCTCCCAAAAAAAGCAGGTATACAAAGTAAAATAGTCTTTGCGACAAAAATAAAATTGTTTATATTTTAACAATTTAGGGACTGTTCACCGAGAATTTTTCTAGTAATGATATTTTAATCTTCCCATATAAGCTGGCCTGGAAAGACCGTTTAGTCTTTACATCACAGACACGTCTACTTATTAGGGGATCACTCGGCCAACTCACTTGTCTGATTTTTCCTCGTTGCAGATTCGACCTTCCCGCTGCCTTTTATCCCGTATGCTTATGGGCCAATCGGTTGTTGCTAGAGGCTGCTTGCCAGTTTATACACCCATGTTAGGGAAACTTGATCGTCAATCAGTCAGCACGCACCCTTTACCTGAATTCAACTCTTCAGACTTCTCGTGTACTTCTGCTGTTTTGGGTGGGAAACAAAAAGAGGGAGGGAGAGAGAAAGAGAGAGAGAGAGTGAGGGAGAGAGAGAGAGAGTCTATATTTATGAGTTAAATATGAATTTGACTATCCCCAGGGCACAAATTCATAACGTCTTATATTTCTGTGCAGTTTACTACAATGCTGTGTAAAGTCCAATATTGCAGTGTAGTTTCCTACATTGCCGAGTAAAGTCGTATATTATCGTGTACGTAGTATGGTATATTGCCGTGTCGTGTACTTGTTGTATAGTGGCATGTCACTTCCGGTATCGCGGAAGTATGAGAGAAGCAGAAGTAGAAAAAGAGACGTCGGTCAATAGTAAGACCAACTTCGGACGTTACACCAATAGCGCAAGACTTATAATACTTGTCGGACTGTACCACTTCAGTTAATAACTAATTAACTATATTTCACTGTATCTCTTCCTTACCTCAATACAACAATACTTTATCGCTGTGTAGTATCCTATTGTCCTATATTGCCGTTTAGTTTCCTACTTTGCCGTGTAGCATCTTACATTGCCCTATAGTGGCCTATATTACTGTGTAGTGTCCTCTATTGCCTTACCATGTACTTCATTTCTATACAGTGTCCTATATTGCCATGTATATTGCAACTTCCTGAAGACCACTTGCCGAATCAAGTTTAACAGTCCAGTCTGCTCTTTAACCTTCTATTCCTCTACAGTTCTATTTCAATCAATTCAGTTTAGCATAAGGGCACAGTGTACATGGTGCATTTAATAAGTTTCCAGACTTTTTTTGTACAGACATTTCAAATGGTCTTATATCCTTGAAAATCCAGTATGTTATTGCTATACATATTATGAGATGACTGACCAATTTTTCTGATTTCAGGTTCAAATGAACAGCTACAGCATGAATTGGAATACACCGTACTAAATCCTGATTGTCACAGCTGGTGAATTTCAAAAATGCAATCTGGACTTTAGAAGAACGATATACAATAAAATGGTTTTAAACTTGGAAAAAATGCCATGCGATGAAAGCTCGATCTACTGCTATGACACAGAGACCAAGAGACAGAGTTCCCAGTGGAAACATGCTGGCTCTCCCAGACTCAAGAAGGCCAAACAGAGCAAATACACCCACAAACATTTGATGATCCCTTTTTTTGACAGCACCGGCATGATCTACATGCACTGGGTTCCCACTGGACAGACAGTCAACAAGGAATACTATGTTGAGGTTTTAAGGGAGTCCAGGAAGAGATTCTGTCAGAAGAGGCCAGCACTCTTCAAATCGGGTCAGTGGCATTTTCACCAGGACAATGCGCCAGTCCACAACACCATCCTTGTCACAGACTATTTGAATAAGCTGGGCATCAAGACAATTCCTCACCCTCTCCATAGTCCACATTTTTCTACCTGTGACTTTGGGTTATTCCCTAAGCCCAGAGGCTGTCGTTCTGAGACAGTTAAGGGGTTGAAAGTGACTGTGACGAAGGTCATTGACACGCTTACACAAAGGACTTCCATGGGGCCTTCCAGAAGTTGTTTGAACAGTACAACAAGTGCATTGCAGCTGGAGGAGATTACTTCAAAGGGGACTAGAGTTTCATTTTTGTACTATTAATAAAATTGCCTATACGAAAAAAAAAAGTCTGGATCCTCGTAAATGTCAAAAAGATCGATTTGACTTATAGGTAAGACCCCTTCAGGTGCACCACTCCGAGCCAGTGAGGATCTGGAATCGATGGCAAAGAATGATACTCTGCATTCCTCAAAGCTCCAGCATTACTGGAGCCTCACCATCAGATTGCTAAATGTCATATCCAGGACATTCGTTGGCAGGGTTTTACCCCTCTGCAGAGATACAGTCGGTTACTAAGCCAGAAGATTGGAGAGTAAAACAATAGAAATTATGTAACTATATAACAATCAAGACGAAGAATTTCGTTAAAATACGACAGTGAATAACAGAGAAACTTTCGCTATGGCTAATCGTTATTCGCTTATAATCAAGGAGAACTGACAATCGCTAAGTATCCTTGTTATGATACTAATAGACATCTGATAGTGAGGCTCCAAGGCCTTCGATTCCATTCACAGAGGAAAGATGGAACAAATCCTACTGGTATACGCCCTACCTAAAGAAACTGTAGCAGCAATAATGATTCTCTATAGAAACACCAAAGTGAAAGTACGTTCACCAGACGGAGACACGGAATACTTTGACATTGTATCAGGAGTACTACAAGAGGACACGCTAGCTCCATACCTCTTTATCATCTGTCTAGATTACATGCTTAGAACATCGATTGATAAAATCAGAGAAAACGGCTTCGAGCTGACAAAGAAAAGAAGCAGAAGGTACCCCGCAAAAACAATTACCGACGCCGACTACACCGATGACATAGCGATTCTAGCAAACACATCCAACCAAGCCGAAACACTACTGCATAGTTTGGAATGAGCCACCGCAGGCATTGGCCTCCATGTCAATGCACACAAAACGGAATATATGTGCTATAATCACAAAGGCGACGTATCCAGACTAGACGGAACCTCTTTGAAACTGGTTGACAAATTTACCTACCTCGGAAGCAGCGTCTCATCAACCGAAAAGGACATCGACACGCGGCTAACGAAGGCATGGACATCGATCGATAGGCTATCGATCATATGGAAATCGGACCTGACTGATAAAATGAAACGCAGTTTCTTCCAGGCAGCAGTCGTATCGATACTGCTGTATGGATGCACTACCTGGACACTAACTAAACGGCTGGAAAAGAAGCTAGACCGCAATTACACAAGAATGCTGCGAGCAATACTGAACAAGTCCTGGCGGCAACAGCCCATAAGGCACCAACTATACGGCCACCTGCCTCCCATCTCGTAGACTATTCAAGTTAGACGAACTAGGCATGCAGGACACTGCTGGAGAAGCAGGGACGAGCTCATAAGTGATGTACTCCTATGGACCCCCGCATATGGCCGAGCAAAAGTAGGACAACCAGCTCGAACATACATACAGCAGCTATGGGAGGATACGGGATGTAGCCCTAAAGACCTGCCAGAGGCGATGAACGATAGGGAGAAGTGGCTAGAGATGTTCAGGGATATCCGTACTAGCGGCATGACATGATGATGATGATGACCATTAGTGGGAGACCTGGGTTTAATCCAAGGTCACGTCATATCATAGTCTTTAAAAATAGTACTTGAAACCTCCTTGCTTAACACTCAGTAATATAAGGTACGTATCGAGGGTAAAATGGAGCAATCCAGGGAAAGGAGTTGCGCCCTCCCCTACACCTCGGTGTAGTAGCTATTGTAAAGGGAGCTTTCTGGTCGCCCTCGACTAAAGGGAGACAACTTTACTTACTTACTACCATTACTCTCGGATTCACCCTGACTCAGAATTGTAGTACCCGTTAGGGTCTCATCTATGAGTCAAATAGATTTGTTTAAAATCATATGTATTCTATTGGACCGTGAGCAAAAAAAAACTCATCAATTAAACAAAAAATGCAATTAGGAACTCAACTCTCTTACCTACAAACATAAAAAGCCGTATACAGGTTGAAAAAGCCTTAAAATCAATCATTCAGTCATAGATATTATATAACTGTACGCAAAAACTCTTAGAAAAAACTACACTAAAATGTAAATACAAATGTACAATGAACGAGATTCCTGAGCATCTAGGGATAAAATAACCCTGGTTGACATGCCGTTCAAATCAATCAATCAATCAATTAATATTTATCTCTAACCGAAACCTGAACAGAAAACGACTACTACTATCTGATACGTTATTTCCAATAACCAGAAAAGAAAAACATGAAAAGAAGGAAGTGACCTAATCTAATCGGTACATTCACTTAAACACATAAGCCATTTTTAATGTGCTATTTTGAACCAGATAATCTGCGATAACCATGGAGTCAGCTGCGTTGTTAATTTGCGATTACATGCACTTTAATGAGCAGACAGGAGTACGTTCACAGACACCTGTGCAAAGAAAGAAAAGTGCCCCAAGCGACTGGAATTAAACAAAAGAACAGACCAATGCATACACGCGTATGTGTAAAGAATATTTTTTGCATGTTCGTCAGAAACCTAACACGTACTGAGAAACAAACACACAGCTCATTTATTGTTCCTTTCTTTTCATTTTTTCGTTTTGTTAAAACCTCCCACCAATTCTGTGTAGTTTTCTCACAACTCTTTATTATATTCTGTTTGTTTTTCAGAAGGTAGACCAGTCTTCTTCCCCTCTCGATCTCCTGCAGTGCCAAAGCCTGACCGAAACTACGTAATAAAAGTGCATATAAATATATATATATATATATATATATATATATACTTACAGCATCTGCGGCCGAGCACAATACAGACATTATATGCGTGCAAGATATTGCCATAGTGAAGCAAGACTTAAAATGCCATTATACTAGTTATCGGTGGACATTTGTCTAGACATCTGCATGGAAAAACTTCGTCAATGCAACCATGGGAGGTCTACAAATGGTTAAAATCACTAAATAGCATAGAGACAACTCAGCCGAGAATTATGTGTGCTACATTTATTGGCGACCCAGCTCAAAAATTGTCTCTTGCTACAGTCCTACCAGTGCCAGTGATAAAATGAATATCACTACCTTCTACAACGAATTATCTTCCCTTGCAAGACTCATTATCACATATAACGTACTAGTTATCAGTAAAGACATGAATGCTCGAATAGGCTAAGATAGAAATAATAAATGTTGCTTCCAAATAGAAATGGCGTATATCTAAGAGTTTTTTCTCCCGAGAATAGTCTTTCGTGTCTAAAGACTAAATTCGAAAAATGGGAGGGTAAACTATGGACCTTCACCTACATAAAAGGGAGAGAAAACTATGAACATACAGTGATCCAAATAAATCTAAAGTACAGTTAGATTATATACTCATAACAAGTGGATAAATAGCAATCTTAATTAAGAGGTGTACTCTTCTCTTAAAGGAGTATCTTCTAATCACAGGATCGTTACGGTAAAGATACGCTTGAGTCAACACAGAAATATGAAACAAACAGTCGAAATCACGTCTTACTACAAGTTCTCACTTACCAATAAAGATATAAAAAATAAATATACGATAACTGTTGGAAACAAATACGATACTCATCAGATATCTGAAAGACATACTCCGAATGACGAATGATGAAAACTTCGACAATGTCCACATGAAAGCAACAGCAGAGTGCATACCCATTAAAAACGAGCCGAATGTAGAGTTCCATGGGAGTCTCTAGTCTAGTAGTTGGGAAAAAAACGTAAAAACTTTTTAAAAAAGCACCCTTACTTAATAAATGAAACCCAACAGATGTCAACGTGCAGAAACTTAAGAAAGTCCAGAAAGAAAGAACCAACACTTACCAAAAAGTAATTAAAATACATTCAAGGCTAAATTGATGAAATTCAAAATTTCGTAGAAGCATGGCAGATAGTTAATGAAGAGAGCTGAAGGAAGAGCACCAGGAGAACTAGACTAAAAGTGGCCAGCCAAGAAGAAAAACTTCTGAAGTGGAAAGAACACTTTAAGAATCTGTTCGTAAACCATCCCGAAATCACTAACAAACCTATCCAAAAATTATTAATGGCCAACTAGACATAAAACTAGGATGGCTTACGAAGAAAGAACTTGACTCCAAATTGAATAAGATTAAAAACATAAAAGTTGCAGGCCTCGACAAATGATCCACTAAAGTCTGGAAGACAAGAAAATTTGGCGATATACTTCGTCGATTAGGCAACGCAGTTTATACACAAAACACAATAGAAAAATGGACGAAAGGTTGCCTCCTTCTCCTCCCGAAGAAAGGTGACCTCGGAATCACTAAGAACTACAGAGGAAAAACTCTAACTGCTGTTGCTGCTAAGATTTATAATGCCCTACTTATTTATGATATCGAACCCAAAATCGAGAAGATTATTTGAAAAAATCTAAACAGCTTTTGAAGAAATCACTCCACAGTCTCACAGCAGTTGATAATCCCTTGAATCATTGAAGGAGTATGGGCAAATTTTCTCGAGGCAACACTACTTTTCGTAAGCTTCTCCTAGACATTTCACAGAGGAAATATGGAATAGATACTACTAGTATTTGGTCTTCCCAGAGAAAATGTTACTTATATAATCATGCTTTACAAAAACAATAAAGCACTAATTCGCAGAAATAATGACAGATGCAGACAACAAAGATGCCCTTGCAAATATACAGGCCAGGGAGGAATCCCTACTTAATAGCATCGATCAAAGAGCAGGAGGCGTTGGTCTCTACGTGAATGCAAATAAAATAAAAATTAAAAAGACAGAACACATGTTTTTAACATGAAGAAGCCATCTAAGTATCAAGCCTCTAAGATTAGCAGACCAGTTCACATACTTCAGCACCAAAATCTCATCTTCTGAAAGTGACGTTAAAATACACAGAGCAAAGGTCAGGAATACTATTGACAAGTTATCGATCTTATGGAAGTCTGATCTATCCAATAAAATATAACGGGATTTCTTTCAAGAGGTAGCTGTGTCCATACTACTTTATGGATACACCATATGGATGCGAACAAAACCCATAGAGAAAAATCTAGTCGGGAAAGATGCTGCTAGTTACCGTGAACAAATCCTGGAAGCATCACCCCACAAAACAGCAACTATACGGTCACTTGCCTCCTATTTCACAAGCCATTCAAGTAAGACGGACCACACATGCGGGGTACCGCTGGAGGAATAATGACGAACTCATAAGCGATGTCTTCTAATGGACACCAGCACGTGGACGTGCCAGTTTTGGCCAACCAGCAAAGACTTACTTACATCAGTCGTGAGGACAGCGGATGAAACCAAGAAGACCTGCCAGAAACGGGGTATGATAGGGATGAATGGTCAGAGTCAAAGATCTCCGTGCTCTCAGAGCAATTTGATGATATATATATATATATATATATATATATATATATATATATATATATATATATATATAGGGTGGTTGTGGGGGGTGTATATATATATACTCGAGTAATAAACGATTTTTAAGACCAATTTCTCACCAAAAAAACATGAGGTCGTTCATTACACGAAATATAGTTTTCAAACGTCGAATATTACCTTGTTTCTTGTCATTAACTTGCCATAACTTCGATCCAAAGTGTTCCCACTAAGACAATACCTAAACAAATGCTATTAGTTGAAGTATTTGAGATGGGGTGAACTCGTGGTGTAATGGTTAAAGCGCTGGACAGCGGACTCATAGTAAGCGGGATCACACTCCAGTAACGATATTACATTCACTTTCCGACAAATACCCTTGGGAAAGGTATGAACCCCTTATCCTCCCAGCTATGTATGTGTTGAATAATACCTCTACTGTTCTTCTAGAAGGATGAATTTTGCATTAAATAACCCAAGAAGGTTGATATGCCATTAAACAACAAAAAAGATATTAAAGTTTTTACTTAACATAGTTAACTGTTTGTAGGGGTTATAAGAATAAAATAAAATAAGTCCAAAAGTACAGCAGTTCCTAAAAACCTTTGACAGTAAGCAAAATCTGGGCATGCCTGAAAAACAGACTCGAGAAAGGAACTCTTGCTCATTCAGCAGTACCACTTGGACTGAAAAGGTTTACTTCTCTCCTGCAGCTGCTAGGGAAAACCACGTGTCCGCTTAGTGACATGCTAACTCACTCTCCAACCAGAAGACCCTTAAACTCACATTTCACTAGAAATGAATCTCCAATAGCAAGCCGAGATAAATATTACAAAAAACACCCACTAAACATCACCACTGACTTTGGACTTATCACCCATCGAAAATGACTCATACATTTCGACGCCTATTTTGGGATGCGACGGTTTCACTAATGGTCCATGGAGATATTTCCTTGCAACAGGAAAGCCGTAGTAAACCCAAAAATAAAGCTGAAATTTAAAAGGTATCTTTGTCTCTTTTCTCTCTTCCTTCAGTAATTCTTTTGCAGCCTTCTACTGACTAAGATGGGGCCCACGAACAAAATGGGGCAATGATAGACAATGTAGTCAGATACCTAAACCCAAAACAAACACTAACCAACAACCTACAAAACTAAACAAAATAACTGACCAAATCTTCTCGTTTCTCATATATTCATAACACCTCTGCACATGTGTATAAATATGATGAATAGTGAACCAATTTGCGTAAAAATTTCATTATCTTAACTAAAGATTTTGTTAACGCATTAACTAAAATATACGCAAACACGTTAGTTATTGTATAGCCACATACATATACAAATATAAGCGGAACATAATCAAACATAATATACGAACTTCAATGAACAAACGAACACACTTCTTTATAAAAATATATCTCTCACACTTTATTCTCGAGAGGGTGATGTTTGTTGTGTGTGAGAGATGAGCTGGAGACAGGGACTGATAGTTATTTTGACCCAAAGTTCTTCTCGTGACCATAGCATCTTGGCTTGGTTGCTCAACCGTGGGTCACTGAGGGCCGCAAGCCCTCAGTCTGCAAGCTGATTCTCACGCTGGTATCTTGTCTCCAACTGACTCAAATCGTCTGCAGTCTGGTTATATTATTGTTTAACATCCACCTGCTTCCGCTGTTCTTCCGCTTATTTAAACAGATGCATCTCTTGATTGACGGCTCGGTCGAGGGTCAATATATAACATAGTCAAGGTCTAATCTACATTGTTTACGGTATTGCATTGATTTTTTTACTGAATTTTGAAAGTATAAATCAGTGTTCGAATGTTCCTTTTCGTGTAATTGAATGTCGAAGAAATATTCTTTCTTTCTTATATCATTTGCTTTCTCAGTTCCTCTAACACTGGGCCTGAAGAATGCACCGACAACATCTCTGCAGAGAGGTAAGACTCTCCCAATGAGTGTCTTGGATATGACACTAAAATATCTCTGCCCATTTGGCTAGGGCTGTATTATGCACCAACTGCATCTCTGCAAAGGGGTAAGTCTCCCCCGATGAGTGTCCTAATATGACACTGAACAATCTGATGTTAATGTTGGAGCTTTCGGAAATGCAGAGTACGCCTTCATTACCATCACTCCCGGGTCCGATCTGTCCCGGAGTGGTAGCACAAGATAGGGTCATAGTGTTATATAATAGCCGAGGGATTTCGGTTCATGCCTTTGAGTTTAGTTAGGCTGAGAACCTTTCGGCTCAGCGCATGGGTTAGTTGCGTGCAAACTTGATGAAGGTGGTAACGCGTGAGGGCGCACAGAGCGGACATGTCACTCAGATGTCACAATACTCCGAGACAAAACGGGTGACAGGGTGCGGGTGACGTCACGCACCGGAAACGAGCAGAGGTTTGTGGAGATTTGAACAGTTAAAGAGTCGAGTACTACACGCAAAACGAAGAGGTTCGACTTTTGGAGCTCGCAGACGCGAGGCGAACTTGCGCCCAATGGGGGCCGCTCGAGATGGGGGCCAAATGAATAAGACAGCATTGAAGATTGTGTCTCTCCTCCTTATTTCGAAACCTTTAACTCAAAGTTAATAAAAAGGTTTCATACCTGAACAAGAAGTCGTTACGTGTTTTCGAATTTCGAGATTCCTATGTTCTTTATATGTTCTATCGTTATGAACATTTGATGTCCATTTCACCCATTTCGCACATAGCATTAATTGTGAATATGGTACAATAGAACTGTTTCTGACATTGAAACTGTACTTATACTAAACTGAATTGTTTGAAATTGTGAAGTCGTAGTAGATAGAAATAAATGAAACCATGAAGATGTATAAAAAAATGAGCTCAGTTTAATTTTAAGATAGTAATAATATATTTAATAGATATGTGTAAAAAAGATTTGGCATTAAATAACCTTCAATGGTTGATATACCATAAAACCAAACCAAATCAAACCGACTTTATCTTTCTTCCTATCCCTGATCTCTTTCTTATTTTCTTTCTCTCTTTCTCTTTCGCCTCCATTATCTTCTTTCCTATATATATAAACATGATTTGGCATTAAATAACCTATATGGGTTGAAATTTCATAAAACGTAAACAACCAATCAAACGAATGTATTTTTTAGATCCAACGTCATTACAAAAACCTTCAATTTTTTTTTGTCAGATCTATTCGCACGCAGCAATCCCTCACCTCCCAGGCCCCTTCAGTGTGTGGTGGTGTTATTTTTTGGTGGACAATTACTGTCGTCCCGGAAAAGAGATTTCTCACTTGAACGTGTACAATTTGTATCGTCAGATGTCTTTGCTGTGATGATCAAATAACCATATTTCCTTTTGATGACATATATATATATATATATATGTGTGTGTGTGTGTGTGTGTGTGTGTGTGTGTGTACAATCGTGTAATAAATGAGTTTTAAGAAAAATTTCTTACCTTTGAAACGAAATGTGAAGCATTTTTTTAATAAGCATAAATTTTCTGATTTAAACAAACTAATAAGCATATCGGGCATCTTTTATGGTTTTTTGTTGGTTTGATAATTTGCTTTAATGGTATATAACATATTGCAGGTTACTTAATGCCAAATTGTATATATATAAATATATATGTGTGTGTGTGTGTGTAAACCATCCACACGAGCCTAAGGTGACACGAGGTCAACTCTTTAAACAACGTTTAACAGGTTTGAATTCATAGTTTTCTTTTTCCTAGACCGGTTGCCATACCTAGTTTGAAGAATTCCGTCTGCCCTACAATTCAGCCATAGCTGGATTTAGAACTATCGGATTCATACCTTTCCCAAATGTACAAGTGTTGTACGAAATGCTAACAGTATCGCCTAGGATTTACACTCTTGTTGTCGTGTCTATTTCCAGCAACGGTATCCATTACACCACGAACGGCACCTAAATTTTATATATGTAGCAACCATAAAAATATATGTATGCATATGTATATATGTACATGTATACGAATGTACACATACCCACACATACACAGTGCACTCTTGTAAATATGCTGAAAAATCTGCTTTGGACAAAGGTTTTCACGGACAAATGACTCTAACAGAACATTGACAGAAACAAATCATGTGATTAAACAAAAACACAACCCTATCAAAATAATAATCACTATAAAAGCCAGACGAAGAGACTGTCCTACCTATAATTAACCTCCGGAAGACGACGATAAAGTCTGAAACACGTGTTGAGCAAAGTGTTATGGAATAAGAATTAAAGTACCACATTCAACTTCTTTCATGGGCCGATAGATTTTTAAATATATATATATATATATATATAATTAAAGAGCGAGAGAGTGAATGATATATATATATATATATATATACAAGTTGCAAGCAGATAGTCAATAATCTTAAGTAAATAAATGAACAATGCTATTAGACCCATAAATGAGACCATAGCAGGTACTACCAATACGGGTCGGACTGGACCTGGGAATAATGATAATGAAGAGTACTGCACATTCCCCGATGCTCAATTTTTGTTCAAAGAAAATCTACTCGGAGAGATATCCATTTTGAATGTGTCGGAGTGGGGTTGATGTACTAACTCAATCCCCTGCAGAGAGGGTAAGATCTCTCAAAAATAGAGAGGTTCTGAATATGACATTAAAAAACATCTGATGTTGAGAAGCCAGTTTCGGAGAACGGGAGAGTAAGGAGTAGCCCTTCATTGCCATTATTCTCAGGTGAAATCGATGTTGAAGTATCTGTTCGGGTCCCATCCATGGCTCAAAAATGATTTTAATCATTTGTATTAGATAGGATCGTGAGCCCCCCCCCCCAAAAAAAAACTCTAAAGAAACAACTAAACAAAAAATGAAAAAAATGACGTCCAATGAGCACGATTCCCTAACTTCTTGGTATAAAATAACCCTAGATAATTAATAAGGAGGAAGTCTTACTCCTCTGCAGAGGATAGAATCAATGTTTTCTTAGACCAACCGACAGAGTCATCCACTTACCTGAGACCTCAAAAAGTTCTTTATAATTTATACGAATTAACACCATTTTGTCATTTAAAGTGGATTCCCTTTACTTCTAAACTTGATATAAGATATCCCAGTTAACTGGGGCTGTTGATTAGGCCGACTGCATCTCTGCAAGGAAGTAAGACACCCTCCACCGCTACGAGTAAACAGGATATTGTATTTGATGGTGAAGCTCTAGTTTTGGAGTTTTAGGGAATTAGGAGTACTCCTTCATTGCCATTACTCACAAGTCTACTCTAACCCATAATTGTAGTACTTGTTAGGGCTCCATCTACGGATCAAATAGAAATATCTAATCATTTTCTATACTGAAAACCACTTAACTGTGTGCAAATAATTGCTTATTAAATTGAATTATTAGTATTACATAGCAATACTTGGAATTATTTAACTGCTTGAAAGGCTTTAAATGTGGGAAAATAAAACTATTAACGTTGAAAAGAAATACTTAAAACATTTAACTGCGTGCAAATAGAACTATAAGTGTTTGATAGCAATACTTGAAACCATTTAACTATGTGTAAACAAATGACGTCAAGTTCGTTTAAAATGTTACCTTCGAATTATTCGTTTACAAATTATAATTCAAATATATACAGTGTTCACATATGGCTCGGAAGATCTGGGTTCAATTCCTGGTCGAGTCATATCAAAGACTCAAAAAATGATACTTGATGACTCCTTACTTAACACTCAGTATTGATCGAGAGTAAATGGAACAATCAAAAGAAAGGAGTAGCGCTCTCCCCTACGCCTCAATGTAATAGCTATTAAAAAGAGAATCTCCGAAGCGCCATCGACAACGGTCGCCCAACTTATATATGAACAGGATCTGGCATTAAATGACCAACAAGGGTTGATATGCCGTAAAAGACACTCAACCAATAAACCAACCAACCAGCCATTGATATCAGACTTCAGTTATCTGATTTAGGGTTCAATGAAAATATGTATATTCAGTTTTGCATCTATTTTCTTAGCATTAAATTTTAATTTTAATTGCTAAAATCAACTAGTGTTATGTGGTAATGCTTTAACGAAAAACTTCATAAAAGCCGAGTCTAGTGTGAAGGAGCAGGGAATGATATTCTTCCTGTTAACCAATGATAGATGCTGACCTAAGAACAATTCCAAGTTCACGCTTAAAATCAACACATTCACCTTTACTTAAAACACCTGCTTTTACCTCAACATTTTTTTTTCTTCGTAGAAACCGAAACCGCAATGAACAACGACTCCTTTTGCTGCCACCATTGTCTTGTCATGGAAAATTTTCTAGTCTTGAGATTTATGTGTTATTTAACATCAAGGAAATAGTAATCTGGGTATCTTGTTCAGTATCTTTAAATCAAAAACAAAAGATATTTCAACAAAGAATCTACAGGAAAGCAGTGTCGATAAGCATATTTGTTTGAACATAAAAATGGCATATATAACTTCCTGTTTTATTGTATACACTCACACACACACACACACACACACAAACATACATATGCATACACACATACGCACGCACACGCTGACACACACACACACACATATATTTATATGCTGCAATAATATAGGATATAGCATGTATTTTGTGCCTCCAGAATAATACATCAATTTATAGCTTCTGCGCACGATGGTGACTAAAAAAAGCACTTCTTATCGGTGCTAGCGGTTCGTGTTCAAAATCATGTATAAGCTAATAACTGAGATACGGTTTTATCCAAGTGAAATATATATACGTGTGTATGTATGTGTGTGTGTGTGTGACCGCTTGAGAACAGCAGGTACAGTACGTAACCGAAATGACCATTATTTTACATTTTCTCCTCTATTTAACTTTTTTCTTTTGTCTTTCTTTCTTTCTTTCTTTTAGGATATGTTTAAAACAGCACGCACTATCCTTGTGTAGTAAAAACGACAACAGCCTTGCAAACTGTAAACATGTAAAAATGTCTTCTATAAATGATAGAAACTAAAATCATACATTTTTTCTGTCCTAATTCTTATTTTGACGCATTGATTTTTCACTTATTAAACTCACCTGATTCTTCTAGAGACGCCCATACAATAAATGTATTCTGGAAAAGCCCCTAAACCACTGATGATCTTCGACGAGTAACTGTGTCTAGAAATGTAGATCACTTTGTGAGGAACGTCTTCACTATAGTAGTGAAGATCTTGTTAGACTGGAGTGCTGACCACAGTTTCTTTGCATGGCTGTGTACATTCGAGTGAACAAGTGCACTTTTTTGTGTGTTGGTGGGGGGTGATATGGGAGAGTATTCTTCGTCAATGCTGAAGGCAAAGAGAAAAAAATGTGGCGTCTGAATGGGTCCAGTTGCTTCACAGAGGTCGATCCACCCACCCCGAATTTTAAAAACGAGCACCGACAAGGTCAAACATGTGATACTAAAACATCAGTAGAAGCAGTCGTGCCACTCTATATTGACGACTCTCCCAACCACAGCAATTACTTCTTCAACACCACTGCTTCAGTCATCGCCGATAAAAACGAACTGTAGCTGATCTCTCTCTCACTCTCTCTCTCTCTCTCTCTTAATCACGCGCATGTGCAATTTGAGTAACGTCATCGGACTTATATTCCGCTAATTCGAACCTTAGGTATATATTTCAGAATTCAAAATCCTGATATTTACCCAGGCTCAAACATCGACCATTGACGGTGGTCGGAGATTGTGCAACTGTCCAATACCAGCAGACGATCCCTGCACACAAAAACAAATAGATTTTCCTGACACCAGAAAAAATCTGCATACGGTCTCCGCACGAAATCACATTACAACTAAGGTTTTGCTCTCTCTCTCTCTCTCTCTCTCTCTGTTTCTCTTCGAAAGACATTAAAGTAACAAACGAAATATAAGCAAAACATATATATATATATAGAATTAACTTAAATCACGAGTCGAAAATCTTCTACTAAAGTTTCACCTTAACGGATCCATTGATTTTTTTCAAGGAGTCGTACGAGGTTGGCCTTTTCTTTCTTTTTTACCCCAAAAAACTTTTTTCTTTTTCCTCTGGGCGGTGATTCGAGGTACTTTAATCTCTTGTTTCGGACCAGGGGTTTTTGTTTTTTTCCGATACCGTGAATACTGGTAGATATTAGATTAGTAAATATATATATATATATATATATATATATATATAATTGTTTAATTGTTTTTTTAATATAATTATTTTTTAATGCTGGCAGTAAATATTATCTAATACTAATACTATTTGAAAAGGCATGACCCCCCCAAAAAAAAATTGTCTTGCAAGGGATAGCTGGTATCTACACCCATCAGATTTTCGTGGTAAATTAGAGAAAGAATATTTTTTGAATTGATAACACCCTAGGATCTTTTTCAAGGAAAGGGCAATCCTGGTTTAAGATTTGATAAATCATTTGGGTGTATGAGACGGTTTCAACTATTGTAATCTGTGAATTCTAAACCAAACATACAAGATTTTTTTTTATAGTGGGGCATAATCACTAGCAATAATCAGTCGCATAATCACTAGCAAAACTGATACTATGAGGCATTATTTATTACAAAACTCAGCAGCTCTGAAACTCTGTAACCAATATACGAATATGATGCAAACCATAAATAAATATACCTCTTAGCTATATGTATTTTCATTTTGAGTCAAAGAAGAGTTGCAATTTTGATTTTAGATCTGGAGAGGAAAAGTATTTTATAACAAACATTTTATAGAATTAGGATCGAATAGAAAAGCAAGATAAGGAACTATACAAATATGTTGCGTGCTGTTTTAAACAAGTCCTGGGAGCAGCACCCGACAAAACAGCAACTGTACGACAACTTATCTCCCATCTCACTAAGTATAGTAAGAGGAGCCAGATAATGCAGATAAAGAAAGGACAGACTCATATGCTACGTTTTCTAATAAACTCCTACCCATGGACATACCAGTATTTGTTGACCAACAATAATTTACATTCATCAGCTTTGAGAAGACACAGGATACATTGAAGCAGACATACCAATTACAAGGAAAGTGCAACCCTCGTTTTAGATTTGGTGAAACATTGGGGTGTCCAAGACGGTTTCAAGTATGGCAATCTAAGAATAATAGTTTTATTGGCACACAGTTGAATGGTTTTAAGTATTGCTATTTAACTCGAGTAATTCTATTTAACATTATTTATTCGTTGCATACTGTTAAATGATTCCGATTATTGCTTTGTTAAACTAATAGCTTGATATGACAGTCATTTGTTTGCACACAGTTAAATGGTTTCAAGTATAGCAAATGATCAAACAATTCTATTTGACTCATACATGGGACCCTTACAGATACTACCACTCTGAGTCCAAGTGAACCTGAGTATTATGGCAATGAAAAGGTTCTCCACATTCCTAGATATCCAGAATTGAAACCTCACCATGATATGCTGAGAGATTTTACTTTTCTATTAGGATATTCTAAACACCACCGAAAGGGTGAACCCCCACATTGAATTGCACATTTAAACATTTCCTCAATGCAATAAAATATTGAGTTTCTTTACTCATATACCTATGTTGTAACCATGCAGCTAAAACTACTAAAATTCAGAATTAATGTACCGCTGTTTAAAGTACCGGACTGAACGAGGCTTGCAATATTTGAAGAGTTAATTACGCAAGCAGTCATCATAAAGGCAGTCGCTTTAACCAGAGTCTCGAGTTCAAAATAATAGTATATGCAACCTATTCAAGTGACAAAATAACAGCCAAGAAAAAAGAAAAGAAAAAACTTCTACCCAGGCAGAAAATAAATAACAAATAAAATAGAAAAAAAAAAGCCATAATAAAAATAGAAGAAAGAAAAGAGAAGGACAAATTAAGATTTTTAAGTCGGAAGTTGGGGCAAGGCAGGTCAGACTTGTAATCTGTAGGCTGGTTGGTTGGTTTTATGGCATTTGTTGGTTATTTAATGCTGAATCCACTTTTATACGGATAAACAGTTCTTTTTCAAACAATTCAGTTTAGTATAAGTACACGAATTTATTATAAAAACATTTCTATTCAAAGCTATTCAGTTTAGTCAGTTGTAATTCAAATAATTCATTTAAGCGTACAGTTACAACGTAAGGACAATTTCAATGTCAAAAACTCTTCCATTTCAAACAATTCAGTTTAGCATAAGTATGCTGTTTAAATGTCAAAACAGCTCTATTTTAAACAATTCAATTTAGCATAAGTACACAGTTTAAATAAAGTACGCCGTTTAAATGGCAAAACAGTTATATTTCAAGCAATTCAGTTTAGCATAAGTACACCGTTTAGTTCTAATTGACCCATAGAAATTACCCTATCAAGTGCTACCACTCCGAACCAAAGTGGACCTGGCAAAAAAGGGATCCTTCATATTCTCCAAAGATCCAGCATGGATATATAAATGGGTCGGACAGAGGTCTGATGAGAGAGTATAGACACGTGCGTATGCAAAATAGATGTGAAATGTAATACTCTGAGTTAGTATTGTTCAGCATTCCAGACTCCGTATTCGGCATTATACAAGAGTGAAGAGATTTTAAAGTATAGGCAAAAATTATCCCCGTCATAGAACATTACAAATGTGGAGACGAGGAATTAATTTTGAACATTATAAAACTTTCGTTGGACACAGTTCCAGAATTATTTTTTTTAAATCAAAACTCTTCACTATAAAAGCCAAAAAGACTACCTAAAAAAAGACCCTAACTATTAAAAGATCTTAATTATTAAAAAACTCAAATTATTATCAATTACTGAAAATGACTGAAAGAAGAATTGAGAATATTGCTATAAAATAAAATCTTAATTAATTTGCGGTCCTATTCTGTAGTGATACTGGCCAATTAATCTGCTTAAATTGCATGAGTGTTAAAGAGAGCCGATATAAGTCTCTCCCTGGGAATAAATGGAGGATTGCCCAGTCATTTCACTCTTCTATCGGCCGTGCTCTGGTTGTGGGAGCGATCTTCTAGGTTTTATCACCCGGCGCCTGAGGCACCTCTCTTTAGGGGAATGTCGACGAGGCCTGAGGCATTTTTGGAGCCACCAGACGCGTCTGAGCTTCGGCCCTGACCCAGATCCACCTAAAAAATGGCCTTGTGCCACACTCATTCGTCTGTTAGGATGTTCGTCAAATACCGATTGCCCAGCCATTTCACACTTCGATCAGCTGTATTTGGGCGAGCACGGATCTGGTCGGATGTGTCCTGGTTGCCGTAGTAGTTGGTCCATGTGCACCTTGACCGGCATTCTCGACTCTCAGGGGTCCGTTCCCCCAGGTTCTAACCCTCATTATAGGGGCTGGGTTTATCGCCTGGCGCCTGAGCTGCATCTCTTTAGTGGAATGCCGACGGGGCACGAGGCATTTTGGAAACCACCGGGCACGTCTGGGCTTCGGCCCTATGCTCGGACCCACCTAAACAGGCCTTATGCCACACTCGTCCGGTTGGTGAGACGGTCGACAAATACAGCTTGGCTAGCCACTGCTTTGTGCTGAGGCTTTTCAGTAGACTGTCTGGCATCTGTGCCAGGCGGTCAATTCCTCGAGCCTCAAGGAGCAGTCCACCCATTCTTTAACTCTCCTTGGAGGGTTAAGTTTATCGCCAAATGCTTGAGACGCCTTTTTTAGGGAAATGCTGACGGGCCTGAGGCATTTTTGGAGCCTTTGGGCATGTCTGGGCCACGACCCTGAGCCTGAACCCACCTAAAAAAGCCTTTTGGTGGGACGTTCGTCAAATATCACTTGATTAGCGACTGATTAGTGCTAACCTTGCTCATCACAAGATATTCATTTTAAAATATTTTCTCGTTAGACCATCAAAAAGAAAAAAATTATAGAGGATGAGTTGGTAAACACACGCACACACACACACACACACACACACACGCATATATATATATATATATAGTCACCCTTAGATCCACGAGATGCTTCAAGCTGGGAGAGAAAACCGGCTGACCTTTCGTCAGTCGGATATCTTATCCCAGAACTATCGTCATTTTCAACGTAAATGAAGGAAATTTTTCTATATTTTTGACATATACCTTATTAGCTAACTGGAGTGCTCAAATCTTGAGAATATATATATGGGGTGTAATACGTATATATATATAAGTAAGTAGACAGTTAAGCAGTCACATTTTAAATATATTTGGGGAAATATTGGAGACGGGTGTGACTTAATATTTTTTCCTCCACCCTGTCCCTTCGATCCAATTATTTAGTTTAATCCTGTTTTTAACAATTTTTCCGGCGAATAAGCCTAACAAGTGCGGACGAAAGGGCCTTCGCTGTTTTATTGTTTTAAAATAGTTTTCCCCTTGTTACCAATGGTTTTGCTACTTGTTTATACAAATTTTCGTGTACCACGAACATAATATATATATATATATATGTGTGTGTGTGTGCGAGTGTGTGTGTGTGTGTGTGTGTGTGTGTAATGGTTTTAATTGGTTATTCCACTTCCTCCTGTCAGTTTCCTTGTTAAAAGTTTTAAGTATTTGAACAAAATACAATCTTCTACCATTGAATTTATTTATTTACTTCAAATACATTAAACTTTTACTTAGGAAGCTGAAATGAGAAGACAAATAATTTATATTCGGTTTTAAAATGTTTGTTCTCAATATATAACCACGTGCATCCGTGTTTCCGATCATGCGCATATAATATGTAAATTTTGTCAAAAAAAAATGCCGTTTATATCTCAACGTAGTCATTTATCAAACTCTAAGGCATGCTTCTTTTAACTTTATTTAGCAATTCTTTCTTAAAAAGGAAAGCTAGTCTGCAAATTGTTTGATAGATCCAATACTCTTTTTCTCTATGCGTAATTATCTTTCATCGCTCCTGGCAGATCTTCTAGACTGCTTCCAGTGCCCACACAGTTGATCTTAATAAGTCTTTGCTGGTCAGCCAGCACTGGTGTGTCCATATGCACGAGTCAATCTCTAAGATGTTTTGTGAATTTTACTTGAATGGTTTGTGAGATTGAAGACAGCCATACAGCGGCTGTTTTGTAGTGTGTTGCTTCCAGAATTTGTTTTAAAACAGCATGTCGCATTCTTGACTTTTCTCTAAGCATTTTGATGGTGCAGTAGTACCGACACGCCTACACCTTGGAATAAATCCTGTTTTATTTTTGTTTTTATTTTATTTTACCAGAGCTGATATCCATTTGATCAACAACCTGTCAACAGCAGTCCACGCCTTCGTATCTTCCCTATGCATATGTTGACATCACTTTCAGTAGACGAGATATCGCTGCCGAAGCATGTGAACTGATCTTTAGTCGATAGCAGTCGATGACAATAGATTGTTATCGACTAGTTATCAACTTAATGTAAAATTAATCACACTTATGAAATAGAACAGGAATTTTTCCATAGTTTAGCCGTGTCAGTATAATAATATTGCTGTCACCACTTGGACTTTAAAAAAGCATTTGGAGAAAAAACTAGATTGAAACTAAAAAACATACTGATTACATATTGAACAAATCCTCGAAGTAGTATTCGAAAATAGCAGCTGTATAGCCACCTGCCTCTAATCTCACTAGTTTTGGCCGAGCAGCAAAAACATTCATCAGCTCTAAGCGGACACTGGATACCAGCTCGGGACTTTTTGATTGTGACAGGAAGTTCCTTTTGACATGTCGCATAAGTTGCCTGGGTGGCATGACAGGAGGGATGCCTGTTTCCCTTAGCACATACACATGCCCCAGTGGAAGTGGCGCGGTAGTTGTGCAGGTGACATGACAGGATGTCCACTTATTTCCTAAGGTAAACAGGACGCAGGTGTTTCCTCAGTGGAAGTACCACGTAGCTTGCGTGGGTTACATACTAGACAGGTTCACACGGGATGTGTAGGCATGAGGTGTGACCACAAAGATTTTGTGGGTGTCTGGAAAAATATATAACTCAGAAAAGATTTTCGACCCAGGCAGAACGAAGCAGAAAGACTGAAAAGTTTCACAGAAAAACCAAACTGTCGCCCCTGTGTGTGCCTTTCAGCTATATCTGACTCGCTCTTACTCTACCCATACGTACATTTCGGTTTATAAAGAAAACCAAAAAGAAGCAGGTTATAATTTTATACATCAGTGTTGTCATTCTTTTCTGTATACAACGGGGCCAACCAAGAGCAATAGACAATAGGGATGGATAGCAAGTGTGAGTGAACGGAATCAGTGCTGGTTCCAAAACTCGATGATGATGATGATGATTTAGGCTTTGGCTCCAGGAAAATAACTCCACCTCCTCATTTTGTACGTGTGACACCAAATTGATTTCAAGAACTTTTGGTTAATTTCCAGGAACGCTATTGCCGCACACTAGCCAGATGTTAACCCTTTTCATTGATACACTCACGTCGACTCGATCCTGTATTGCGTAGCCTTTGTCATTTAGGCGATCGGAGGAGCTTCACAATATTATTAATATATATAGCTACACAACCCATCAATCTCAAGTTCAGCTTTTGTGTGGAATACAACTTGTTTGAGGTCCCAATTTTCTTTCTTCTTGACCGGTCATTATACCTAGGCTAAAGAGCTGTGTCTTACACTGAAAGCTGGGTTGGGAAAAGATGCACTCATGCCTTTCTCAAAGGCATTAGCATTGTAACAATACGACATATTTGTACTATAGCCACAAATAACGCCATGTTCGAAATGGACATATAACGATAGAACATATAAAGAACATAGGAATCTCGAAATTCGAAAACACGTAACGACTTCTTGTTCAGGTACGAAATCTTTTTATTAACTTTGAGTTCAAGGTTTCGATATAAGGAGGAGAGACACAATCTTCTATGCTGTCTTATTCATTTGGCCCCCATCTCGAGCGGCCCCCATAGGGCGCAAGTTCGCCTCGCGTCTGCGAGCTCCAAAAGTCAATCCTCCTCGTTTGGCGTCTAGTACTCAACTCTCTAACTTTCTTTAAATCTCCCACAAACCTCCGTGCGTTTCCGGTGCGTGACGTCACCCGCACCCTGTCACCCGTTCTGTCATCTCGGGCTATTGTGACATCTCTGAGTGGCGCGCGCGTTACCACCTACATCAAGGTTTGCACCAAACGAACCTATGTGCTGAGCCGAAAGGTTCTCAGCCTAACTAAACTCAAAGGCATGAATTGAAATCCCTTGGCCATTACGTTACATATTTAATTGTGTTGAATTTAAATTTCCAAACATCGAAAAATAATTATGAAATTTTAATGCTAAAATTTCTACCTAATTAAAACACAAATTATTACTTCTAAAGACAGTTCTTCAAACTAGAAATGTAGAACAATTACATAATATTGTTGCTTAGGATAAAAAAAAAATCTGAGGAAAAAATAAAGTATAAATCGATATATTTCTCAAGTATTATTTAAAATGTTCCTCAAAAATCTCTAAGAATTGTTCGAATGATACTATTGACTTAATAAGAAAATAAAAAAAAATATTTGAGCGGGATAAGTTATTTTCATCATAGCAATTACCGTTGGTAAACGCTTAGTGTGAAAATTTAATTGACGGAAAAGATGTTAGAATGATCAGTCTTGGCCTCCTCTCTGGCAAGGATGGGTACTCTAGTCAGCACACATATACACACACCACGCGCACACAAACGCACACACGCACATACAGACATACACACATAGAAAGACACACACACAATCATACATAAAGGCATACATGCACATACCTATGTAAAATCCCATACACAAACGCAGACACACACGAACAGGTGCGCATACACATACAGACAAATGTACACTGACTCAAACACACACACACAAACGAAAAAAAGTAAAAACGCGCAAGCACACCACCATAAAACCGCACAAACTCATGCACACAACGGGACACAAATGCAGAGACACAGACAGACAGACAGACACACACACACACACACACACACATATATATATATATATATATATATATATATATATATATATATATATATATATATATATATATATACGTAGTGCATTCAATAAGTTTCCAGACTTATTTCGTACAGGCATTTAAAATTGTCGAAGACGCTTGAAAATTCAGTATGTTACGTCTTATGAGATGACTGACCAATTTTTATGATTTCACGTTCAAATAAACAGCTACAGCAGCAATTGGAATACACCCAACTAGAGTCTGATTGTTACAGCTGGTGAATTTCCCAAATGCAATCTGACACTTTAGAAGAACAATATGCAATAAAATTCTGTTTTAAACGTGGAGAAAAATGCCACAGAAATGTAGAAAATGCTTCAGACTGCTTTTGGACCATATTGCATGTATCGAGCATCAGTTTTTGAGTGGCATAAGAGATTTAAGGAAGGCAGGGAGTCTACGAGGGATGATGAGAGGTGTGGTAGGAGTAAGGAAGTCAATACACCAGAGTTGATTGGCCAAAGGGTTAGGGTTAAGGTTACTATGTTGAGGTTTTAAGGGAGTTCAGGAAGAGATTCCTTCGGAGGAGGCCAGCACTCATCAAATCGGGTCAGTGGCATTTCCACCAGGACAATGCACCAGTCCACAACTCCATCCTTGTCGCAGACTATTTGATTAAGATGGACATCAAGACAATTCCTCACCCTCCCTATAGTGTAGACCTTGTTCTCTGTGACTTTCCTTATTCCCTAAGCTCAGAGGCTGTCTTTATGAGACAACTGAAGAGATGAAAGAGGCTGTGACGAAGGTCACTGACACGCTCACACAATCGGACTTCCATGGGGCCTTCCAGAAGTTGTTGGAACGATACAACAAGTGCATTGCAGCTGGAGTAGATTACTTCGAAGGGGACTAGAGTTTCATGTGTATACTATCAATAAAATTGGCCATACGACAATTTTCAATGCCTGTACCAAAAAGTCTGTAAACTTATTGAATGCATCACGCATATATATATATATATATATATATATATATATATATATGTATCCTTTTATTTTGGAGATTATGTGTCTTTAACCAAAACTACATCACCACCGATGTCACAAATCCCTTAAATCACACCCTTCTCGAATTTTTTCATCTAAATATCATTTAAGAAAATTCTTTCCGATTATTGATACTGTTGGCCTCATCAACATTCAAATAAAATGTAATTGTACATATATAAACAACAAAATAATGATTGACAGTGTAAACTAGAATGCTGATTTGCATATTGATCTTAAAATTTTGATTTTGATTGATACTTGCTTGGTATCATTGATTTTTTTATTGCTAAGTTTTATTTTGATAAATATAAGCGAAAATCCCGTCGATAAATCTTAAAAGGAATCCATTAACGAAGAAAGATAACTTTAATTTCATTCTTTACTATCTCTTAGTTAGATAATTGATTTAGGCAAATTTAAAAATAAATGTTGAGATTGATGGGTTAGAGCTAGCTGTTCTATTCTTCGATCATATCCCAAATGTTTCAAATAAGTTTAACGTAATAATTTATTAAGAATAATTTCAGAGAGAGAGAAAGGGAGAGAGAGAGAGAGAGAGAGAGAGAGAGAGAGAGAGAGAGAGAGAAATATCAAAAGGAAGGAGGTTCTGAGCTGAAGAAATGGAAGGGAAGTAAAAGGGAGATATAGAGATATATATATTGGAGTGGTGGAGGCAGAGGTTTCGAGCATATCTCTTTTCATCAAAGACTTTGACTTTATTGGAATATTTAAATGAAAAAAAGGAAAAAAGAAAAATTGTCTAAAAGTGTGGAAGAATTGTGAGAGAAGAATGTCTTAGTTTTTGCTAAAAAGATTTTTTATCCTATTTACCAACCCCTCCGCTCGGGTAGGATATGACACAAGGTCAATTTTTAAGCGGAGTTTAACAGGTTTGAATTCTGAGTTTTCCTTCTCCTAGAACAGTTTCCTCACCAAGGCTGAAGAACCCAGTCTGTCCTACTATTTACCCATAGCTGAAGGGAGAATAATTGGATTCATACCTTTCCCAAGGGTATTAGTGCTATGTGAAATGCAATCAGTCTCGTCCAGGATTTGAACTTGTGTCGCCGTGTCCATGTCCTACGACGATAACCATTACACCACGGGCAACATTTTTTATCACCTTTCTATTGGGATATTATTCTCATGTAAAATAATGTCTGCCTAGTAGCGTGAAATCTGAAAGAAACCAGATCATTGTCCAATGTGTTGAGTTTTGGAAATGATTGCAGATTCTGTCTGCAGGATTTCTCTCTCTCTCTCTCTCTCTCTCTCTCTCTCTCTCTCTCTCTCTCTGGAACTAATCCATCTCAACAGGTTAAATTTCTGATGAAACTTGATACTCTTAAATGTGCCAGCCTTTATTCAAAACCAATAACCCCTGCTACCATTACCTTAAACTATATCTATTTCTCTCCTTACCCGCCAACAATGAGTTAAGAAGAAGTACTCTATATAAAAAGGATTTTCCTTAACTTGTTCAACTATACTAATGCAGAAGATATATCATAATAATATACAGGAAAAATAACTGGGAGGAACAATGTGTTTTAAAAGGCTTAATCAATGCCAAAAATAGTAGAAATGGATTTAAAAAATATATATATTAAAAAATAGACTACAAGTTACTTACCTACAACTCGAAATTTCATGCTATATATACATATATCTATGGGTAGGGAAGAATCAACTGATTTCCATACTAAAAAGTGTCAATTTTTGTGCCAAAAAATCGGCTATAGTTTTTGTTTCAGTATTTTTGCGTTTATTGACCAATCGGCACTATTTGACTTGCCACGAAAAGTGAGAGGGATCAAAAACCAAAATAATTTAAGAAATCTTTTCCCTCCTTGATTGTTTAAAATACATTTTAACCAATTAAAATAATCGATAAATCATAAACTTTTCAATCTAATTTCGAGCCGACCTCAATCTTACAAATGATCAATGAAATAGATGAAAATACCATTCCGTAGATCTACTCAAAACTTTTGTCTTTGTTTTTTTTAATGAAAATCTAAAATTTTGTTCCTTCAAAAATGCATTAAATTTTAACGTCAACCAATTATTCTAAACTGAATAAAAATATTGTTCATGGAAAAGTTTTCGTTCTACCATTACAGCTTTTCCCTGCTGATGAAATATTGGTAACTGAATCGGCTTATATATTAGCAATATTGAGTGCGTGAATTTTCCTTTCTTGTGATGAAAATATTGGAAAATATTTACGCTCTAATATTAACTATTCTTTCAAGAAAATACTTTAAACTTCTGTCTTTTAACAAACTTTACGCACAATTTAAAGAAATAAAATTTCTTTAATTTGTAGATCGGTGTCTTATTCAATCATTATCGCACTTAACTGTTACATATATATATATATTACTGGATGATACAAAACTGTGCCTACATTTTATCAGAACTTATTTTACACATTTGAGATAATGTATCCCATAAGATAACGGTATCGTGTTATGCTTTAATAACTGTTCTTAATTTTAACACTTGAAACGATAAGAATCTCATGTTATATTTCCGTTTTCCGGTTATTACCAAGCAATTTCTGTATTTTTATTGAAAGGGAAAGCCTCGATAAGTTAAGAACTTTTCAAAAAAAATACATGTGCACTTAAATAATAACTATTACATTCCAAATTTCCCAAAATATATAAATTCCATATAGGACGCATTTTTTCCTTTTTGTTTCAACTAACTGGCATCAACAACACAGTCGGTCGCCTAGGGCCCCAAGTTTTAGCGGATGCCAGTCAGATGTTTGAGACAGAACTTTTCGAAAACAAATAGAAAAATGAGAAAATTAATTTGATTGAATAAAAACATGAAAAATAATAAAATCTGGAATTATGTTAATTGATGTGTCGAGGAGAATGTAATTATTTGTTAAAATTAGTCTAGTTGAGACACAAAGCCTTCCTTGTAGAAGAACAGCCGTTAGTACTATTTAGCTGGGATGAATAAGAGGATTCCTACCCTTTTCAAGGGTATTAGTCCGAAGGTGAATGTAATAGCTAAACTGTAGTTTGACTACAGTGTCAGTCCAGAACTTTAACCATTACGCTACAGAGACTTTCCTCGTCTAATGATTCTGAAACATTATTCCACATGATTTTTATATCTCAATTTTCTCCCTTTAAATGCTATTGACAGGTTATCGATCATTTGGAAATATGATCTCTCTGAGAAAAAAATACAAGAATAATTCCAAGCTGTAGCCGTGTCCGTACTATTCTATAGTTACACCACTTGGATTTTAAAAGAAACGCTCAGATAAAAGCCACACAAGGATGCTGCGTACTGTTTTAAAATAATCCTGTATCAGCACCTTATAAAACAACTACTGTACGTCTATTTACCTCCCATCTCACAAACAATTCAAGTTAGACCAGAAATGTTAAGCACTGCTGGAGAAGCTGGGATGAACCCATAAGCAACGTTCTCCAGTGGACTCCTACACATGTACACACTAGTATAAGCCGATCAGCTAAAACTTTCATCACCTATGTGCGGACACTGGATGCCAGCTTGAGGAACTACCGGGAGTGATGGAGGATTGGTATGGATAGTGAGAGTGAGTCAAGGGAATCCATGCTGGCTTTTTCTTTGTTTGTTTGTTTTTTTATTTTCTGGCTTCGCTATCACTTTCTTTCTTTCTTTCTTTCTTTCTGTATAATTCATTCCTTTCGTTCTTACTTCTTTTTTTCAATTATTAATTCAGGATGACCGAAGTATATATCCTTGAGACAAACAACGGAAAAAAGAAGAAACTAAATGAATCAATGTATAATAGTAACAAAAAGCAAGATCGGATTTAGACTTGATGATCCCCTAAACGATAAAAATTTATTATAATTCTCACTTATTATAATTCTTACTATAATTCTTAATAACTATAATATAAAGTTTATAACATCAATAAAAATACTAAGTGATCCTTATTCTACTTTTCTAAAGATTAAGAAACATTTTGGTAACGAAAGAATTCGTTAACAGAGTTAAGGATGCGAAATAACAAAACCAGAAAATATGACAGAAGACAAACATCCTTGTCTTAGCCCGAAGACCGTATAGCAAAGCTCAAATCATAGACAGAAGTGACGAGTAGCGATATTTTGACCTTAGCCACAGAGTTCAGATGCTACACTCTCAGTCTGGCAGAAGTTGTTAAAAGAGGAACGGTTAAGCAAACAGACAAGGTTGCTATAAATTGCAGCGTACGTAGTCGAATTTGTAAGGATGGAAAAATCTCTACAAAAAATCAAGTCAACCTATTCGGCCAGGCTAAAATCCAAAGTTTTACCACCGTAGAACAGTACTCCTAATAACTGATATACACTAATTACCGTAAGTTCAGCAGAATGTCACAAACATTTCTAACTTAGACCCATGTTTGGTGAACATATCTGACAAATTGATACAGAGATTAATATAATTTTTTTTTAAACTGTCATACAAATTAAGTATTTTATTAAAGCTAGATCAGGAATCGTTCCCAACAGCTGATCCTTTGACAGTAAACACCAACTGGAATGTCATGAAGACGTCCAGACAGACAACTACGGTATGTTATTTATCTGCACAATTTTATGACAGCGCAATAGATTGGGAATTCATAGGAATATATGTTCTAATGTGTAAGATTTGTATGTTTCATATATAACTGGTATAATTTTCATTGAAAAATTACGTACACCAACAATACTGGAGTAATGACGGTTTAAAGAGACAAAGTGGCGCTTTATTAGATATACACATATTGACATTATTACCTTACTTATTAGGTGTAACATTATTTGGCCTAGAGGTAGCCTAGTGAATGTTTGGGGGTCGACCTATATAGTTGGTATAGATTTCACCCAGTCTGTGCTAAAAATCTTGAGGTCGGCTTATGCGCTGCAGTTTTCGGGAAAATAGAGATCAAGGTTTTCAAAGACGCGGCCTGTAGACGACCTCTCTATGGTCCTTCAGTTTGAGAAATTTCAGAAAATAGTTCTTTATCTTCGTAAATTCTGATCACGTTTGTATGACACTAAATTGCATCCAGTTAGTGGGACTCAGGTTCTGGAGCTCTGGGGAGTAAGGAGTTGCCCTTTCATTGCCATTACACCCAGGTCCTCTCTGATCCTGAGTGACAATGCCTGTTAGAGCATATCGATAGGTCAAAGAGATCTGTTTGTAAATTATTTCATAGGAATACTGAAAACCATATAATCAACTTATTAATATTATTAAATAGACATTGCTTCTTGAAATCATGCACTTTCAACAAAAAAGACTGAACTTGGTTTAAATTACCCAAGAAGCGTTTTATGCCGTAAAAACCAACCATCTAAAGCAATTTTCCCATGTTTGGAACAACGTATGTTAGTGTGCAACTTTACTTTAAAAATGATTTCTATTGTAGTGAATACTCATAGAAAATTATCATTTGATAGGAATACTTGAAACAATTACTTCTAGAACCAGTCCATCAGTCAAATAGATCTGATTTAAAATTATTAATATTAAATGGGAATACATGAAACCAATATATCTAGAAACAATCCATGAGTCAGAAAGTTCTATGTGAAAATTTTTAATCTTAGAAAAGAATACTTGAAACAATTACTTCCAGAACCAATCCATAAGTCAAGCAGATCTATGTAAAAATTGCTTGTATTTTTTCTTAACAATAAAAACAAATAATACTGTATTTACAGATGAAAATCTATAATCTGTGAGGGGATTTGCTAATTTCTGTGATTTGAAGTTAAACATAGAATCCTTGGTATGATTCAAAATTGAATCATATTTTGAGTCTCCTGTTCTGAAGATCTGAGGAGGGAGGACCACCTCTGCATTGCCATTACTTCTTGGTCTACTCAGATCCCAAATGGTAGTACCTGTTCGGGCCGCATATACGGGTCAAAATGATTTGTTTAAAAGTCATTTATATTTGATAAGATCATGTACAAAAGAAATCTCTTAAGAAGCAACTGCACAAAAAATATAAACAGAATGAAAAATGTACGCGATGGGTTGACATTAATCAATTAATCAATTATATAATACTGGATGACTGCAAAAGGTTGTGAAAATTCTTTATGATCTAACTGGGATCAAATAAACGCAATACGAATTCTGCTTAACATTAGTTTTAAATTTGACAGTCAATAAATAAGATAACTTTTTCATTTTATTTTTATTCTATTCACATTGGATTTTTTCGTACGAACTCACATACCACTAATCATCTACTGCCACATTAGTTTTGATAAATAAAGGGTCTCCGTAATAGCCTATCAGCTTTATTGTATTGTGCAATAATTGATGGACATTACGCCATTTACTTCATCCTAGATTTGGCTCACAGTTCCTCTACCTCAGGACATAATTACCCTTTTGTGTCTTTTAGTTTGATACCCATTGATATAGAAAAATAATATAAATACACTTTAACTATTTTCTCATAGAAATTCATTGATAAATTTGTTTGATAATTTGGATTCTTTACTCATATTTATTATTAGCCTTTGATTGGTATAATAGCTTTTCTTTCATTGAAAAATATCACACACACACACAGACACACACACACACACACAAATACACACACAAACACTCAGTAACAAACAAACACACATACACTCACACATGCACAAACACACAAATACAAGCACACGCATACACAAACAAACAAATACACACATGCACAAGCAGGCAAGCACACAAACAAACAAACAAATACATATACACCCACAAATACAAACACACACACACAAACACATACACACCTAAAAGCACAAATACACACGCACAAACAAACACATACATAAACAAACACAGACAAACAAACGAACACACGCACACAAATAAAAACAAACACATACACACAAACAAACAAATACACACACACACATATATATATATATATGTATATATACATATGATTGTTGTTTAGAATTTGTTTGATAATTTGGATTCTTTATACATATTCATTAATAGTCTTTGATTGGTATAATAGCTTTTCTTTCATAAGAAAATATCACACACACGCACAGACACACAGACACACACACAAACAAATACACGCACACATACATACAGACACACACACAAACAAATACACGCACACATACATACAGACACACACACAAACAAATACACGCACACATACATACAGACACACACACAAACAAATACACGCACACATACATACAGACACACACACAAACAAATACACGCACACATACACACAGACACACACACAAACAAATACACGCACACATACATACAGACACACACACAAACAAATACACGCACACATACATACAGACACACACACAAACAAATACACGCACACATACACACAGACACACGCATATATATATATATATATATATATGTGTGTGTGTGTGTGTGTGTGTGTGTGTGTGTGTGTGTGTGTGTATTGAATTGATTAGAATTCGCTGTTGATATTGTAATTGATCCCACAAAGTAAAAAATATTGCAACTCGAAATGCACTTTCCTTATTTTTAACCTTGGAACTGTAATTCAATAACCCTGTGAAAATAAAACAATTATTCTTGTAGTATTACTTATAAAACACTCTTTCTCAAAACAAAAAAAAAGTTTCCAACACGAACAAGATATGCTGAACACTGCTGTTAAATTTAGGATGAACTCATAACCAACATTCTCATATGAACTCCTACACATAGACATTGTATTGGTCGAGTGGCAAAAACTTATATTCATTAGCTCTGTGCGATCACTAGAAGCCGTCCTAAAGACTTACAAAAAGCGATGACCAATTGGGACAAATGGCAACTGAGAGAAAGAGAAAGAGAGAGCGAGAGGGAGAGAGAGAGAGAGAAGGAGAAAGAGAGAGAGAAAAAAGGAGAAAGAGAGGGAGAGAGAGGGAGAGAGAGAAGGAGAAAGAGAGAGAGAAGGAGAAAGAGAGAGAGAGAGAGTCCAGGGAATCCGTTCTGTCATTACGCCTTGATAATTATGTCTAAACAATCGTTTACACAATTCCTGTTGAGATACTGCTGCTACCCAACGAAATCTACAAGTAACCATACTTGAATGCTTTAATTATATTTATCAAACCTTTTATATCTCTGTCTTTGTCCTTATCTATTTTACAAGGTTATTATCATTATTAATAAGAGTTGTTATATTGATTGTCCAACCTTTGTTCTTGGTGATGTCAAGCTTAAATCAAAACAAGAGAAGGTCGATTACCTTTCGTCAGCCGTCTGATCTATTTTCATCGGTTTTGGTGAGACGCACTTACCGACAAATAAAAACGGTAATAAAGTCGACAGATTACTCGGATGATTATCTACTAAACCAGAACAACAGTAATGGGATTATCTCGTATCAACGTCAGATTGCCAAACCACATTATGGTTTCAATACACACACACACACACTCATGTATATATATATATATATATATATATATGTGTGTGTATGTGTGTGTGTGTGTGTGTGTGTGTGTGTATTAAGGCAGCAAATTTTTATCTAGACAAGTTCTGTTAAATACCATGAACTGCCTCTTTTTTATGATCGTCAAGTGAAGACGTTCGCAATTTTACAAACAGCAATCAATTTAAGACTACCCACGAATATGACCAGCGAAATGGTCAAAAGCGCTTGGGCTAATAAAGGGTTTTCTCTCCACAATTTGACCCGGAAATACAAAGAATAGTGAGAATACATGAACGTCTTCACTTGAAGATCATAAAAAAGAAGCAGTCTGTGGCATTTAACAAAACTTGTCTAGATAACTTTATATATATATATATATATATATATATATTGGGTATGAAATAGTTTCTATAGTTGAGTACAAGTTGATAGAGATATGCATTATTGCAGTTTGCAGTTTTATTGCATATTTCTGTTAGCACTACTTCGAACAAGATATATATATATATATATATATATATATATATATATATATATATATATATATATATATATATACGGTGCATACGATAAGTTTCCAGACTTTTTTCGTATAGGCATTTAAAATTGTTGTAGACTATTGAAAATTCAGTATGTTATTGCTATACGTCTTATGAGATGACTGACCAATTTTTATGATTTCATGTTCAAACCAACAGCTACAGCAACAATTAGAATACACCCTACTAAACCCTGATTGTCAGAGCTGGTGAATTTCAAAAATGCAATCTGGACGTCAGGACACTTCAGAAGAACGATATGCAATAAAATTCTGTTTTAAACTTGGAGAAAAATGCCACAGAAACGTATAGAATGCTTCAGACTGCTTTTGGACCATATTGCATGAATCGAGCATCAGTTTTTGAGTGGCATAAGAGATTCAAGGAAGGCAAGGAGTCTGTGAGGGATGATAAGAAGTGTGGTAGGAGTAAGGAAGTCAATACACCAGAGTTGATTGACCAAAGGGTTAGGGTTAGGGTTACTATATTGAGGTTTTAAGGGAGTTCAGGAAGAGATTCCGTCGGAAGAAGCCAGCACTGTTCAAATCAGGTCAGTGGCATTTCCACCAGGACAATGCACTAGTCCACAACTCCATCCTTGTCACAGACTATTTGACCAAGATGGGCATCAAGACAGCTCCTCACCCTCCCGATAGTCCAGACCTTGCGCCCCGTGACTTTTTGTTATTCCCTAAGCTCAGGGGCTGTCATTACGAGACTATTGAGAATATGAAAGAGGCTGTGATGAAGCTCATTGATATGCTCACACAAGAGGACTTCCATGGAGCCTTCCAGAAGTTGTTGGAACGGTACAACAAGTGCATTGCATTCGGAGTAGATTACTTCGAAGGGGACTAGAGTTTCATGTGTGTACTATCAATAAAAGCACCCATACCAAAAATGTCTGGAAACTTATTTAATGATCCACGTATATATATATATATAAAGAGAGAGAGAGGGAGGTACACGATGTGAAATGACCGAGAGGTTAAGGTGATCCACTGGGAATTGTGCAAGAGATTCAAATTTGACAATACTACCAAATAGTAAATGCGAAAACCAGAATCTGACCAAGAGAACGACATACAGAAGGTTCTTTAGGATTTTGAGACAAAATCTGATGACCCAATCCTAGCCAGAATACCAGACCTTGTGATAATCAACACTATGAAAATAAATTACCCTTTAGTGGATTTTACCGTTCTGGTGGATCCCAGAGAGAAAGTATTGAAAACGAAAAGATATAGAAATACTTCGATATCGTCAGGGAACAAAAAAAAATGCCTGTGGAACATAAGAGTGAGGGTGGTATGCTTACAACAGTGCTCAAATGCTAAGATCGGCTGGAATACTGAGAAGAATCCGGGAGACCCGATAAGATTTGCAGTCACTTAAGACCACCAGATAACATTGGTATCAGAAGCTTTCAAGGTGTAAAATAACAAAATGAATGAAGAAAACTCTAGAAAATAATGAATTGAACATAAAACAATAGATACATTTACAAATCACAAAAATAATATTATATAACCACAGAAAAAATGCACACAGTGTAAACTAGACAGCCTTTACTGAAATGCTTCATAAACAAAATCCTATTTTCCATCATGCTCCACACAACATTATATAAAGAGACACCCACCTTGTGGGAAACTCTTGGTCTGATGATAACATAAGCGAGAAACTGACAGTCAACAAGCGCCTCTGACTTATATATATATGTATATGTCGACGGTTTTATTTGGTTTTGTTTAGCTTTACGGCCCATCAACCATTGTAGGTTATTTAATGCCAAATCCATTTTTCTATATAAACAGTTCTGTTTCAAACAATTCAGTTGAGTGTAAGAATAGCTTTTTATTTACACTCAGTTAAATATCAAAACAGTTTTATTTCAAGCAGTTCAATTTAGCATAAGTACACAGGTTCAATGTCAAAAATAGTTCTATTTTAAACAATTCATTTTAGCATACAAGAATAGTTCTATCTCAGACAATTCACTTTAGTATAGGTATACTGTTTCAGTGTCAGAAACAGTTCTATTTCAAAAAATTCAGTTTAGCATAGGTACACAGTTTAATTCTATTTGACCCATCTCACGTGCTACCACTCCGGGCCAGCGTGGACCTGGGAGCGATGGCAATGAAGGGGTAATCTGCATTCCCCAAAGCTCCAGCATTACTGCAACCTCAGCATTGGATTGTTTTGTGTCATGTCAGGACACTCGCTGGTGGTGTCTTACCCCTCTGCAGAGAAGCAGACGGTGTATTCTACAGCCCTATCCGACTGGGCAATGTATATGTTGATGGAGCACATTTGAAATATGTGATTCTAAATGGAAGGACGTAGATTTTTGACTCTTGGGAGATCAAGTGTTCTTTTAACGGACATTAACGAATAATAAAAGATCCGAAGTGCAAATGTAAACAATAAAATAATAAATACGAGTAAAATATAAAATATACTTAATAATTAGTTTACATAAACAAAATTTGGATATATTTAGAAACGGTTCTACGTCATGTGAATACAATAAATAAATAATTTAAAATAAACAAAATGAAATAAAATCGTTACATTTTTATTTCATCCGTTTTAAGAAAAAATGTTTTTTCCTGAAGTTTCAAAAACCATGTCTGTTTGATTGCTATGACATAATCAAATAAAATCACGAAGAAAACGTTGAAGGGGTTTGGTCTCGTGGCAAACAAATTCAATGCTAGCTATATCAACCATCCATATAAGAATGACTTTATAAATAGAAACCCAAAAGTATGATCATCAACGCAATCAAGTGACCTAATCAGAAAGAATATATAAAATGGCCATTAACACTGGGGGGCGCTCTTACCGTAGCTGGTATGGCCTAAGAAAATAGATTTGGCAACCTGAATTCAAATCCGAGACCAGGCTGTTGGCGAACGCTTTTGAGAAACGCATGAATCCATCTGTTCTCCCTCTAACTTCGTGTTTGTTTATCCTGATTGATCAGTTCAAGCCTTCGTAATTTCTGGATAGAATAGATTCAGAAAGGCTCCTTCTTTTTTTCAAATACTTTCAACCCCAACTAGACTCATCTTTGGGGGAACAAATAATGAAATAACAAACAGAATGACGAGTGATATACATTTGTATAAAGAGAGGGAGGAAGAAAAACGAGAGAGAATAGTAAGACAGACTTGGTTATATAGGTAACCAGTCTAGGAGGAGGAAAATTCTGGATTCAAACCGGGTAGACTCCGACCGCTTAAAGATTAACCTTCTATCACATCCTGTTCGAAGCGGAGGTTTGGATAAACGCATTCCTTCGCTAAAACTGGCAAGAAAGTGGATGAAATAGAGATTTTGTGTGGACAAATATTTACGCATAGAATAATTATAAAGATCAACAGTATCGTGGCCATTCTACTGAAGTCCCAGCTATGCTAAGCTGGACACGTCTGCTGGATGGGAATTTATTGCCTGCCCAGGATCATATTATGTGATGAACACTCCGCTGACCATCAAGAAAGAGAGACGCCAAAGAAGTGCTTGAAAAATCCTCTGGTACCTGTCACGTCGACCATCGCCGATGGTCCACTCTAATTAAGAACCATGATGCCGTGGCGTCTCACCACCAACGATGTTGCCTACTCCAATGAAAACACCCGCAGGGCCGCTCTCAAGGGTGCAGGAGGAGGAACCGTAACACTATGCCCTCATGTCCTGACCAGACCTTCAGCTGTCGCCGGGCTGACCGTGCCTATCTTACCAAATTGGCTTTATCAGATATGAATGTGATTACATTGGGTGTGAATTAGCCCCTTCCTTATCTTCTTTCACGAAACCAAGATATATATATACATTTATATATATATATATATATATATATATATATATATATATATATATAATTAAATGGAATAGACACTTCTTTTTTCCTCATTCTGTTTGATCAGTTCAAGCCTTCGTAATTTCTGGATAGAATAAATTTAGAAAGGCTCCTTTTTCTCAAATACTTTCAACCTCAACTAGACTCATCTTCAGAGGAACAAATAAGGAAATGACAAACGAGTCATATACATTTATATAAAGAGAAGGAGAAAGAAGTGGGAGAGAATTTTACGGAAGAAAAAAATTTTAAAAGAGGTAAGAGATAAGAATTGGTGGGGTAAGTTTTAAAGGTATTTTAGAATGTGGTTGCCATATTTGAAGTTGATCTTGTTTATGGAAGGTTTGTTCATCTTTATATAGAGCAGCAAGAATTTGGAATTTTTGTCTTTTCCTTTGTGTAATATGGATGTTTTCAGTAACAATTTTTTTTTCTGTATTTCCCAGAGGGGTACGAGTGTATTTTAAGGTATTGAGAGATCGAATTAATGTTAGAGGGTGAAGTGTCGCTTCGACAGAGTTGAAGAAATCAGTCCTACGTAAGTACTAGCTTTATAGTAGAATTGTTCATAAAGTGGGCATTTAAATTGATACACTACATTGGTCGTACGGAAGTAACTAGTTGAAAGAGAGGTTTTAATGATGACTCGGTTTGGTGTTTTAAATTTGCTATAGTATTTGATGAGTTTTATTTTAATAGTAATAATGACCCAACATTTGTCCTGGAGAATGACACACACAAACTTCTTTGGGATTTTGACATACAAACGGATCATCTAATCGTAACCAGACGACCAGACCTTATAATAATCAACAAGAAAAAGAGAACTTGCCGAATTGTGGACCTTACTGTCCCGGCTGACAACAGAGTAAAATTGAAAGAAAGTGAAAAAAAGGATAAATACCTTGACTTTGCTAGGGAGTTGAAAAAACTGTGGAACCTGAAAGTGATGTTTATATCAATTGTAATTGGTGCTCTTACTACAGTCACCGAAGGATTAATAAAAGCATCGGAGGACTTGGAAATGAGAGGACGACTGGAGACCACCCGAACTACTGCCTTATTGATATCGGCTAGAATACTGAGAAGAGTTCTGGAAACTTGAGGAGACTTGCTGTCACTTAAACTCCAGTGAAAGACCATCATCTATCGCTGATGTGAGAAACTCTTAAGGAGTAAACAATAATAATAATAATAATAATAATAATAAATCCTTCGTAAAAGAACTAATAGCTCCGAGTAACTCTTCTTAAAACAGATAATTTACTCAGTTATCTGGGATCAAGTACTCTCATCTAATACAAACAGGTTTATTTGGACTGTAGATGGGGCCTTAACAGGTGCTACCACTCCGGTGGGAAGTAGATCTTCGAGTAATGGCAATGAAAAGGAACTCCACATTCCCTAAGAGTCCATAACTAGAACCTCAACATCAGATGTAATTTAATGTGATATACTGTGAACAGCCGGTTTTTATTTTATTTTTTTTTTTGTAACGTTGAGGGGTCTTACTCCGCTGCAAAAATATTCTAAACTCTGCTTGTCTATTGTACACACCGCCGACACATTCAAAATGGATAACTATCTAATCAGATTTTCTCTGAACAAAAATGGAGCGTTGGTTGGTTAGTTGGTTGGTTAATGATTTTAACGGCACGTCAACTTATTCGGGATTATTTTATGCCTAGAGATTAGTGAATAGTATACGTTATACATCCATATTTATACTTTTTTGAAGTTAAGAAATTTAACAATATGTTATCATCGTCGCAGATCACGTTGAGGGGTTACTTTGAATGGGATTGATCTGATTTACGTTCATATTTTTGGTATGATTTTATTTTTCTCCAAAAGAACAGAATGTCAACTATGATGACATTTTCGAATAAATCCTTCAAATCATTTGCGTCGAAAAAGTATTCTTTTGATGAGAGCGAAAGCTCCACATTCTATGAGAAACTGTTTGACAGGCCTAAGTGTTTGACATTTTACATACTGTATAATGAAGCTTTGGAGATTGTGGAATAACCCTTCATTCGAATTACTCCCAGTTCCACTCTGATCCGGATTGCTAGTACCTATTAGGGTCCCATCTATTAGCCAAAAACAACTGTTCAGTCATCAACTAAGGATTTGTTGCAGGGTCGATGAATACGTCAACCCCCAAAAAAGTTTGAAAAAAGTAACAACAGCTAAGGCAAGGAGAACAAAGACGATGTGATTACGTTAAAAGATCTTTTTTTTTTTTTTTGCAAAAAAATTGTCTGAAGAGATGTTGTCGAAAGCATAGATTCGACTGTCTTATAGTTCTTGACAACATAGAGCCTGATCTGGCTTGAACTGGCTGCTGGTGCAGCTATTTAGCCAGGTAGCCTGTAAATGGCCTGGGGGTTAGATGTTGAGCCAAGCTAGTCGACATCCCAGGGATTGACCGACAGCTTACTCGGGGTTTGGTCGGTGTTACTTACAAGCGAGATGAAAAAGTTAGCCTGGGCTTCATCTTGCCGGTAGTCGGTCTGGGTTGCGTCGGCTAATGAGTCGCTAGTCAGTCGTCGGTCCCTCCAGAATTTTGAGGAAGTGAATAGTCTGCTCAAATACTGTGTACCAATATAGTTGGCTTACCCTGAAAGGGGTAGTAGTAATGGTGGTGTTGAAAGAAGTTGTTCTAAAAGGGGCAGTTGTACTGGCAGGTGGCAACAATTTTTAGGAGGCTGGAACACGGAAGTGTGAACCGGTTGGAACAGATGATACGTTTTAATCCACTTCATTTTGACCGGGCGCCTCTCCGATTCTGATTGTTGACTGCTTATTTATACTTAGATCCTATTTACCAACCCCTCCGCTCGGAGGACACAAGGTCAATCTTTTAAGTGGAGTTTAAGAGGTTTGAATTCAGAGTTTTCCTTCTCCTAGACTAGTTGCCTCACCAAGGCTGAAGAACATAGTTTGCCCCACTATTTATCCATAGCTGGAGGGAGAATAATTGGATTCATACCTTTCCCAAGGGTATTAGTGCTAAGTGAGATGCAATCAGTCTTGTCCAGGAATTGAACTCGTATCGCCCTGTCCATATCCTGTGACGATAACCATTACACCACGGTTACACCACGGGCACCTCCTTATTTATACTTAGATGGTGAGACAATTGAATAGAGTTTTGCAAGACTTCCGGTTTCGGAAAAAAACAGTAAATAAAAATATTTGAAGAATCTTCAGGTAACGGCAGATTATTAACTGTCCGTGAACAACTATATATATTTATCAATGGGATTTGGTATTAAATAACCCATAAGAGTTGATATGCTGTTAGACAAAACAACCAAACCAATCTGAACAAAAAATCATGAAAGATGACTGAGAAGCTTGTTTCACGAAATCATAAAATTTCTGCTTATTTTTTTTTTTAATATAGTTTAGTATAGTGTCATAACCAGGACACTCCTTTAGGTGTGGTGTGGGGGGAGTCTTCGTCCTCTGCAAGGGATACAGTTAGCGTATTCTAAGCCCCACCCACAGGGCGTTTTCATTCTAGGATTTAAACTGAACACAGATTATTTATATATGATCATTTATATTCGTGTTTATGTTAGTGTAAAACAAGGAGACAAAGAAAGAAAGAAAGAAAAAGGGCGTGCGTGCGTTCGTGCTAGCTAGCGTTCTCTAGGTAGGAGCCAAGACTTAGTTATGTCAACAAGAGCGCCTGCAAGCGTCTGACCCCGCACGTCAGGCAAAACAAGTCGTCAAGTAAACGTTGACTTTGCTGGCCAATCAAACAGTAACGACAACGACCAAAATGGAAGCAGAAAGGAAGCCCTTCTTGGTAACTAAACACGCAAAAGAAAACTATGGACTGATTGGCTTGCTTCAACACAAAAGCAAGTCACCTATTTTTTTTTTTTTTTGACGTTTCAGGGGGAATGAACGAGGAATAAAAGAGTAACAACGCGAAATCGTTTTGTCGTTCTCTCTTGAGATTAACTCTCAAAAGGAAGTGACCCACCAAAGGTGAAGTATGCTATGTTGAAATATTTGATTGATGTTAGAGTAAATCGACTATTGATTCTTTATAAGAAAGATATAGGCTCCTGCGTACCGATGGTTGGTTGGTTAGTGTGCAATGGTATATCAACCTTTGTGAGTAGTTTAATGCCACCAAAGGTGAAAGTATGCTATGTTGAAATATTTTATTAATGTTAGAGTAAATCGTCTATTGATTCTTTATTGAAAATATATAGGCTCCTGTATACTGATGGTTGGTTAGCTGGTGTGCAGTGGTATATCAACCTTCATAGGTAATTTAATGCCAAATCATGATCATATATATTTGATTTCTAAACAAATAGTCTATAGGTAACTCTTTTTTAAATGAGTAACACCTCATTTGTTTGCACACAGTTAAAAGATTTCAAGTATTGCTATTTAAAATCATAATTCAATTTAACATTAATCGATTGTTTGCACACCGTTAGATTGTTTCAAGTATTGCAATCAAACTCAATTCTATTTTGAGCCAGTCGGATGGGGCAGCAGAATACGCCATCTGCATTTCTGCAGAGAGCTAAGAACTCCGCCCCCTGGCTCCCCGGTCAGTGTCATGGATATGACACTAAACCATCTGATGGCGAGGCTTCAGTTCTGGAACTGTGGAAAATGTAGAGTAGCCCTTCATTGCCATTACTCCCATGCCCCACTTTAACCCAAAGTCGTAGTAACTGGCAAAGTCCGATTTATTGGCCAAATAGAACTATTGTCCTGGCTATGACACTAAATTGCATCTGCTGCTCTAGTTCTGAAGGTTTTCAAAATGTGGAGTACTCCTTCATTGCCATTACTCCCAGGTCCACTCTAATCCAGAGTGGCAATAACTGTTATGGTTTCATCAATGAGTCGAAGAGAACTCAGTAACCATTTGACTGTACGCAAACAAATGGTGTAAAATTGAATTATTAGTGGTGAATTGAATTACCATGACCAGAAAATCCGTCGAACATTTACGCACGACATACAGAAACACTGAACAGCTGTGTTGACCCTATTAAGTCTCATCAGCAGAGTATACCGTAATCTCCTCACTGGAGATCGCAGCAGCGACCACAGATTGCAGAGCTGAAACTGCACAACTGATCCAGCAGTCCATATCGCACACAAGTGACGCCAAATTAACTAGTCACGGTAATTGCGCGGCCAATTAACTTGAATGTGTCTTGTAAGTTACATCCGTACTCTTTACAGAGGACACGGTCACCTCCAGGGCCATGTCTTCCCAAGAGGATTAAAAATACGCATCTGCGTAATTATTATGACCTCAAGTGCAAGGATATAGATCTACATTTTTCTTTTTTAAGTAGAGGAATTATATTGTATCAGCTCTGCAATCTGTGCCGTCTGGTTCGATTTCCAGTGGTCGAAATCACGATATACACTGCTGATGAAACCTAATAAGGTTGAAACAACAGTCCGGTGTTTCAATATGTCATGGGTAAGTGTTCGCCGGATTTTCTGGTCATGGTAATTCAATTCACAATATAATTTCTCTACTTAATAAGAAAAATAAATTATTAGTGTTACATAGCAATATCTAAAACCGTTTAACTGGGTGCAAATGAAAGTAAGCGAGTTCGAACTCCAGTCGTGCTATTACGTTCACTAACGGACTAATACTCTCAGAAAAGGTATGAACCCCCTTAAGCTCTTGGCTATAGGTCAAATAGCATCATTGCTGTTCTTCTACAAAGATGTCATTGGCATAACCCACGAAGGTTGAAATGCGGTTATATCAAACTGCAAAAGAGATTCTAAATAAAACAAAAAGCAAAATGAATAATCATAAAATGTTTGAAATTTAACTTTTTATTTCTTTTTTAAGTGGGTCGGGGTATATTTGATGCGTTGAAAATGACCCCAAGAACTATGTTCAGTTTATCAGAACAAGAAGTTCCTCTTCAATAGATTCAATTCCATCACGCTTCATTCTGCGGAAAATATATCTAAATGACAGTGTGACTTAGCCACGTATGTGTAACGACCTCGTAACAAAATCTAACCTAATATTTTAGCGGAAGGGTTTTATAGGTACAGTGACAAAAGGGTAATATTGAAAAAAAGAATGAAATAAAAAATCCTGTTATAAAAGAAATAACAGGAGGTTTAGTTGAACTGATGTTATCATTTTATGTATAAAATTAGGCAATAAACATTTTTTTTTATAAAATATGTGTCCACGTGAATATTAATTTTTGAATGTTAACGGTGGTCATAAATTTTATTAATATTCTTCCTTTTTGAATCTGTTTACTTGCGTGTCAGTCCTAAATTTGTTTGAGGATAAAACTTGTTTATCGTGGTGAAAATTTGAGACTAACCTTTTTTTTTAGCGGTTGAGGTAGCAGAAAAATATCTTTGATCCATTCTCTTTGACTACAGATCTTGAATTGTTTAGCTGAAGATAGCTGTTATCTTGACCCGTTAGATTTTGATGGTGAAATAAGGAAAAGATATTTTTGGAATTGATGACACCTTAGGATCTGTTTCAATAAAAGGGCAATTCTCGTTTTAGATTAGATGATACGCTTGAGCCATCGAGACGCTTATAAATCATTATTGTTAGACAATCTATTCGCTTCTTTACACAATGTATTTTCGATTTCATTTTTTGGCATTATTCATGACCAACATAATTTGTCTTCTTCTGCAATGCGACAAAAAAAAAAAAGGGGGCGAGAATGGTGGTCAGTAGAATTTCGAGAGTAGTGTGAATCAACAAATTAGCGCAAAGAGTTTGTAACAAAATGTAGCTTAATGTTGTAGCAGAGGCGTTTTCCGGGTTCTATGATATTGGATTAATACTGAAATGGATTATAAACAAAACAAGCTAACAGGGAAAAAACAAATAACAGGAGGTTAAGTTGAGCAGTAGCTATCTGTTTGAGTATAAACCTTTTGTATGTGTACAATGAACGTAAATGTTAGTATTCTTTTTTAATTGCTTACTTTTTTAATTGTTTTTTTTTTTTTTTCGTACCAGTCCTGAATTTCTTTGGGGATAAAATTTTGTTATTGTCAGAAAATTCAGGGCTAATATTTTTAGTTTGGGAACACGAGAATCTAAGGTCTTCGTCTGTTCTCTTTGACTTCTGGATAGCTAATTACAAGTTGTGAATAGCTGGTTTTCAGCCCCACAAACACTTGGCGGTAAAATAGGGGAAACATTTTTGGAAAATTATGACACTCACAAGTCTTTTCTATCTTTAAATTTGATGAAACAGTTGGGTTAGGGATCGTTTCAGGGAATGTTTTGTTTCTCAAGAAATCTATGTAAAAAAAAACTTTTATTGGTGGAGAAGCCAAATAGGAACCATGATAAAAAATCTGGAAAATGTGTATTCGGCAATAAACGTTTGGTTATCCACATATTAGAATTTCTTAATATATAAGCTGAATTGTACGGAGTACCACGATTTTGTTGGATTGTTATTTGATAGACAGGAGGAAGCACGCTTTCTTCCTTAATGTGTCCAATGGAAAAGAAGGCTGGAATCGCGTCTTTTTCCTTCATTAACTTGTGGCATTGCAATGCCAACTAACCGTGTCGCCACCTCGTGGTTATCATAAAAGTCATTCTATAGGATGTCTCAATATACATGGGATCCATCTGACTGCTAATAACTCTACTAATAATTATGTTATGTTCTTTTTAGTTTTTGGTTTGACTCTTTTTCACTAAAATTAATCCTCCTCCGTCGGGTCAAATCTCTCATGAAACCTGATACACTTGAGAGCAATGGAAAAGAAGGTTAGAATCACGTCTTTTTCCTTGAGTAACTTGTGGTCTTGACCATCTACTCAGATGGTCACAGTCAAAACCAATAACCCCTACCACCATCACACAAGCCTTTATCTATTTCACTATCTGTTCTTTCTTTATCTATCACTTGTCTTTAGACTCTTTCTCTCCCTTTATACCTTTTTACAATTTCACCATAATTCTATCTAGTTCCTCAATTTCTAAAATGTAGAAAAACTAAAAAAAAAATTTAGTCTGAAGAAGTTCTTCCTTGAATAAAGTACGAATTATTACAACTAAAACCTTCGTAAATGATTGGTTTATCAACTTTTCCACTTTTTTTTATCAAATAGTATAGTATAATAACTATTAATCCTTGTTCACAATGCCTTTGACAAGAGAGGAAAAAATATTTTGCGTCTTTACTTATTTGGTGAGAAAATTATTCAAAATTGTCAAAAAATAGTCGCAACCCAATGATATGATAATGATTTATTACTGAGACAAGAAACTCAAAAAAGATTGCATCTCCTGGAAGCTGATATAATGATATAATGACAATTGAAATAACATTGATTCGATGTCTCTAGCTCAAAGGATGCATTTTTTAAAGGACGTGTTTCAAATGACCGCTATTGCGCTTGTCTCGGTAATAAATCATAATCCTATTAATGGGTTGCATAAAATGCACATTACATTCATATGGGCGATTCTTGAATATATACCTCTTTCCTTCTGTGGTTTAAACCAAATAAACATATATCTAAATACTAAGCTGAAAAACTCACTGCACAGTGAATACGTATGAATGTATGTATGTAGGTTTCCAAGATTATCTATGAATATCTGTTGAAGTATGTGTTTACATGACTATGATTAAGCGAGTCGAAAAGATTAAGTAAGTTTATAATAGCGATCCATAGTTATATTAGTGCTTCTGTTTTGGAAGAAATGAGAGGTTAGTCTTTCTTGGTTATCTTTATTACATAGAGATTCGAATAATTAAAAAATATGAAGTTTAGCGCAAATGTAGACACTACAAAAGTATCATTCAGTTTCATATTGGACGGGAAATGACTTTATCCTCCTAGATAATTTAAGTGTATTGTTCAAATAAGAATCTAGTTATGATAGGCTTTTTTTTCGCACAAAAACATAACGTAATGTATATTTGCCCGAATTTTCCCCCTTGGTCAATCTTTAAGCAAAGTAAAGCTGATTTAAAAGCAGAATTTACCTTCTCCAAGAATCGTTGCTTTACCTAGACAAGAGAATATAGTCTGCCCTGCTATTTACCCATAGCTGGAGTTTGGTTCATTCCTTTCTCAACTGTATAAGTGCGAACTGAAATGCAAACACATTTATCAAAGTTTTAAAATAGGGTTGACATATTCATTTCCAACGATGATAACCGTTACACTAAGTGCCCATTTTAGTATTATATAGATATTATACATTACATATAAATATTATATTATATATAGATATTATATTATATATGGATATTATATATTATGTATATTATTTTTGAATTATTACAGTACAATTTATTGGGTTAGGAGAATTTTGAAGTTTAATTAAAGAAAAATGATGTCACTTTGAACGAAAAGTTTTTGTTTACATTTATGGCTTAATTGAATGAGACAGCCCGGGTTAAAGTATGTTTTAATGTTAAATAATGAAAAGTGAAGGGACATTGTATCGAGTTCCAAATCATACGAGGATATAGGTCATTAGCATATTAAAAATTGACCTTGTGTGGTATTTTGCATCCCCTGAGTTTGTAAATAATATCGACTCTTTATTGTAATGTATTCATAATCTTGATCTTCATTAGTAAATTGGATGTTTAAAAAATTGACCTCATTTGAGATGTACAGGGTGTTTCAAAAGAATTGACCTTATTTGATATATAGAATATGTTTTTAAACGATTTGACCTCATTTGAGATATACAGGGTGTTTAAAAAGATCTCATTTGATACGTACTGGGTGTTTGAGAAAATTGACCTCATTGAAGATATAGAATGTGTTTTTAAAAAAATTGACCTCATTTGAAATGTGCAAAATGTTTAAAAAATTGACCTCATCTGAGATTTGCAAAATGTATAAAAATTGATCTTATTTGAGATGTGCTTGGTGTTTGAAAAATTGACCTCATTTGAGATGTACAGGCAGATAAAAAAATTGATCTCATTTGAGATGTGTTGGGTGTTTTTGAAAAACTGATCCTATTTTAGATGAACTGGTTGTTTAAAAAATTGACCTCATTTGAGATGTACAGGGTGTTTTAAAGAATTGAACTCATTGAGATATACAGGGTGATTCAAAATATTGCCCGTATTAAAGATGTACAGAGTATTTTTAAAAAATTGATCTCAATTGAGATGTGCTGAGTTTTTAAAAATTGACCTTCTTTGTGATGTGCTGGTTGTTTAAAAACTGACCTCATTTGAGATATGTAGGCAGTTTAAAAGATTGATATAATTTGAGACTTGAGTTTAAAAAATCGACTTCATTTGAAATGTGGTGAGTGTTTAAAAAATTGACATTATTTGAGATGTACAGGATCTTTTAATAAAATTGAAATCATTTGAGATGTACAGTGTTTTAAAAGAATTTACGTAATTACAGATATACAGCAGTTTTCAGAAAAATTGGTCTTATCAGAGATGTACTGGGTGTTTAAGAAATTGACCTTCAATTGAGATGTACAGGGTATTTAGAAAATTGACCTCATTAGAGATTATACAGGGGCTTTGAGAAAATTGATCTCATTGATGATATAGAATGTGTTTTAAAAAGCTTGACCTAACTTGTTTAAAGAATTGATCTCATTTGAGATGTGCTGGCTGTTTAAAAACATTGACCTCATTTGAGAATAACGAGGTGTTTTTAAACATTTGAAATTCTTTGAGATGTGCATGGTCTTTAAAAAAACTTATATAATCTGAGATGTACAGTGTGTTTCAGAAAAGTGGATATCTTTTTATAATTTGATAATTGCCAAATTCTCTTTAAAATGATCTTTGCGTTAGAGTGTTGCGTAGCCATATACAAGAATATGGCCATGTGCGAAATAGACATGTAATGTTCATTACTACAGAAGATATAAAGAACAGGAATCTCAAAAACACGTAACTACTTCTTGTTCAGGTACGAAACCTTTTTATTAACTTTGAGTTAAAGGTTTCGACGTAAGGAGGAGAGACACAATCTTCTATGCTGTCTTATTCATTTGGCCCCCAACTCGAGCGGCCCCCCCCCCATAGGGCGCAAACTCGCCTCGCGCCTGTGAGCTCCAAAATTGATCCTTCTCGTTTGGCGTCCAAAACCCGACTCTTATTTTTTTCAAATTCTCACACAAACTTCCGCGTGCTTCCGGTGCATGACGTCACCCGCACCTTGTCACCCAGTATCGTCTCGGACTGTTATGACATCTGAGTGACACCTCCATCTGCTCGCGCGCACCCGCGTTAACACCTGCTTCAATCTTACACCCAACCAACCAACCCATGTGTTGAGCCGAAAGGTTCTCAGCCCAACTAAACTCAAAGGCATGAACCGAAATCCCTCGGCTACTTCATAACAAGAGTATACTCGAACGCAGTCGACTGCAGCGTACATTTCTGAAAGAATTCGCTGAAATGCACCAATGGTGATGCAGATTTGGACATACGACGAAAAGTGAATTGAGGAAGGCTATCTGTGCAGTGCAACAGAATGTGGGCAAACACGAGTATAGGAAGAGAGTGTTAAAAACTTGTGAAAGGGTTCATGCCTTTGAATTTCTCATTCAAATTTTGATGAATGAAGCTTTTCTTATCATTCAGGGTTTTTGGACTATTGTTTTCATCTTTGTTATTATATTCACAACGTTTCAGCCGATATATCCTCTGGTCTTCTTCTGGTGTTTCTTGTCGAACTCGGGAGCTTTCACGGAACTTCGAATCACGTCCGTTACGGACATATAGCGTAACGGTTATAGACATTGGTTCCCTAAGCTTCTAAGTGACAATCATCTGGAGGTTGCCAGTTTAGTCATGACTTGAGGCGAGTAACATTACTGGGATACTCAACACTTGCACCTGGTTACGGTTAACAGAATCTAGATATGCGACTCACGTGGATTAGATAAAGGACATGGCTCGAAGTTCCGTGTAAGCTCCCGAGTTTGATAAGAAACACCTGAAGAAGGCCGGAGAACATATCGGCCGAAACGTTGAGAATATAACAACAAAGATGAAAACAATAGTCCTAAACCCTGTATGATAAAAATATCATCATGCTTCGTCACAGAAATTCAAGCAATAAATAAATCTTTTTTTTTTTCTTCAACAGTTTTCCTGTTTAGTCGCATCTGCCTTGATAGTGTAGTTACCCAGATATTTACTCCACAAATGATACCAACAACTTTTGAAACAGCCTGTACATTGCAGCTCAACCAAGAACGTAGGTTCTATTTAACTAATTTCTTTCTTTTTCTTTTCGGAACTGAACCGAAGAGTATCATGTAGATATTTGTTACGTCGATTTAACTCAACACACCCATTTCGATGACTTCGGTTGCTTCATGATTAAAAAAAAATTTAAAACATGCGTATATGAGCAACTTCATTACATTGATAACAAAGAGATATTACCTTACAAACGCAACGAATCGTGACATATACGCGTCTATCCCTATATAAGGTTACCAAGGAGCAGAGCTAAGAGCAATGTACAAATTTACTTAACAAGGAAGCTACGCAAGTATATTAGTATAGAAAAGAATAGTTTATTCTAAGCAGCGGGAAGGGCTCTTTTTATCATCGGATATTACTTAATAACTTGCAAAGGTTCTATGTAAATAGCGCCATTGAATGTGGAGAAAACAGGTTTTCTTTAATGGTTTTCAGATTCCTAATAGTTATAATAGAAAAAAAAACATTATGAGACTAGATCAATATTTTTACGAGACTATATACAAAAATATCTATATATTTCCCAGTCTATCGATCAATCTCATTCTGATCATTTCTTTCTTTCTTTCTTTCTTTCTTTCTTTCTTAGGGTAAGTCTTCGTGGTGTAACGGATAACGCGCTGGATTGTGACATTGTAGTAGCTGCTTGTAATTTAGGAAGTGTTATGATTAGATTTTACAGGTAGATAGATAGATACCTTGTTTGTCAAATCAGAAAAATGTAAATATTTTCAAATGAATAGGTCTGCAAATGAATCTAAATTCGGTTTTTATGTTTTTATTATATCATATATTTGCTGGCAAATACACCTGACCAAGCCGAAACACTTCTGCATAGTTTGGAACGAGCAGCAGCAAGCATAGGCCTCCATGTTAATGCACACAAAACGGAATATATGTGCTATAACCAAACGGGGGACATCTCCACTCTAGAAGGAACCCCTCTTAAACTAGTAGACAAATTCACGTACCTAGGAAGCAGCGTCGAATCAACCGAAAAGGACATCGAAACGAGGTTAACGAAAGCATGGACAGCTATCAATAGGCTATCGATTATATGGAAATCAGACCTAACCGATAAAATGAAACGCAGTTTCTTCCAGGCAGCGGTCACATCGATACTGCTATATGGATGCACTACATGGACGCTAACAAAACGGCTGGAGAAGAAACTAGATGGCAATTACACAAGAATGCTGCGTGCAATCCTGAACAAGTCCTGGCAGCAACACCCCACAAGACACCAACTGTACGGCCACCTGCCCCCTATCACGAAAACTATTCAAGTTAGACGAACCAGACATGCAGGACATTGCTGGAAAAGCAGAGATGAACTCATAAGAGATGTACTCTTATGGATCCCCACACATGGCCGCGCAAAAGCAGGACGACCAGCTCGAACGTACATTCAGCAGCTATGTGAGGATACAGGTTGTTGTCCTGAAGACCTACCTAGGGCGATGAACGATAGGGAGGAGTGGCGAGAGAGGGTCAGGGATATCCGTGCTGCCAGCACGATATGATGATGATGATGATGATATTTGTGCTGTAGACATGTTTTGAATTTTGCATCTTCTTCAGATTTTAAATAGTTGTATTAAGTACTAGTTGATTATCACAACCTCTCAAAAAATCTTCATAGTAAAGATTTTTTGAGAGGTTGTAATAGTCTTGTTTAATTAAAAAAAATACATGCACTTTAAACAAACAGGCGACATTTCCACACGAGGCGGTAGCTCTCTGAAACTAGTTGACAAGTTCACCTACCTAGAAAGCAGTGTCTCATCAACCGAAAAAGACGTCGACACGTGACTAATAAAGGAAGGGACAGCTATCAATAAGCTAGTGGTCATATGGAAGTCAGACCTGACCGATAAAATGAAACGCAGTTTCTTCCAGGCAGCGGTCATGTCGATACTGCTATATGGATGCACTACATGGACGCTAGTTAAACGGATGGAGAAAAAGCTTGACGGTAACTACACAAGAATGCTGCGAGCAATTTTGAACAAGTCCTGGAGACAACATCCCACAAAGCACCAGCTGTATGGCCACCTACCTCCGATCACGAAAACTATCAAAGTTAGACAAACCAGACATGCAGGATACTGCTGGAGAAGCAGGGACGTGTTCATAAGTGATGTTATCCTATGGACCCCTCACAGGGCCGAGTAAAAACAGGGTGACCAGCTCGAATCTATATACAGCAGCTCTGTGAGGATACGGGATTTAGCCCTGAGGACCTGCCAGAAGCGATGAACGATTGGGAAGAGTAGCGTGAGAGGGTCAGGCATATCCGTGCTGGCGGCACGACATCATGATGATGATGCCTGTGAATGTCTCATTAGAGTTAATTTTCTGGGAAGACCTCCGCACGATGTAATTTTTCTATGAAGACCTCTGTTCTATGTAATTTTTGTACGTACATTTATGTATATATAGACTAAATATTTTGATGATGGGTTACCTTACTAACGCAACGAATCGTGACATATACGCGTCTATCCCTGTATAAGGTTACCAAGGAGCAGAGCTAAGAGTAATGTACAAATTTACTTAACAAGGAAGCTACGCAAGTATATTAGTATAGAAAAGAATAGTTTATTCTAAGCAGCGGGAAGGGCTCTTTTTATCATCGGATATTACTTAATAACTTGCAAAGGTTCTATGTAAATAGCGCCATTTAATGTGGAGAAAACAGGTTTTCTTTAATGGTTTTCAGATTCCTAATAGTTATAATAGAAAAAAAAACATTATGAGACTAGATCAATATTTTTACGAGTCTATATACAAAAATATCTATATATTTCCCAGTCTATCGATCAATCTCATTCTGATCATTTCTTTCTTTCTTTTTTTAAAATTTTGTTTAATTCCAGATTTACGGCTGCGAATGTCCAATCAAAGTTTATTGTCCATGAAGACCTCTGTTCTATGTAACTTTTTGAATATATATATATATATGTGTGTGTGTGTGTGTGTGTGTGTATTTTGTGTGTGTGTGTATGTGTGTGTGTGTGTGTGTGCACATATATATGCTTATACACTCACGTATACACACACTCGTATGAACATATTTTCAGGAAGTGCCCGTTGTGTAATGGTTATCGTCGCAGGAAATGGACACGGCGACACGAGTTCAAATCCTGGACTGATTGCATTTCACATAGCACTAATACCCTTGGGAAAGGTATGAATCCAATTATTCTCCCTCCAGCTATGTGTAAATCGTAGGGCAGACTAGGTTCTTCAGCCTTGGTGAGGCAACTATTCTAGGAGAAGGAAAACTCTGAATTAAAACCTGTTAAACTCCGCTTAAAAATTGACCTTGTGTCATATCCTGCCCGAGCGGAGGGGTGGGGTAAATATGATGAACATATATATTTTCAGGGATACCGGGTTGATTTTTGCCCTCCTTTATTTTTCGTTTCCTCTCTCTCTCTCTCTCTCTCTCTCTCTCTCTCTCTTTGTTGGGTGTGGGCGTATAAAAACACGTATACATGCTTGTACACTTATGTATACATACACATGTTTTTTCAAGGGCATTGAGTGGGAAAGGTATGAATCCAATTATTCTCCCTCCAGCTATGGGTAAATAGTAGGGCAGACTAGGTTCTTTAGTCTTGGTGAGGCAACTAGTGTTATGTTTTGACCCTTCGACCCAGCCCAAAAATGCTATTCCAAGGTGATACACCGGAAGGAAGTGACACATTCCAATGGCCAGTAATCGAAAGAGATCGCGTGGGCGGATTAAGGCTTATGAGGTGGGACAAAGTGAAGGTTCCATTGTGCCACTACAGTGATGCACCGGAAGCGAGTAAGTTCTGAACGGCATGACAGTTATTTCCGCTTGATGACGATTAAACATTCGATTTCAAAGATTCAGTAGGCGATCGTGTGGGCGTTGAGTTATTATTTAACTCAGTTGAGTTCGGGGTGCCAAGCAGTTGCCAGTAGAATTCCAGACACCTAGAGACCAGATGTGGTAGGGAAGGCCACACCCAACCGAGGGGGCACTCGGAAAACCTCCGATGCAGTTGCCAGCAGAATTCCAGACAGTAGAGACCAGATGTGGTAGGGAAGGCCACACCCGACCGAGGAAACCCTCGGAAAAGCCCCGATGGTGTGGACCCCAAGACCTCTGGTTGAGCATCTAAGAGAACAAGAAAAACACAACGTGACGGTCATAACAGTGGGGTCAAAATATAAAGTTTATGTTCGGTCTCTAGCACCCTCTCTTATGCAAACCTTGAACAACCCTTCCGAACCCTTGCAATAAAGTGAGAGAGGTAAATATTTTTCTAAAGAAGTCTTCATGCGTCCTTCATTCCTGCGTCCTTTCTTCATGCGTCTTTCTTTACTATTATTGAGTCGTTATGATACGGCAAATGAGTATATAACACTAGTCTAGGAGAAGGAAAACTCCGAATTCAAACCTGCTAAACTCCGCTTAAAAATTGACCTTGTGTCATATCCTGCCCGAGCGGAGGGGTTGGTAAATATAATTAAGTGGGTTTAATGTGTATGATAATACATCTGACTCTAAACATAGATGTATTTTAAGCTAGCCAGTGTGTGTATATGTGTGCGTGTGTATAGTTGTATGTTGTAAGACTCTTTTCAATGTTGGTTTAAGTCAATGTTTTTTTTTCCTTTTCATTTTTTTTATGAATGAGTAATCATCAGCGTGATATATTAGCTTTATTTTGAAGTCTTCGTCGCAGCAAGCATAAAGGTGTTTCTATACATTAAGTTTTCTATTTTCTGCTCATTCAATGTTGCTTTTATGTAAAGAGACCCTATTGGCAAGTGTTTAAGTACTGCCAATGTATATCGCGTTGCAGTTAGTGCATTTGATTATGATGACTACATTTTTTGAATTGAAGTTTCAATTTCTATTTATTATGAATTGTTTTCGGAACATACAGAATTTCCCTTCTATGAATTAAATAAGACCACAACCACCTGTTAAAACAATCTTTAACATAAAAACAACACCCATAGCTGAATTTATACATTTAAAATCTCTCAAATAAGACCTTAAGTCTGAAACACGTGTAGAGCACAAGTAAAAAGATCTATAAAGAAGTAAATACCCATTTTAAAATCATTTCTAGATCTATTCATTTTAAAATATATATATATATATATATATATATATATATATATATATATATATATATATATATAAGTAAGTAAAGCTGGCGACCAGTCTCAATATATATATATAATGTTTAAAGTGTTCGCCAATGATGGGGGAGACCGGGTTTTAATCCCTGGTCAAGTCATACCAAAGACTCAAAAAATAGTACTTGATACCTTCTTATTTAACACTCAATATTACAAAATACGGATCAAGGGTAAAGTGGAGAAATCCAGAGAAAGGAGTAGCGCCCTCCCCGACACGTCGGTGTAGTAGCTATTGAAAAGAGAGTCTTTGGGTCACCCACGACTACAGTCACCAACTTTATTTGTATATATATGTATATATATACCAAATGTTTAGATATAAACCAAAAAATACAAACTTTATGTAAACATGTCTTATCATTTGCTGTTTTTTATCAACCGCAAGTTGTCACAAGAAAAAGGCTGTTTCAATAAATTAGCTTCTTTTACATTAGATATTCTTCGTTATGTCGTGAAATTTTATTGGTGACAATAATTGTGTCCAGGACTATATATAAATATATATATATGTGCACAGAAGGATAGGGGAGAGAAGAAAGGAGTAGGGAGAGAAGACGATATAGGAGCACCACGGTCAACTAGTAAATACGGCTCTACATATAACATTTGTTGGTGGGGTCTTACCCATCTGTAAAGAAGTAGTCGATATATTCTACAGTCCCAGTAGACTGGGCAAAATATACTTTGAAGTAATTATTTCTGTTTAATAATACTCATTCGTTTGCACCAAGTTATATGTTTCCAAGTATCTAATACTAATCCTGAATAAACAATAATATCTTCAAGCACTGCCAACTAGTAAATAGGGCCCCACATGTTACATTAACATGCTGACTTCTAACAGGCCGAAATAATGTAAGTAACATAAAAATGAATCCATTCATGGACACATATGAAATAAATCTAAAAAGAAGATCAAACTTTAGAAATTGAATAGAGAAAATAATATAATCATGTTGGTAGAATTTATCCGACGTTATTTTAAAATCATAAAAGCAAGGTAACTCACAGCCGTTTATAATTCGTGGATTAATAAAAGACAAAGTATAAATATGCATTTTAATTTTGAAAGGAATAAAAATAACCTCGGATAAATTCCACCAACACGATTATATTTTTTTCTCTGTTCAATTTTTAAAGTTAATTCTCTTTTTAGGTTAATTTCATATGCAGCCATTAATGTTTTTTGTTTTGTTTTTTTATTTACATTACATCGGCCTGTTAGAGGTCAGCCTGTTAATGTAACATGCGGGACTGTATTTACTAGTTGGCCGCGGGAGCACATAACAGCCTAACGTATCATATTTCCAAACTGTTCAGAGTAGCGACTCATATTTCAATAGTTTTTTTTTTTTTTTTAACTAAGGTCATAGCTTAATGACTCTTCATCAATTGCCATTTGTCAGAAAAATAAAGGATTGGGCAAAGCTAAAACTAGTTTACTTTTCAATTTCCTTTTCATTTATTTTTCTTTCTTTTTTTTTTCTTTTCTTTTGCTTATTCATTTTATTTATTTATTCATTCTTATATTTATTCTTTTTTTTAGTAGTATGACCATGTTAACTCATGTTTCACATCTAGGAGCAGCACTTCGAAAACGTAACCCCCGATTCACATCAAGCACTGACCAATAGAGTCTCTTTACATAAAAGCAACATTAGATTACCTACAAATAGAAAACTTTATATATCAAAAAACCTTTATGTATGCAGCAAGGGAGACTTCGAAATAATGCTGATATACCACACTGATGACTACTCATTCATCAAAGAGAAAAAAGAAAGAAAAAATAGATTTAAACTAACATTGAAAAGACTCTTACTACACACAACTATACACAGGCAAACATATACACACACTGACTAGCTTTAAATACATCTACGTATGGGATCAGTACATGATTGGTCGTCATTTCCCTATACCTCCATTTTTAAGCTATCTAATTTTGAAAAGTATCAGTTTATGTCTCAATTTACACCAATGAAGAGACGAACAGAAAGATGTTCTATAGTTGCGGCCTTGTACCAGACAAAGCTCAGAAATATAATGAACGCCCAAAAAATACGTGATGAAGAGCAAGTTTGTCTCTTCGACGTGTTGGTTTGAGGAATAATTTACTGTTTCCCAACCTTTCTTCGTGAATGCCTGCCCTAATACTTCTGATGCTACCCCTCCTGTGAGTCACCAAACCTCCTTAAACCATTTTATGTTCTTCTGTCTAGTACCGGCTAATTGGTCAAGTGGGTAGACTGTTTGCCAATGGTCGGGGAGACCCGGGTTCAATCCCAGGTCGCGTCATACCAAAAACTTTAAAAATGATACTTGATACCTCCTTGTTTAACACTCAGCAGTATAAGGTACGTATCAAGGGTAAAGTAGAGCAATCCAGGGAAAAGAGTAGCGCCCTCCCCTACAACTCGGTGTTGTAGCGATTGAAAAGGGAGCCTTCTGGTCACCCTCGACTACGGTCGCCAACTTAACGTTTTTTATGTTGGGATACAGATCCCATTGGGAAAGAATACCGTATCGTTATTGTTTTTGGATGATCACCTTCTTGGAAACATGATAGTTGCTACGACACCAAAGGGAAATGTGCTCAGCTTAGTGGTTATCATTATGGAAAATGGAATCGGTGACCCAAGTTCGAATCCCGGAGGTGACTGAGTTTTACTTCGCGCTAAAAACTTTTGGAAATGTATGAATCCCTCTGTAGGTAAAGAGAATGGCAGACTGGGTTATTTAGCCTTGTTTAAGTGACCAGAAGGAAGATTCTATATTCAACCCAGCTTTTTTCGCTTAAGATTTTAGCCTAGTATCGCATCCTGTACAGAGCAGAAAGTTTGGATAAATACATATAACACCTTTTTTAAAACTTTTATCAATATCCAAATAGAATTATTTGTTTTTTATCATTAAGGGTTCTCGGACTATTGTCTTCATCTTTGTTGTTATTTCCACAAAGTTTCGGTCGATATGTCCTCCGGCCTTCTTCAGGCGTTTGTCGAACTCAGGAACCTACACAGAACTTCGAACTACGTCCTTTATTGAATCCACGGGGGTTGCCTGTTCTGATTCCGTTAGCCATAACCGGGTACAAGTATCCTGCAGTCAGGATTGAACCAGTAACCTCCGGATGTTTGTCTCCTTAGGGAACCAACGCCTATAGCCGTTACGCTATGTGTCCTGCTGGACAGTTTAGAGTGAATTTTTTGGACATAAACATAATGTTTTTACTTGACTAGGATTACTACTATTATATATGATTTTTTTACCTGTGCTCAAATTCAGATTTTTTATTTTCATCTAATCTCTTTAATTATCGGTTCCCATATTATATTCATCTCTATATTGGGTCTACTCAGCAAATCATTGTAGCCCAACATATGTGCTGATTCCTTAAGACGTCTAATCCTCCAATGTTCATCTCTATCAATAATTTCAACTTCATCCCAGAAGGGCAGATGGTTTCCCTTTTCCTTCCATATATGGTCCACCATACCCGACCATTCAATCTCAGTTTATAAGTCCCAAAAGTTCGCTCTGAATTTTCCAGCAGGATACAGCGTAACGCTTATAGGCGTTGGTTCCCAAAGCTTCTAAAAACTCATTCATCTGGAGGTTTTAGGTTCAATTCTGACTGCAGGTGAGTAACAATACAGGAATAATTAGCACATATACCCGGTTATGGTTAATAAAATCAAAACAAGCGATCCCCGTGGATTATATAAAGGATGCGGTTCGAAGTTTTATTATCCTAATAAACTGACGATTGTTTCAATTTGGGTCAGGACCGATAACTTCCTTACATCTTTCCATTTGTCAGTGCTCACCTGTTAACATAATCAAATTTGACAATAAAATTTGTTGTTCACCCTTTATTTATTCTTCCCAGATGATGATGACAATAATGAACAAATTTGCTCACCACTTCTTTAAGCCACTCAACTTTGCCTTCCGTGAATTAATTTTAGTTACCACGTTTTGAAACTCCTATTACCCAGTCAGTTGGGGCTGTAGAATATACTGACTGCAACACTGCAGAGGGGTAAGACCTCCTCCCCCCAACAAGAGTCGTAGATATGACACTAAACAATCTAATGGTGAGGTTTCAGTGATGCTGGGGATTTGGGGAGTGCAGGGCACCTCTTCATAGCCATTGCTCCCAAGTCCTCTCTTGCTTGAAATGGTAGCACTTGATAGGGCCCTATCAATGGATATAATAGAACTAAACTGCATATTTATGCTAAACTGAATTGTTTTAATTAGAACTGTTTGACTAAACTGAATAGCTTAAAATAGAAATATTGGCCCAGCGGTTAGAGTGTTCGCCAATGGCCCGGGAGACCTGAGTTCAATCTCAGGTCGAGTTATACCAAAGACTTTAAAAATGGTACTTGATACCACCTTGCTTAACACTCAGCATTATAAGGTACGGTTCAAGGGTAAAGTGGAGCAATCCTGGGAATGGAGTAGCGCCCTCCCCTACACCTAGGTGTAGTAGCTATCGAAAAGGGAGCCTTCGGGTCACCCTCGACTATGGTCGACTAACTAATGCTAAACTGAATTGCTTGAAATAGTCTGTTTTGTCATCGAAACTGCATACTTAAGCTGAATCGAATTGTCTGAAATAGAACTGTTTGATTAAAGTGAATAGCTTGAAATAGAAATGTTTTTGACAATTAAACTGTCTACTCATGCTAAATTGAAATATTTGAAATAGAGCTGATTATTTGTATAAAAATGGATTTGGCCTTAAATAGCCATAAAACCTAAACAACCAAACAACCAACCAGCGAAACTCCTAATACCGGGCCGCACCCTGTTAGAAAACAGTGAATTGTATGCTAACTGTGTGCTGAACTACTTTGCCAGACGAAGATAATCCAAGTAATGGACGTTTCCAATCGGATAGGTATAAATACAACCTTGTAGAAAAGACTGACACTCATTAAGAACAAAACATTCTGCCTTTCTATTTACAAACAGATGGATTCATACCTTTCCGAAAATATAACACTTTAATCAATTTACATAACATTTGTAAATTTAAAAAGATTTGTAACAAACGCTTCAAAAGAAAATATCGCTTTTCAAATTTTGTGTTTGCATTCGTAAAAAAAATCGTCCGTTACATTTTCAGTACTAAATGTACTCACCCTTAAAAAATGTACAAAATATCAAATAGTTTTTGTTTTTGTTTTTTTCATTTGTGTAAATTTCTTTAAATATTCTTTTTTTTTTTCAATCTGAATTTATAAAAAGATTATTCAACCGTACTTTGTGAATGAATTTATTTGAATCTGAAGGTGGATTTTTTTTTCTTTTTAAGTATTCATTCCACAGTTGTTAGTAAATGTGTTTCGTTGACTTATTCCTGTTTGCCCTTGTGTTATTTTTGTTGTAGCTATTAGTTGCTATTGTAATAAATTCCACTTCGTATTTTTGTTTAATTAGTTTTTCTCTTAGCGGGGTCGTTTTGTTTTGTTAGTTGGTTTTACGTTTTCCTTTTACTTTCTTTTTTCTTTTTTCTATACTTTTTATTGAGGGGTGGGTATTTCTGGTATAATCTCCGAGTCCCTTGAATTCCCGCATCCATACAACTCTCAGTGGATTCATTTCTTTAATCTTCTCTTATAACGTATTGTCGGTCCCCTTCAGTAAAAGCACGGGTATAATTATTATCCTTTGACTCCTAGTGAGTTTTTCACATCAGCCTTAGCTGGTGGTCTTTTACTGAGTGTCTTTTACTGAGTGTTTACTTTTGTCTGAGTGACAAGTGTCTTCAGATCTCCACGACTTTTCTCAGTATCTAACCGATCTTAACAATGCTGTAAATCTGTAAGGGTTCGATTCTTCTTACTATGATTTCAAAATCCTCCAGTTTCTTTCTAAGTATTTTGGAACCGTTCCGACCGCTTCACCCAGAATTGATATCACCGTCACCATGTTCCACATTTTTTCAGCTTTCTGGCTAGATCAATGTATTTGCCTTTATTTTTGCTTTCTTTTACTTTTACTCTTTGGTCGCTGGAACAGCAATATCTACGATATGACAAGTTTTTTTTGCTGTTTTTATAAATAATTTGTATGAACTTAAAGCCAGAATTCAATGATCCGTTTATATCACGAAATCCCAGAAAATTTTATATGTATCATTTTCTTGGACGGACTCTGGTCTGTTTATATCATTTGTTAGCATGGTTATATTTTAATATCTTGCACAACTCTCAGTGAATCACTTTACCAAGTAGTTGTTTTTATTAATATTATCATTATTACTTCTATCAACATTATTATTATTATTATCTCATTAGAGTTTTTCATATCAGTTTTAGCTGATGGTTTTTTACTGGGGTTTGAGTGACAGCAAGTCTCCTCAAATCGCTAGGACTCTTCTCAGTATTCTGGTCGTTCTCAATAATGCAGTAGTTTGGATGGTCTCCACTCGTCCTCCAACCTCCAAGTCCCCCAGTCCCTTTAATAATACTTTGGTGACTGTAACAAAAGCACCAATCACGATTGGTATAATGGTCACCTTCGTGTTCCTTAGATTTTTTCAATTCCCTAGCAAGGTCGAGGTACTTATCCTTCTTTTCATTTTCTATTCACACTGATTTGCTTTTTAAGATCATTATTTTAATTTACCAAAAAACGAAAGAGGTGTTACGCATAGGAATTATAGCGATTCTCTTTCACAGAGTCCATAAAAGAAATGCACTGAGCAATAAAAGAGGGCGTCAAAGAAAGACCAATATATAATGGTGGTACCAAACAGAAGAATAATCTCTCTTTAAGGTTAACGTGACCTCTGGGATAAAGTAGTCGACAGTCCAATGTCCAAAGTGAAAAAATATGCCGAAATCACAATTCACACACACACACACACATATATATATATATATATATATATATATATTCAGGGATCGGTAGATACCAACATAAATATATTTTACGGGTATATACATCATTACACCCACGTATATGCACGCAAAAATGTATTCCATCAATACTTACAATTATGCATAAACATATACACATTAACACGGACCGCAGTATATACACACGCATCCATGTGTATCTTATTAAACTTAGCTTAACGATTATCGTCATGGGAAATGGAACCAGCGATCTGAGTCAAATTACAGGAGGAGTCTGTGTTTCACTTGAAGCTAATGCCCTTAAATCCATCAGTTTTCTCATACTATGGCTAAATTCGCCAGTAACGCCAAGTCATCAGCGTAGTCGGCGTCCGTGATTGTTTTTGCGGGGTACCTTTTGCTTCTTCTCTTAGTCAGCACGAAGCCATTTTCTCTGATTTTGTCGATCGAAGTCCTAAGCACATAGTCTAGACAGATGATAAAGAGGTACGGGGCTAGTGTGTCTCCTTGTAGTACTTCTGCAACAATGTCGAAGTATTCCGTGTCTCCATCTGGTGAACGTACTTTCACTTTGGTGTTTCTGTAGAGAATCATTATCGCTGCTACGGTTTCTTTTGTTAGGCCGTACGCTAGTAGGATTTGCTCCATCTCCCCTCTGTGTATGGAATAGAAGGCCTTGGTAAAGTCGACAAATAGTAATGTCGTCTGAAGGTTTTTTGCCCGAACGCCTTCAAGGATTCTACAGATGGTCAGTATTTGTGAGGTTGTGGATCTATTTCTCCGCAAGCCATTTTGGTTTTTCCTAAGAATGTTGTCTATTTTGGGTTCTATGCGGTTCGGTAGTAGGGCATTGTAGATTTTAGCTGCTATGGATGTAAGTGTTATCCCTCGGTAGTTCTTGGCTAGTCCGAGGTCGCCTTTTTTAGGGAAAGGAAGGATGCATCCCTTCGTCCATCTTTCTATCCTATTTTGACTATAGACTGCGTTGCATTGCCGGAGCAGTATATCGTCGAATTGTCTAGTCTTCCACACTTCTGGGGGGATCTCGTCTAGCCCTGCAGCTTTCCTATTTTTAATTCTTCTGAGAACTGAGTCGAGTTCTTCTTTGGTGAAAGGACCTAGTTTAACGTCTAATTGCTTACTGATAATTCTGGTGATCAGTTCATCCGTTATTTTCAGTGGGTTTCCTAGTAGATTTTTGAAATGCTGTTCCCACAGTTTTACTCTTTCTTGTTGGCTTGCAGCTTTCAATTTTGCTTTGGCTGTGCTCTTCCTTCTACTTACTTCGTTTATTGTTCGCCAGACTATCCTGGATTGTCTATCTTCCACCGAGTCTCTAATCTTATCTATCTGATTTAGTATGTATTCTGCCTGTTCTTTTAGATATATTCCTGTTAATTGATATTGTGCCTTTTCTAGTTTTCGGGCATTTGTGTTTGTTGGGTTCTTTCGATAGCTTTTGGAGGCAGTTTTCACGAGTGCACGTTTTTCTCTAACCGCTAGCGTTTCCCAAGGGACTCTATATTTAGTTCTAGGTTTTGTTCGAATACACTTTGCTGCCGTCTCAAGGTGTGCTTCTACAAAATTTTCATATTCGTCATTTGGGGTAACTTTTTCTGCCTTCTCTTGTAGTGCTTCGAATCTGTTTCTTAATTCTAATGCATATTTGTCTCTAATATCTCTGTTGTTAAGTAGGGCCCAGTCATAGTGCTTGGTCGTCGCTTTTCGTGTGGCGTTTTTTCGTAGGCTTAGTCGTACTTTAGCCGTAACTATTCGATGATCGGAGGACACACCCTCGAAAGAGGAGTATGCCTCGCAATTCGTCGCACTGTTTTTCCATTTTCTGTTTATAAAAAAATCACGGACGCCGACTACGCTGATGACTTGGCGTTACTGGCGAATACGCCTAATCAAGCAGAGACACTACTGCATAGTCTGGAACGAGCCGCAGCTGGCATTGGCCTCCATGTCAATGCACACAAAACTGAATATATGTGTTTCAACCAAACGGGCAACATTGCCACACTAGACGGAGCCTCTCTGAAACTAGTAGACAAATTCACCTACCTAGGTAGTAGCGTCTCATCAACCGAAAAAGACATCGACACACGACTGACGAAGGCATGGACAGCTATCGATAGGCTCTCGATCATATGGAAGTCGGACCTAACCGATAAAATGAAACGCAGTTTCTTCCAGGCAGCGGTTGTGTCGATACTGCTATATGGATGCACCATATGGACGCTAACTAAGTGGCTGGAGAGGAAACTAGACGGAAATTACACAAGAATGTTGAGAGCAGTATTGAACAAGCCCTGGCGACAACACCCCACGAGACACTAACTATACGGACACTTGCCCCCCATCACGAAAACTATACAAGCTAGACGAACCAGACACGCGGGTCACTGCTGGAGAAGCAAGGACGAGCTCATAAGCGATGTACTCCTGTGGACCCCCACATATGGATGTGCAAAAGCAGGACGACCAGCACGAACCTACATACAGCAACTATGTGAGGACACAGGATGTAACCCTGAAGATCTGCCGGAGGCGATGAATGATAGGGAGAAGTGGCGAGAGAGGGTCAGGGATATCCGTGCTAGCGGCGCGACATGATGATGATGATGGCTAAATTATAAGCCTTGTTAACGCAACAAGTCGAGGAGATGGAAAACACTGAATTTAAACCAGCTATAAAAGTAATTAAAGTTGGCGACTGTAGTCGTGGGTGACCAGAAGGCTCCCTTTTCCATAGCTACTACACCGAGTTGTAGGGGAGGGCGCTACTCCTTTCCCTGGATTGCTCCACTTTACCCTTGATACGTACCTTATACTGCTGAGTGTTAAGCAAGGAGGTATCAAGTACTATTTTTAAAGTCTTTGGTATGACGCGACCTGGGATTGAACCCCGATCTCCCGGACCATTGGCGAACACTCAACCCACTAGACAAATGAGCCGGTTACTATGCTTAAAAATTGATCTTTTGTATGTATCAATACATCAATACATACATCTCTCTCTCTCTATATATATATATATATATATATATATGCATTTATAAATTATATATATATGTTTTTGGTATATTATATATATATTTATAATCTCTGGGAATGTGTGAATAAATATTGATTTCGGAATGTACCGATCCCTGAATATATATTTCTTTTCAATATACACCGATATGTAAGGGACCACTACTCCTTTCCCTGGATTCCTCTACTTACCTTTGATCCGTTCTTTATAATGCTGAGAGTCAAGAAAGGAGACATCAAGTACCATTTTTGAGTCTTTGCTATGATTCGACCTGGGATTGAATTCCCGGTCCATTGGCAAACACTCAAGCCACTATGACTATGGGCCGGTCATATATATGTATATATATATATATATATATATTACTCTGTACGAAACTTGTAAATAATTTTTAATACATTGAGCACTCCTGTAGATTTATAAGAATCCTCATATATTTCAAAATAGGTTCATTCCCAACTCATCCTCTTTGTATATATATATATATATATATATATATATATATATACAAATTTCGTTGAACATAATAGACATTTTCTGTCTACATGTTTTCTTCTTGATCCGTTCATATTGCCGTTTTGCTTTTATCGTATTCGGCGGGAATTGATTGATGTATTTTCCATAATTTTATATATCCCATGTACTTTCTGCCCGACTTTGGGCCATCATCGGGGAGGATCTATTACAAAAGTGATGTAATATTAGTTTTTGCATTACTACTATGTAAGAGCGTCTTTACCGTTGGAGTGTATAGCGTTTGCTTTTAAATGCGTGTCTATAGATAGTGTCAGTAGCTAAAGAAATTTAAGTACATTAGCACTGGTTTGAAAATTAATTCTGTTAAGTGTTGGTTGCATGTTTCTAATATGTAGTGCTTCTAGAATCTGTAGTTTTTGTTTGTTGTTTTGGAGTTCAAATATTGTTGTGTTGTCGGTGAGAATTTTCTGTAATTGTGTTGTTGGGCATGAATGTTTTTTTTTTAATGCTGTAATATTGAACTTGTATCAGAAAGTTGCAGTGTAAGTCTCCTCGATAGGGTAGTTGAGGTACAGTGTTTATTTTGTTGGTTAACATTTTTCATCATGTTTCATTTTTTCATCAACAATCAATGTTTTCTATCTCTTTATAAGATATTGTTTTGGAGGTGGAGATCAGTTTAGCACGGGATATTAGATTATTAATAATTCCTTTTTTATATCTGAAGGGGCATTCACTTTTAAAGTTGAGGGTAAAGGAGTTATTATTAGAGGGTTTTTTTTATAAATAATAGATCCTCCCCTGATGATGGCCCAAAGTCGGGCAGAAAGTACTTGGGGAAATACAAAATTATGGAAAATACATCAATTAATTTCCGCCGAATACGATGAAAGCAATACGGCAATATGAACGGATCAAGAAGAAAATTTGTAGACAGAAAATGTCTATTATGTTCAACGAAATTTGTATTAATGAAGAAATGCTGCCAATATATATATATATATATATATATATATATATATATATATATAAACAGGATTTGACATCAAATAACCAACAAGTGCTGATATACCACAAAATACAACCAACAAACAAACCATACAACATTATAATAGAGGTTGACACGCTGTAAAACCAAAAAATTATATAAATTTTTGCAATTTTTTTATTAGATGAGAATAATTGAAACCGTATATCTATGTGCAAATTATTAGTATTAGATAAAAATACTTGAAACCGTATAACTGTATAGAAATGATTAGTATTAGATTGGAATACTTGAAACCATATTACTGTGGGAATATTTTTTTTTTGAATAAGAATACTTGAAATCATATAACTGTATACAAATTATTTGTATTAGAAAGGAATACTTGAAACCATATAACTATGTGCAAATTATTAGTGGTGGATTGGAATACTTGAAACTATATAGTAAAAATAAAATTGGCGACCGTAGTCGAGAGCGAGCAGAAGGCTCCCTTTTCAATAGCTACTACACCGAGGTGTAGGGGAGGGCGCTACTCCATTCCCTGGATTGCTCCACTTTACCCTTGATACGTACCTTATATTGCTGAGTGTTGCGCTAGGCGGTATCAAGTACTATTTTTAAAGTCTTTGGTATGACGCAACCTGGGATTGAACCCAGGCCTGCCGGACCATTGGCGAACACTCTACCCACTGGGCCAATGAAATTGAGCGTAAATTATTTATATTAGAGATTAGCTACTGAAGATACATCTTCTTTTCAAATGATTATATTAGATAGTAACTGAAAATATATAATAACTTCAAAAAATATCATTTCACAATAAATAATCAAATAATGGTTAAAATACCGTAAAACTAAACAAACCCTAACCAAAACTTTATTAGATTTTTCATGCTTGTAACGTTGATACGAGTCTAAATATCTGCTTAGTTCTTAAGAACCGAATAATGTAGTGAGCGCCAGCTACCTGCAACGATTCAATTCTTCGGCTATGACCAACAATAGAAAGTTAATTACGAGAAGCATCGTAAGTGGAGAGACGATTAAAGACGAAACGTATTTTTGGAAAAGGGAAAGTTAGTTACTGGGAGAGCAACTAGAGAACCCTTTTTATTGGAGGCAGGTTAAGATTTGTTAAAAATTGATCTTTCCTTGATACACTTAAAAATAACATTTCACGCATTCTTTTTTTTTTTAGGGGTGGGGTTGGAGGTTGCTGGTTTTTGTTTGTTTTGTTTTGTTGTTTTTTTTTTCTCTCGTTGTAGTTGAAGTTTTTGTTTGTTTGTTTGTTTGTTTATTTTTTGTGATGGGAATTTTTCTATCACTACGTGTCCGAATATTCTTTTCCTTGTCATCTCGACTTTGTCTCTTCGTCTTCATCAACTTTCTTCGGGACACCCGTAACAAATCAGATTGGCCCATACTAGTGGGTTCGATTCTCACTGGGAGATCTATATCTCAAATAAGGTGTGCTTAGCAAAATAACTGAAGTTAAGACTTGAATCCTCAAGCCAACAGCTCTGACGATATGGCTAAACCCGCAAACTGCGATAGATGTTTGTCTTGCACCAGTCAGCTAAGTTATCAACATTCAAACACTTATTAAACATATATCTACGTACATATAAACTTACACCCTCTATCTCCTTGCTTACCCTGTATGCTAACTTACTTAATACCACTCACCACTTCCTGTTCGTCTTCAACTCGATGCAATTTCCTTAGAATGACGTCAACTGGTGTGAAACGTTAACGGGATTTCGGTTCTACCCTTCCTACCCACACAGAATTCTTTTCCTCTTTTTTATCGTCTGTTTCTTTTTTATTAATTAATTTATTTATTTGTCTATTTATTATTATCGGGGTTTCTCTGTGTGTGTGTGTGTTTGTGAGTGTGTGTGTGTGCGTGTGTGTGTGCACGCGCGCACGTTTCACCTTATTGTTGTTCTGCCTTTTATTTTTTTTATTTTTATCGTACATTTTCTTATTTTATTCTTCATTTCCTTTTTTTTTTTGCTATTGTTGTTGTTGTTGCTTTTTTCTTTTGGCTTATAAAGGAAAAAAAATCCGATGGCGGCGCTCCCACAACAAGTAAACATGGCCGCCATCTTCATTTGCCGTTTTCCCGCCCAGGCCGTCATTCAACCCCCGCCCCCGTTTCACCCACCACCATTATAACTACTACTACTACAACCACCAACGCCTTTGCCTCCATTTTCCGCCGCTTTCTGTAATGTCGACTCGGCAATGAGTCATGTAATCGCAAAATTAAAAAAAAAAGATAAAGACTTCAAAAAAACATCTCTTCATCCAAGAAGAAACAAAGAATAACAACTACAACAAAAAAAGTATATTCAGACAAACAGTATCAAACAAACTAATGTGTAAACATCAAGGTAACTTGTACTTATAATTTCAACAATGTACGAAGTTAAGTACTCCAATGTGTCTGACTTCAACATTTCTAGATCTCTTTCTTCATTTTTTTACGTAAACCACTGTCAAAAATCGTTGTGCATCCTTTTGAGTGTGTGCTTCGAGGACACACAAAACTTTCCGTGGTTTGATGCCTAATACCTGATATTCCTTTATTGGCACCTCACCCTGTCAGCGAGGCTTATAATACGCTCATTGTATCTCCTGCAGAAGGGTAAGACCAAAAAGGGTAAGACCAAAAAGCAGTGTGTTCTAGGTATGACATAAAACTAAACCTAGTGGCGAGGCCCCAGTTCTGGAGAGTGCTGAGTACTCATTCATTGCCATTACACCAAGTTGCACTTGGCCCCGGAATGGTAGTACCTATTAGTCTCCTATTGATGGATTTGCCCTGTTGGCAGTGACTGTAGAATACACCGACTGCATATCTGCAGAGTATCCTGCAACGAGTATCCTGAAATGACGCTAAACAATCTGATGGTGCGGTTCCAGTAATGCTGGAGATTTGGAGAATGCAAAGTACCCCTTCATTGCCATTGCTCCCATGGTTCACTCTGACCCGGAATGGTAGTCCCTGATAGGGTCCTATCTATGGATCAAATATAACTAAACTGTGTACATATGCTAAACTGAAGTGTTTGAGATAGAACTATTTTTAAATAGAACTAGGTACTTGGGCTAAACTGAATTCTTTGAAATAGAACAGTTTTTAAAATTGAAACTGTGTACTTATGCTAAACTAAATTGTTTGAAATAGAACTGTTTTGACATTTAACAGTTTCTAAACAAAAACTATACTTATACTAAACTGAATTATTTGAAATTTGATTTAGCGTTAAATGACCCGAAAAGGGTTGATACGCCGTAAAACAAAACAACAACCAACCAACCAACCAACCTATCTATGGGTCGAATAGATCCGCTTAAAAATTATTCGTATTCGGTAGGAATACTTGAAGCCAAGAGTTTTTTCTATCTATCTCTGCAAGTGTAACTTAATTGTTTTCGCGTTGATACACACATGCCGGCTTAGAATCACATTTTCTACAGAGGAATAAGACCCTCCCTATAAAAGTGTCCGGAGTATGGCACTAAACGGCATCTGGTGGAGAGGCTTCAGGGAGTGTAAAGTATTTCTTTATTATTCCTTTCCCATTTTTCTTTTCAAGATTCTGTTGTTGTTGGGGTTTTTTTTGGGGGGGGGTATATTTGTGTTGATCTTGTTACAGGCGGATGCAAGTAGTTTTTCTTTTCTCGTTTTCGTGCATTTTTCCAGAGTTCTAATTGTTGCAGTCCTCTTCCTCTTTCTTTTCTTGACACATAGTCTGTCTCTCAGATGTAATGCCTTGTTCTTAATCACCAATTTCCCTTTTGTTTGGTCCATTTGTCTGAGTCCCTCCCTCGTCCATTATAAGAATGTTCTTGATTATCTTACAAAGGGACTACCTTGATGTTTATTTCCTTGATGAGAGTTCTGCTGCAGAGCTTAGTTTCCAGGGATTTGGTTCTTCAGAGATACTCTTTTCTTACTTTTTCTTTCTTTTTTGGGGGTGGTGTTCTAGTGGTGTAATGGCTAAAGCGCTGGGCAACAGAATCGTAGTAAGTGGGTTCGATCTCTAGTCGTGCTATTATGTTCACTTTCGGACAAACACTCTTAAGAAAGGCATGAACCCCTTTATCCTCACAGCTATGGGTTAAATAACATCACTGCTGTTCTTCAAGAAGGATGGCTTTGGCATCAAATAACCGGCGAAGTTTCAGAGGCTATTAAACAAAGAAATTAAACCTTTGTTATTTTTTTTTTATAGTGTCAGCTTCCTATATTCCTAAATATTTGTAATTTTCTTTTTCTGCATGAGTTCTGAGGGTTTCTCGACTTGTGTTGTTTCACTTTCCCCTCTTTTAATTATCGTCACAACTCTGGCCCGGTACACCTATTCGGGTCAAATAGATCTGTTCAAAACTATTTTTTTTTAAAAGTAAGTAAAGTTGGCGACCGTAGTCGAGGGCGACCAAAAGGCTTCATTTTCAATAGCTACTACACCGAAGTGTAAGGGAGGGCGCTATTCCTTTCCCAGGATTGCTCCACTTTACCCTTGATACATACCTTATGTGTCTGAGTGTTAAACAAGTACAATTTTTAAAGTCTTTGGTATGACGCGACCTGGATGGCGAATATTCTACTCTTTAGGCCAATGAGCCGGTCAAAATTATTTGTATTCGGTAGAAATACTTGATAACATATAACTGTAAATTATTTGTACAAAGGATAGTTACTTGAAGATCTTGAAACCATATAACTGAGTACAAACTAATGATTTCTATTGAATAGAAATAATTATTTTAAACCATGTAATTGTGTGTAACTAATTAGTATTAGACTAGAATACTTTAAACAAACCAAATATGTGCAAATTATTAATATTAAATAGTAACACTTCAAATCATATAGCCCAGTCGGCTGGGGCTGCAGAATACACAACTGCATCTCTGCAGAGAAGTAAGACTATCCCGATGAGTGTCCTGGATATGACAATAAACAATCTGATCATGAGGCTCCAATAATGCTGGAGTTTTGGAGAATGCAGAGTACCCTTTTATTGCCGTTGTTCCCAGGTCCACTCTGGCTGGGAGTAGCAGCACCAGATAGGATCCTATATAGGGGTCAAATAAAACTAAACTGTGCACTTATGCTAAACTGAATTGCTTGAAGTAGAACTGCATTGACATTTAAACTGCATACCTAAGCTAAACTGAATTGTTTGAAAAAGAACTGTTTTCACATTCAACTGTGTGTAAACCAAGAACTATATTTATGCTAAACTGAAATGTTAGGAATAGAACTGTTTATATGTATAAAATGGATTTGGCATTACATAACCTACAATGGTTGATATGTCATAAAACGAAACCAAACCTTGAAACCATTGAACTGTGTGCAAATTATTTGTATTAGATAGGAATACTTGATATCAAATTACAGAGTGCAAAAAAGAAAGAACCACGCGAAAATATTGTCATTACTCCCAGGTTGACTGTCACCTGGAGTTTCATCTTAGGGTCCCATCTATGAGTCAAATAGGACTGAGTGTAAAAACTCGTAAACTACAAGTTTAAATGTAAAATGTAAATGTAAACGTACAATGTACGCTGTTAGAATTAACCCCAGACGGATTGACACGCCGTTAAAGGGAACCAATAAATCGTCACCCATCTTAGAACTAAGAATTATCCACAGCTTAACCTTTGTGAATATTTATCATATGGAAGTCTGATCTATCCGATTAGATAAAACGAGATTTCTTCCAAGCAGTGGTTGTGTCAATACTACTGTATGGATGCTTCACATGGACATTGACAAACACATAGAGAAAAAGCTAGATGGGAACTGCACAAAAATGCTACGAGCTATATTGAAAAAATCCTGGAAGTAACACCTCACGAAACACCAGCTGCATTGCCACTTACCGCCCATCCCTAAAACTATCCAAATAAGACGAACAAGACATGTAGGATGCTGCTGGAGAAGCAAGGATGAACTCATAAGGGACGTTCTTTTATGGACCCTACACATGGACGTGCCAGTTTGGGCTGACCAACAAGAACGTATCAACAGCTGTATGCCTGATGTTTGAATTAATATTTTAAAAATCAACAAAGTTAAATTAATTATAAAACAAAACAAAAAATAGATCCACCGTGCAATCGTAATAAAGAAAAGACTGAGTGCTCTCTTGATGGAAAATTCCAAATTGAATGTATTGTATATAGAGTTTGTTTACAATCTAATGGACGAAATAAAAAAAAACATACGGGATTTGCCCAAGTTACTTTTTTAGAAAAAAGGGTTTTATAATCATAAAAACAGCTTTTTACAGGGCGCGGAAGTAAAATTAGGAATAATTTAGTATAATAATAAACGACTCTATTATATAACAAGATTAATTTTGATTTAAAAAAAATAAACGCCAAAATAAGTAAATAAACACAAAACAGTAAATATACACAATATGACCGCCCTTTTTTTTAATTATTGCATCAACACACCTTTTTAAACGATTTGCATGCCTTAAAAATAAATTCTTCAGACATTTTATTCCATTCCTCCGCAAGAGCAGTCTTAAGCGAACCAATATTTTGATGGGAAGTTGCATTTGTTTTGTTTTCAAAAGCTTGATGGAGGCCGTAAAGAAACTCCAATTGGTTTCGGCGTTAAGAAAGTCATAGATTCTTTGTCGTTTCTTTTCTTGCTCTCATACTGAGCTGAATTTTAATGAAAAAGTGCTTGAATAATAGAGCTAATCATGAGAATTTAGATTGAAAGCGTTTTGGGGTTTGCTTTTTTTTTTTTTTTAAATGAACTAATCAGACTTAAAAAAACGTTTGAGAAATTATTTCCTGTTTTGCTTCCTCAACCTATATATATATATATATACGCCAACAAGATACATAGCTCAGTACTCTTCAAATAGATCAGGAACATTAAAGCCTAATATGGTAAAGACACTTTTTTGTAGAGGGACATAGTAAAAAGAGCTTGTAAGAGCAGGTGATGAATTTCGCCTTCTTTGTATGAGAAACTGTCTATTGCAACTTTTCACAATTCTAAAGAATTGTTAATTGAAAGATCTAAAATATTGAACAGGTTTAGACACAGAAGCAAGTTGCAGCGCAATCGGTGTCTATATGTTTTGCTCCCCACCTATTCCAATTTCTACTATTTTCTCAAACCGTGTGTCAAAATCACTTTCAGCCCAGTCGGTTGGGGCTGAAGAATACACCGTCTACATCTCTGTAAAAGGGTATACACCCCTCACCAACGAGTATCCTGGATATGACACTATACCACCTGATAGCGAGGCTCAAGCCCTAAATCTTTGGGTACTATGTTGTACCCCTTTATTGCCATTACTCCAGCCAAGAAGATGTAAGTTTACGAGTTCTAATTGTAAAGCGGACGTTAGACTACGCAACCCAACAGATAAGCATGTAAGAATCAGAAAAAAAATTCAAGATCTGTATCTGCACTAACTTTATTACAATGACATGTTGGAGTGGTAGTATCTGTTAGGGTCTCATCTTTGTGTTGAATAGAACTTTGCAATCACTTTCTATACTTGAAACCATTTAAATGTGAGCAAACAAATAACTGGTATTAAATTGAGTTGCTTGGGTTGCATACCAAATACTTGAAACCCTATAATAGTGTGCAAATACACAGCAACGCTTGAAACCATCTCACTATGAGCCAATGAATGAGTAATGTTGAATAGAATTATGAATGTTACATAGAAGTGCTTAAACCATTTAACAGTATGTGAACAAAAAGTTAATAATAATAGAATTATTCATGTTAGATAGGAATACTTAAAGTCATTTAACTGTGTGCAAACAAATGATATCTGGCTTCTTTAAAATGTCACCGATAAATTATTAGAACTTATGTATAATTAATATAGATATATAAAGAAGGTTTGACATTAAATGACCCACAAAGGTTGATATGCCTTAAACAAACCAACCAATCAACCACTTTCAAGCGAATTTCGAAATTTTCGGTTAAATTAGTATAGTAATTTATATACATATATATATATATATATGTATATATATATATAAACTGAAGAAATCATTCACGTCCAATTAAACATTAAGTTTGGACACTTCACGAAGAATGAACTTGATACAATTTTTTTTTTAAATAAGGTTGAAAAGCTACAGTCCTTGTTAAAATATCTGTGTATATGAAGTATAGAAAATAAGGAGATTTGACGACATTTCTATAAAGCATCGAAGAGCATAATCAAAGCACAATAGGGAAATGAACAAAAAGTTGCATCTCCTCTTCCTTAAGAAAGAAGAACTCAGAATCAGAAAGAACAACAAAGTATAACTAAGTGCTAAGCCTTATAATTCCCTCCTTCTCAATTGTATCCGACCTAAAATTGAGAAAGTTCTAAGGAACAATTAGAACGGATTTCGAAAAAATCAATTCAAAACTTCACACTTTGTTTAATGGTATATCAATCTTTATAGGTTATTTAATGCCAAAGCCATTCTCCTAGAAGAACAGTAGTGGTACTATTTAACCCATAGCTGGGAGGATAAGGGGGTTCATAACTTTCCCGAGAGTATTTGCCCGAAAGTGAACGTAATAGCGCGACTGGAGTAAGAACTCGCTTACTACAATCCCGCAGTACATCGCTTTAACCATTACACTACAAGGACACCCCACAGAACTTCACAGATTTTTCGTTGAATATTCGTAGGAGTTTGTGCAACAAAAAAGCTCGAGGTGGCACTCTTGTTTCTTGATATCTTTAAGGTATTTGATTCCATACACAGTGGAAAGATGGAGTAAATACTTAGCAAATAGCACTTGGTGGGTGGGTTGGTTCGTTGGTTGTTTGGATTTTATGGCATATCAATCTTTGTAGGTTATTTAATGCCAAGTCCATTTTAAACAAATAATCAATTCTATTTCAAACAATTCAGTTTTGCATAAGTACCGAATTTAATTGTCAAAACATTTCTATTTCAAGCTATTCAGTTTAGTCAAACAATTCTAATTCTGACCATTCAGTTTATCATAAGTATGCAGTTTAGTTCTATTTAATCCATAGACAGAGCCCTATCAGGTGCAACCATTCCGGGCAAGAGTGATCCTGGGAACGATGGCAATGAAGGAGTGCTCCACATTCCCCAAGGCTTCAGCCTTACAGGAACCTCACCATTAGATTGTTTAGAGTCATTAACAGGACACTCTTTGGGGTAGGGGTCTTACCACTCTGCAGAGGTGCACTCAGTGTGTTTTACAGCCCCAACCAACTGGGCAAAAATACCATTAGGTCTTCCTAAACTAATTGTTAATGCTTTACAAAAACACGAAAGAAATGGTTCACTCGCCCGATGGTGACACTGATTTCTTTGACATTGTCGTTAGAATCTCGTAAAGAGATACATTGGCACCATTTCAATTCATTATCAGATAAGATTATGTACTGCAAATGTCAATAGATCTAATAAAAGAAAATGGTTTCACATTTTAACAAAAGACTAGAAGCAAGCGATATCCCACAGAAACTGACAACTACTGACTACACAGCTGATCTAGCACTTTAAACAAATACATCTACTCAAGCCGAATCTCTGCTGTATAACCTTGAGTATGCAGCAAGTGCCATTGGTCTTTACATGAACTCGGATAAAACAAAGTTCTTGTATGCTAATCAAAATGATGCTATCTGTTCATGAAATTAGTGAACTAGTAGCAATATCACATCTTCTAAGAGTGATGTCAGCATACGCAAAGGTAAAGCATGGAAAACTTTTGCGGGTTGTCCATCATTTGGAAATCTGCACTCTCTGATATAACAATATGGTATTTCTTCCAAGCTGTAATCCTATGAGTACAATTGTATATTTGCACCAATTGGACTTTAACGAAACACTTTGAGAAAAAACTGGATTGGAACTGCACAATAACGCGTGCTGTTCTGAATAAATTCTGGAAGCAGCACCCCACAAAACAGCAGTTATACTGCCACTTACCTCCCATCTCACAAGACATCAAAGTAAGAGGAGCAATATATACTGGGTATTGCTAGTGGAGTAAGGACGAACCCATCAGTGACTTTTCCTCATGGACATATTTTGTATAGCCATAATGATAATACAGATACAAATACAAAAACAGGCGGACTCTGTTGTTTACGAACGGTTTATTAATTCCAGACTTCGGACCATAACGACACGAGGAGAGAGACACAATCCTTAAAAGTCTATGCTAACTATACTATGCTGAGTCCACTCCCACGCGCGGCGCATCTTGTGGTGTTTAAGAACTCTGTCGGCAGAGATCCGAAAATCCCAACTACATCTTGGGATGTTCTCGTAGTGTAATGGTTAAAGCGATGGACTGCGGAATCATAGTACGCGAGTTCGTACTCCAGTCGCGCTATTACGTTCATTTTCGGCCAAATACTCTTGGGAAAGGCATGAACCCCCTGATCCTTCCAGCTATGGGTTAAATAGTACCACTACTGTTCTTCGATGAGAATGGCTTTGGCATTAAATAACCTATAAAGGTTGATATGCCATTAAACAAAGAAACCGAAACCAAACCAACTACCTCTTTCAACGGTCAATGGTCCAATCTTTTCAAAATCCTCAAATTCTCAGAACCATCTCTTCCGGGCATGACGTCATCCACACTCAAGCCCATTTCCAGTCTGGGGGGTTTATTATGACAAATGGTGATTGTCATATCCTTTGTGCGCGAGCGTAACTGCATCAAATAACGATGCACCCTAATTATATAACATACATGGACACACTAGTGTTGATCGACTAGTAACAATTTACATTCGTCAGCTCTGGAGGCGATCATGATGTAATGGATATTGTCGTAGAAAATGGGCATGATGACCCGAGTTCAAACGCTAAATGCAGTTTTCTGCATTTTAAAAAGTGCGAATACCTTTGGGGAAGATTTTAATCCAACAATTCTCTTTCCATTTACGAGTAAAATAGTAGGACAGACTGGGCTCTTTAGCCTTGGTACAGCAAACGATCTCGGCGAAGAAAAATTCTAAATCCAAACCTGTTAAACTCCGCTTAAAAATTGACCTAGAGACACATTCAGATCGTGCGGAGGGGATGGTATTTACATACATCCCTTAGCTCTGTGTGGACACTGAATGCCATCTAGAGAACTTAACAAGAGCGATGGCCAATAGGGATGGATAGCGAGAGAAAGTAAAGGGAATTTGTACCGTCGACATGCTTTGATGATGATTATCAGTTAGTTCTTTTGATATTACGTTATTTTCCTTTTCTCTCTTTATGTTTCCCCTGCGTAGCTATGTCCAGATTACACATTGCATGGATTCACTCTTCCCTACTTGTAGAAATGAACACCATGGGATGACGTATGGGTGACTGTGTAGGTAAGTAGGTTGTGTGACTGTGGCAGTGTAGCCGAGGCCATAAGACAGAACAGGATTTAACATCATTTTGTTGCAGAGGCTTTTACCATAAGATCGTCAGTTATATTTATGTCTTACACTGTGATCAGTTTAGTTAAATGAATTCTAAGTTTGTTCTATCATCGGTTAGCTCCAATCTCCTCATTTTTCTTCAGTTTGTTCTTCGTTTTCCCTCAAGTTGCCCCATTTTGTCGTCTCGGTCGCTCTGCTGCCTTTTCGCGTTGCCATTCTTATTCGTATTCGTGGATGAGGAATGGCAACGTGACCATGACTTTATATATACATTTTATTTTACTGACAACATTGCTCGTTCGACCTTAACGAGGCTTTAGAGAGTAAGATGGAGCGTTCAACTTCTATAACGTAATTGAACGGCTCATAGAAAATCGGAAGGATAAATAAATGAATAAATAAAGCAAACATTAGTCAGCGAATAAAAATGCAGAGGCGCTTGTGGTAATTTAAAATGACAAAGCAAAACTGGAGATCCAAAATCTCAGAAGTGAGGGGACAACATGTGTCTTTTCGGGAGTTAACGGCAGGACACGATAAGCTGAAGACATAAGTAGAACACCAGCCATTTCATTATCTGGATCCAGTGGATGAGACACACTTCAGCCGGCCGTGGTATCAGTGGCACGGATCTGGTCGGGTGTGTCTCGTCTCTGAATTGAGATACTTCAAGCCTCAGGGCGCCGTTCCCCCAGGCTCTAACCCTCCTCGGAGGGGCTAGGCTTCTCACCTGGCACCTGAGGCACCCCTTTTTAGGGGAATGCTGACGAGGTCCAAGGCATTTTTGGAGCCACCGAGCGCTTCTGGGCTAAAGCCCGGCACCCGGACCCACCTTAAAAAGGCCTCGTGCCACATCTGTCCGTTTGGTGGGACGGTCGACAAATACCATGGAACATCAGCCACGAAGATGTAAGGTACGAAAGTTTACGAGCTCTAATTGTGGAGCAGACGTTAGAATACGTGACCCTGCGGATAAGCATGTTAGAATCAGAAAAAAAACTCAAGGTCTTACTTTACTACCATATGCTGTTTATTTTGTCTAACAAAGTGGTCGTTTCAGTTCTATACTCTCTTTCTTTCTCCCGGCGGCTACCAACAAATTTGTTGTCAATAAACCTTTGTGTAGCTTAACAGGGTTCTCGCGTCCCTCAACTCACGGCAGCATGGACATAACGGAATGTAAAATCTTTTTAGTACCGCTATGGTACACTTTTATTGTTGAGGGTTTCTCACTAAATGACTAACTCATTCTAACTCTAGAACTATTTTTGTCACCTTATCCAATGAGAATCCTGGTCTGGGATTAACCTCAAGTTCAACAGTTGTCTATCAAACTGGTTCAATTTGTATTTTTTCTACCTCTATAATAGTACAATATTTAAATGCTACGTTACATGTCAAAGATCTCATTATGTTACAGTTTGATCTCAAAAGGATTGTTGGAGCCAGAAAACCGAGAAGTGGAAATTTCTCGGCAGAAAGGTAATAAAAGAAGTACGTGTATTCCGCTAAGACACCAACGGATCAAGAAGAAAAAAAAACTTGATTCAAAATTTGAAAAATATGGTTAATAGAATCTGTGCACAATTCTTCTGCTGTCTGCTCACCCAAAAAGTGTGACTGGGCCTATATAAATCCACACCACAATAAAGAAAACCTCTTGAATAAGTGTTTTTGTTTGTTTAATTGTTTTTATCTAGTTGTTTTTTTAGGTGGGTGCACACTATCCAATTGAATATTTATCACTCTTAAAAAGACCCCTTTGATCCATAGATGGGATCCTTATAAGTACTACTACTACTACGAGTCAGAGTGGACCTGGGAGTAATGGCAATGAAGGAGTACTGCGCACTACTTAGATCTCCAAAATTTGAGCCAAACGCTCTTGGCCGAAGGGTTGGGTACATACATGCAAGGTTTAGTCAAGTTTCTTTGTTTTTATGGCATATCAACCTTCGGGGGTTTTCTAACCTCAAAGCCTTCCTTGTAGAAGGACAATACTGGTACTATTTGATTTATAGCAGAAAGTATAAGGCAGTTCTTAACTTCCCCAAGAGTTTTAGACCGAAAGTAAACGTAATAACGTGACTAGAATTTGAACTCGCATACTACGATGTCGCAATCCAGTACTTTAGCCACTACACAACATACTTTAGGTGGCCCAGTCGGCTGGGGCCGTAGAATACCCTGACTGCATCTCTGTAGAGAAGGGTAAGACTCCCATAATGAGTGTCCTAGATAAACAATCTGATTCTGTGGCTCCAGAAATGCCGGAGCCTTGGGATGTGCGGAGTATCCCTTTATGCCATCGCTCCCGAATCGACTGTGGCCCGGAGCGGTAGCACCTGATAGGGTCCTATCTATGGGTCAAATAGAATTAAACTGTGAACTCATGCTAAACAGAACTGTTTGAAATAGAAATGTTTAATGCATTTGGCATTGAATAACCTACAATATTTGATATGCCATAAAACCAAACCAAACCAAACATACTTTAAGATATTATATGTAATAGTATCTCATCAGTTTTTTGGTTTGGTTTCTTTGTTTAATGTCAAACTTCCTGGATTATTTTATGCCAAAGCCATCCTTGTAGACGAACGGCATTAATACTATATAACCCTTAACGGGATTAAATAGGGGGTTTACCTGTAGAATAAAGGGGGTTTGCATCCTTCCAAAGGGTGTTCGTCCAAAAGTGAACGTAATAATACAACTAAAGTTTGAACTCGCTTACTTCGAGGCCGCAGTCTAGCATTTTAGCCCTTTCGTTATGGGGACACCTCCAGTAGCATCTGAATTTCACACATGCAGCTTTGTTGTTTATTAATAAGCATTAATGGTATTTCATATATCTTATTTGATCTTAAGTTTAAATTGTTTATTTCTCGCTGACTAATGATTGTAACTTGACGATTCGGAAGTTGCAATAAAGAAAACTAAATTGACTTAATGTGAAAGAAATACGAGTGAAAATGATTAATAATTGAGTTCAGAAGGGTTAAGCAAACTCTGCTCCTTCAGCTTAAGATACTTCAAGTTATAATTCAAGTAGGCGATATGGTCGTCAGCAATTCTTTTGCAGAATCAGATGATAAAAATCTTCGAAACAGATGTGGTCGTTTACAAAATAGAAAAGGATAAAAAAAAAATGACAAACGAATGAATTAGAAGTAAACGAGAACTTTCGGTCTACATTAGCAATTTAGTGAAGCATTAAGTTACGTACTTACGTGTACGGATACATCTGTATAATATACAAGCTTGTACACACACACACACACACACACACACAGGGGAATGCAGACTCACGCAGAGCTGTTATATGAGGCGAAATGTGTACATATATTTAACTTCTCTCATCCTTCCTTTCCTGAGAGGTGCACAGAGTATGTAAAACAAACGTACACGAGCATATATATATATATATATATATATATATATATATATATATATATATTGTCTGTTTGTCTTTATATATATATATATATATATATATATATATATATATACAAACAGACAAATATATATAGATACTCTCTCTCTCTATATATATATATATGTGTGTGTGTGTCTGTGTGTGTGCATATATATCAACCCTTACGTAGGAGCAGGATGCAATTCAAGGTCAATTAATGGCGAAGTTTAACATATTTGAATGTAGAGCTCTCCTTCTTCTGAAGCGGTTGCCATACAAAAGTTAAAGAGTCCAGTCTGGCCTACTATTCAGCTGTAGCTAAACAAAGAATAGTTGGGTTTATACTTTTCCTAAGGGTATTAGTGCTATAGGAAATATGAACATCCTTGTGAAAGATTTGAACTCGGGTCACCGTGTCCATTTAATACAACTATAATCATTATACAATAAGCAATATCATGTCTCTCATTTTTAGAAGATATATATATATATATATATATATATATATATATATAACAGGTTTGATTGAATAAGATCGAATCCTTGTTGCTTTGGAGTTTTTTATTTTTTCTTTCAACAGTCCTTGTTTTTTATGTTATAATCTTGAAATTTGTGGATGGTTTCTTCAAAGGAGTAATTTGTGTTATATCGAGTACTTTCGGTTCTCGTCAGAAGCATTATCAAGGTAATTCATATGCTGTTGGTAAATTAAACTTGTTCAGTATTTAAACTAAATATTTCATTTTTGTTTTTATTACTAAAGTGAAGCTGGTTTTGATTAACAAGTTGATGCTTAGCGGTAGAGGCAGTTTATATATATATATATATATATATATATATATATGTGTGTGTGTGTGTGTGTGTGTGTGTGTGTGTGTGTGTTCTAAAAGAGATAGGTGGACAGAAACATTAATGCTGATATTCGATTACAGGAATTATTTTTTTATAAATGTATACTTATCTTAGGTAATAATTTTCGGCATATATTTTGGTTTGATTTAGTCTCTTTGTTTAATGGCATATCAACCTTCGTGGGTTAATTAATGTTATATCCATCCTTGAAGAAGGACATTAGTTGTACTATTTAGCCCATACCAACCGGGATACGAAGGATTGCATACCTTACCCAAGGGTATTAATCCAAAAGTGAACGTAATATAATGTCTAGATTTTCAACTCGCGGTGGATGTCGCAGTCCAAGCACGTTAGCCACTGCCCAATGGAGATTTTATCCCCCATATCTATTTCTTTGCGTGTGCATATGCATATGCATTTACTATGCAGGAGCAAAACTTCTGAGCTGGTAACTACCGGTGAGGAAGAAACTCACTTCTGTGATTATATCTACGTAGAGATTTCTTCGTCTCTCACCCATTAATCTGTGTGAATTAATTGAAAGGAATATTTCTTCGTCTCTCACCCATTAATCTGTGTGAATTAATTGAAATGAATATTTCTTCGTCTCTCACCCATTAATCTGTGTGAATTAATTGAAAGGAATATTTCTTCGTCTCTCACCCATTAATCTGTGTGAATTAATTGAAAGGAATATTTCTTCGTCTCTCACCCATTAATCTGTGTGAATTAATTGAAATGATTATTTCTTCGTCTCTCACCCATTAATCTGTGTGAATTAATTGAAAGGAATATTTCTTCGTCTCTCACCCATTAATCTGTGAGAATTAATTGAAATGAATATTTCTTCGTCTCTCACCCATTAATCTGTGTGAATTAATTGAAAGGAATATTTCTTCGTCTCTCACCCATTAATCTGTGGGAATTAATTGAAATGAATATTTCTTCGTCTCTCACCCATTAATCTGTGTGAATTAATTAAAAGGAATATTTCTTCGTCTCTCACCCATTAATCTGTGTGAATTAATTGAAATGAATATTTCTTCGTCTCTCACCCATTAATCTGTGTGAATTAATTGAAAGGAATATTTCTTCGTCTCTCACCCATTAATCTGTGTGAATTAATTGAAAGGAATATTTCTTCGTCTCTCACCCATTAATCTGTGTGAATTAATTGAAAGAAATATTTCTTCGTCTCTCACCCATTAATCTGTGTGAATTAATTGAAATGAATATTTCTTCGTCTCTCACCCATTAATCTGTGTGAATTAATTGAAAGGAATATTTCTTCGTCTCTCACCCATTAATCTGTGTGAATTAATTGAAATGAATATTTCTTCGTCTCTCACCCATTAATCTACGTGTGTTTGCATGTGTTGTTGCCCAAGCGCATATGCAAGTAGACTTTCCTAAACCTTGTTTCTTTTATATTTTTCTTGCATATATATCATAATAATTATGTCATACCACTAACACGTATTTCCCTGACCCTCTCTTGCCACCCGTCTCTATCATCCATCGCTCCGGCAGGTCATCCATGCTTCATCTGATATCAGTGCAGAGCTGTAGTAGATTAGTTCTAACTGGTCAGGCAACCCTTGCTCGTCCTTGTGAAGGATCCGTAGTACATCGCTTATGAGTTGATCCCTACTTCTACAGTAGTGTCTCGCATCTCTGGTTCGTCTAATTTGGATGTTTTTTGAGATGGGAGGTAGGCAGTCGTACAACTGCTATTTTGTGAGATGTTGCCGGCAGGATTTGTTCCACATAGCTCGTAGCATTCTTGTACAATTGCCGTCAAGCTTTTTCTCCATACACTTAGTCAGCGTACATGTGATCCATATATAAGTGTGTGTGTGCGCGCGTGTGTGTGTGTGTGTGTGTGTGTGTGCGTGTGCACGCACGCGCGTGTATGTAACCTTTTGTTTTATACATGTATTTGTCTCTGATATATATATATATGTGTGTGTGTGTGTGTGTGTGTGTGTATGTGCGCGCGTACTTTTTATTTTGTAAATGCATTTGTCTCCGATACTCACACTCACACACACACAAATTTATCGGCTAATTGAAAAGTAACTTCCAATTTCAAAATCTCAAAGTTTATTCTTTAACTACGATTTTTACAAGACGTGAACTTATAAGCGTCTTAAAATAGGGTGTTAATTTTCATCCAGCCTATATATATATATATATATATGTCAGTGTGTATATGTATGTTTTTTTTCTCTCCATATGTCTCCTATATATATATATATATATACACACACACTTTTTGCTATCTAGGTCGATGTAGATCGCGTGAGTTATTCCATCGCTTGCCCGCCTGCAAAAGCAGTGAAGAGGAAGAGACGTCGGTTGGATAGACACTTGGCTGGCCTCTCAAACATTTAACTTCGCCGACTGATTACTGTCTGCCTGCCTCACGCAAGTATCCAGACATCATTACTGAAGAACCAGTTTACATAATTACTTTCCAGCTTTAGCCCACTGCCTGAAACCTGAACTTTCTCCCTGCAAGGCATACGGTTCAATTTCCCGTGCTCATCCAGTCATACTTGTAACTAAATCCGATTTAAGAACCTTCTTCCCCTCCATTGACGGGGTTTAAAATACCCGGACTGAAGGGTAAGACCCCCTTCTTCCCCAAATGGGTGTCCTGAGTATGATACTAAACTGAATCTGATGGTGGGGCTCCTGTTATAGAGCTGTGGGGAATGCGAAGTACTCCAAAAGTGTATCTATTATGTTCCCAACTAATTTATATAAATAATAGTCTAATATATATATATATATATCATCATCATCATCATGTCGTGCTGGTAGCACGGATATCCCTGACCCTCTCTCGCCACTTTTCCCTATCGTTCATCGCCTCAGGCAGGTCTTCAGGACAACATCCTGTATCCTCACATAGTTGCTGAATGTATGTTCGTGCTGGTCGTCCTGCTTTTGCACGGCCATGTGTGGGGGTCCATAAGAGTACATCACTTATGAGTTCGTCCCTGCTTCTCCAGCAGTGTCCTGCGTATATATTATTCAGTCCATTTAAACCGGAGTCGGGAATAATTCTGTCAGGACAATAAAATCATTCAACTATGAACATTTAAATTTTCCTGGTAAAGAGCTCAATATAACTGATATTACAGAGCAATAATTCCTTTGAGAAAAACAAAAAACCGGTCGCATTAGGGTTATAAATTTATTTCTATCCTGTTATGGGTATTGATATGAATCAATAGCACCAAAAATAACAGGAATTCTTCAGATCTAATGGATAAAATAATTACAGTCAGAATAGACACTGGAGTGAAGGGCAGGAGGGGGTAGAAGAGGGGTGAAGAGTTTCCTCCCCATTTGTCCATTTCCGATTTTTCTTTTTGTTGTAACCGCTTTGAATCACAATAAAGTAACTAGACGTATATTCTAAACTCACTTTCTACAGCAAATTAAATTCAACATTTTTTTAAACTTAAATTCTAAATACATTTCAACGTAAATCCTGTTATTTTTGGTGTTATTGATTTTTATCAATACCCATAACAGGATGGAAATAAATTTATAATCCTAATGTGACAGGTTTTTTGTTTTTCTTAAAGGGACATATATATATATATATATATATATAAAGAGAGCGAGAGACAGAGAAGGAAAGAGAAAGAGATGGAAAAAGAAAAAGAGAGACAAGTAGACAGAAAGAGTAAGGGAGAGAGAAAGAAACAGAGACAAAAAGAGAGGGACAATGAGAGGGAGAGAGGGGGAGAGGGAGAATCTAAAGGAGAAAGAGAAAGAGAGAAAGACATAAATATGAACAGACTGGGATAGGTAGATAGAAAGAAAGAGAGAGAGAGAGAGAGAGACAGAGAGAGAGAGAGAGAGAGAGAGAGAGAGCGAAGAAATGGAGATAGATAGATAGATAGATAGATAGATAGATAGAGACCTTATTCTACCAGCAACTCTGGCAATAATTATTGACCATACTTCGTTATTTACAGAACATTTTTATTGTAATAGTATTTACAATACATTTCTATATTAACATTATATTCAATTAGCTTCATAGTAAACTCTAGCCCAGTCAGCTGGGGCTGTCGAATACACTGATTACATCTCTGCAGAGAGGTAAGACCCCACCCCACCCAATGAGTGTCCTGGATATTACATTAAACAATCTGATGGTAATGCTGGATCTTTGGGAAATTCTGAGTACCTCTTCAATATCATGGCTCCCGTATCCTATCTATGGGTTAAATAGAAGTTTTTGACATTTAAACTGACGGCAAATAAATGACTTTTGCTAAATTGAATTGTCTGAAATAGAACTGTTTGATTATTTAACTGTGTGTACACAAACGGCTAATGTTTTATTGAATTGTTAGTGATACATAGCAATATGTGGAATTATTTAACTTTGTTGACTTACGTTTACAAAATCCTGTTTATCTAATATATATATATATGTATAAGCTAGATTTGGCATTAAATAACCCACGATGGTTGCTATGGCATTAAACCAAAACGAAACATAGTAAACTCATTCTGAATACTTTTATTTCGTAAAATTAGTTTCAAATCATTTAATTGTAAAAAAATTTTCATGTCCTGGTTATGACACTAAATTGCATATGATAATTTAAGGAGAGTCAAGTACTCCTTCATGGCCACGACTCCCCGATCCACTTTTTCTGCTTTTTACTCTTTTTTTTTTTTCTTTTGGCTGCTGTATTTTTTTTAAAAAAAAGATATTGGCTTTGGTGAGGAAAATAATGAAAAAAAAACAACCTGCAGGCTGCGATTCATAATTTCAGTCTGGTGGTTCAATCAAGCATTATTTAGGCATCGACTAAGGATCGAACTCACTTCTCAAGGCCAGCAAACTAACTAGCTAACCAGTACCCTGCAAAACGCACTCAGTCCGCATGATTGCGTATTCTAAATGCTATTTTGGTGCCCCCCCCCCCACCAAAAGAAAAAGGAAATTCAGTTGCTCTCAAAGCGTTGCACGCACTGGTACAATTTTGTAGGGTTATAATCAATCTATACTAAACTCTGATTATAATCTTAAAAAAAAATGTAAATAATTATTTCCCACGAGGGACGAAAAGCAAATCAATGCAAAAAATATCTTCATTTCAACTGTGATAATTGCATAGAAACGAAACTTGATTGATATTTTCCTGTAGTCTTGGGTCCTGTTTAACATTGAAATCATGTTACAGGCAAATATTTTTATTTGCCCTCTGCCAAACGTACCAGTTTTTAACACCACCCCAGAATCGTATTAAAATTTCTTTATTTGGCGATAGAAAAGACTCTCACACCAATAACGTCTCTGGTGAAATGGTTAAAGCGATGAACTGCGGAATCGTAGTAAGTCCAGCTGCGCTATTACGTTCACTTTCGGGCAAATACCCTTTGGAAAGGTATGAACCCCTTATCCTCCCAACTATGGGCTAAATAGTACCACTAATGTTCTTCTATGAAAATGACTTTGGCATTGAATAACCTACAAAGGTTGATATGCCATTAAACATAGAAACCAAACCAATAACGTCTCTTGAGCTGTTTTTATAAACTTGGCATCTTTTTGTTGGGTGATGATAGCTGTATAATAATTTTTTATCAGGTTAATAAATTAGATAACTGATGATGCCATTACATGGAAAAATGTAAAATAATTGGTATCAATGCAAAAAACAGTTGAAATTTCAAATTTTACTGGTAATTAGATATAAGTTTTATTGGGATAAATCTTCAAGGTAAAGGATATAATTAGAGGATACACATTCATTATTTTAAAGTATACATCATCATCATCATCCTGACAATATAGATTTCTCTGACTAACTCTTCATCCATCCCTATCATTCATTGTTCATGGCAGGTCCTCCAAACTACATCCCGTGTCTGCACAGAGCTGATGTAAATAAGTTCTTGCTGGCCGGCCAATACTGGCACATCTGCGTGTAAGGGTCCATTGGAGAACGTCTCTTATGAGTTCGTTCTTGCTCTTCGTTCTAATGTCATACGAGTCTTGTTCATCTTACTTAGATGGTTTTAGTATATATTATGTAATAATAAATAAGACAATCAATTACAGAAATGTACAGTTCAAATTGTGAGCCTTAGATTTTTCACTGGTTATAATAAGATTTAACTAGCTGAATCGGCTGTGGCTGTAGAATACACCGACTGCATCTTTGTTGAAGAATATGACTCCCTCAACGAGTGTCCTGTATGTGACACTAAACAATCTGAGGTTGAAGCTTCAGTAATGCTGGAGCTGTGGGTAATGCAGACTACCCCTTCATTACCATCAATCTGAGGTCTATTCTGGCCCGGAGAGGTAGCACCTGATTAGGTTCTCTCTATGGGTCAAATAGGGCTAAACTGTGTACTAAACTGAATTGTTTGAAATTAACAGTTTTTACATTTAACTGAGTAAACAAAAATTTATGCTTATATAAAACTGAATTGTTTGAGACAGAACTGTTTTTGACATTAAAACTGTGTGTAAACGAAAACTATACTTATTCTAAACTGAATTATTTGAAATAGTACTGTTTATATGTATAAAAATCAATGTGGCATTAAATAACCTATAATGGTTGATGTACCATAAAACGAACCGAAACGAATTAATTTAATGTTAAGCTCCTAAGTTCTTTACTTAAAAATATATCGATATTTAAAAATTGATATACTCTAGATATCATTTGCTTAAATCTTCATCAGAATCCTCATTGCAGCGGTCAAATTTCTTTTACATCTCCACGATTACATTTATTATCATTGCCAGATTTACACTCAAAGTTTTCAAGAACATCAACAAGCAGAACAAGCATAATCTCTCCACCAGTCTTATGTGGCATTATTTCGTCATTTTTACTCTGACTCCATTTATAGGTATTGACTGGTTGAGGCATATCAAGTTTAGCAATATGTACTCGTTTCCAAATACCAACCTGGTTGATGACACGATTTAAAAATTTCCGCTGTGTATCAGTGCAAAACAGTACTGTGCTCAAGTGAAATTTTCCTGATATATTAAGTCTCATCTTCGCTACCATATTTTGATCTCCATTCATTAACCTTTTTAACTCTTTTATTCGCATACAGAATACAGATAAATTCCTTAATAGAACTTAAAGTGTCTTCATTTATTTGCTATGGCTCCCCTAAATTCATAAACGCCTCCTTGAAGTGATTTTTTTAACAAATATAATGATATATCTATATTTACCTAATGGTTTACTGATATAAGGATATTTCGATATTTATCAAATGATATACTGATATAAGGATATACTGATATAAGGATATCATATATGCTCTAGATATCATTTGCTTTTAAATCTTCTTCATAATCCTTATCCCAAATGTCAGTGTCATTTAAATCTCCCTGGTCATCTTCATTATCACAGCCAGATTCACACTCAAAGTTTTCAAGACCATCGACAAGCTAAACAAGTATAATCTCTCCACCAGTCTTATGTGGCATTATTTCGTCATTTTTACAATAACATAGTTTGAGGCATATCAGATTTATATCATATATCATATATCATATCATGCATGGCCGCTTTCAAATTCCAAACTGGTAGTTAACTCGATTTAAATGTTTCTGTGGCGTATCAATGGAAGGAGGTAATGCGTTCAAGTCAAAATTCCTTATGTAATGACAGTCACATCTTCCCAATCATATTTGTTTTTAACATGATGATTCTCGATTCATTAACGTTTTTAACTTACTTATTCCCGTACAGAACACATGGATATTCCTCAATAAAACTTAAAATGCATTCCTTTATTTGCTATGTCTCTCTTATGTTCAAAAACACCGGCTGGAAATCCACGTTTTTTTTTTTTGTTTTCTTTCATCAAATTCTATTACTTTTGTATTTCCTTTCCTCTTACAAGCACTTCCTCTTATCGCAGCCAGGGAAGGCATGAAGGCCAAGTAGAGTATTGTAAAATTTTATTTTAGTAAATGGGTGGCTGTATGTCTCTTTTGAGTGGTTGTATGAATCTTATGGGTAGCCGTATGGATCTTATATGCATGTAGCCTTTCATAATATGCATAGAACTATCCATTAGATGCATACAACCACCAATAAGATGCTTACAGTCATCCATATAATGCTTGTATCAAACCACAGCTTAAACTGCTTAGGTCACGTGATATATGTGCTGTAAACAAACACTCCCAAAATGTTGCAAAACTTTTGACTCATCCAAGTAATTTCTAAAATGAAACATTTTCATCATTAATGTCTTATTACGTTTTATTGTTACTTTTTATCCTTTAGCATGATGGTTATCATCGTAGAAAATGGAATCGATGACGCGAGTTCAAATCCCAGACGATGCAGATTGCATTTCACTTCTTGCTAATACCTTTGAGAAAGACATGAATTCACCTTTTCCCTCCCCCTCCTCCCTACCTATGAGTAATTAGTAAAGCTGATAAAGTCTTTCTTTAGATTTGAATTTAGGTGAAGAAAAACACTGTAGTGACATCAGTTTTACTCCACTTAAAAATTGATTTTTTGTCGCGGTCTGTGTGGCGAAAGGATTGAGTGAATGAATCCCAGTTTTATTCCAATTTTCTTTGTCAAAAACTTTCTGATCATTAGTATAAAATGGATGAAAAGAAGAGGATTTCTAACAAAACTTGAATTCGCTTCCCATATTTTGGGAGCTCGTCTTTCGTGGAGGACGCCTCAACTAATTAGGTTACGGAAACGTATACTTAAACAGGGTAAAAATTTAAAGCTACATTGTTGGTTTGTTTGTTTTTTTAAGTTGATGTATGAATTATTCTTAATTATTTGATTTCTACTTACTACTTAAACGTTTTGAGATTATTCGAAAAATTTGATACAGAGTAAAAATAAAATGGTTTGTCACGGGGGAGGGAAACTCCCATTGCGTAGTTGCTAACGTGCTAAACCGCTACTTGGCGAACTTCAGTCGTGCTATTACGTTCACTTTTGGACTAATACCCTCGAGAAAGGTAGGAACCTCTTAATAACCCAACATGTTATGGGTTAGTTAATACCAATACTATTCTTCATACCCGCGAAAGTTGATACACCAATAAAGAAAGAAATCAAACCAAACAAAAACATTTCTGCCAAGGAAATAAAAAAATGTGCGCAAAATAAATAGTTAAGGGGATGAGAAGGTTGTGCAGACCCCTAATCAACATCATCTTGATTCGTTCAGCTAAATTTCAGTGGCACTAAAACTAAAACTGCACAAGTTGCAGCATTTTCCCAAACTCCAGTCTCTAATTGGAATCATCCTTAGCGAAGATACATCGCATTTTGTTTAACCTTTTGATCTTCCACAGCTTAGTCATAAAGCAATGGGTAAGTGTAAGGACTCTAGTTCCTGATTTTGAATGAAGAGTTGTTCTTCTCCTATACTGATTGCCTAAAAAGGCTAAAAAAAACCTAGTCCAACCTTTTATTCTAATCATAGTCTGTTTTTGCTCTTTTTTTTTCAGTTCCTGTCTAAATATGAACTCGTCAGGAAGATTTCATTTTTCAACGTTGATACTCCTCCACGAATAATGTAGCTTCTAAATCGAAGTATCAACTGACGTCTCGTTAACTTTTAGTCTTGTTTCATGCGACTTACTTTTACAGAAATAAGGAATTCGGCGAAGAAAGTTTTCTTTATTCCTTTTAATGGTATTGTAATGAAAACAGGACAAAAGATAATGTCTAGTAATCTTTCATTCAATTAAGAATCTTACTACTCGTCTACGTGACAAGCGGAAATGTACAGCTTTTATAGTTTGGATTATCAAAGAGGAGATAATCCATATTCACAACAGGTATATCAACCTTCGTGGGGTATTCAATGCAAAAACCATCCCTGTAGAAGAACATTAATGATATTATTTAACTTATACTTGCTGGAGGAGAAAACAGATAATTAATTTTCCAAAGAAAGAACGAAAGAGAGAGAGAGAGAGAGAGAGAGAGAGAGAGAGAGAGAAATCGCCAGAATAATTTAAGAGGTCAATTATGTAAATCAAAAAAAAGAAAGAAAGTCAGAGAAATGAAAACCTGAAAAGTGTAAGAAAAAAAGAAATGATAAAAAGGGAAAAACAAAAAGAGAAGGTCGAACGTGACTGGAGTTCGAACTCGTTTACAACTATGTTGAAGTTCAACACCTTAACCACTAAACCACGAGAAGTCTCTCACCCAGAAAGACGTGATAGTAAGAATAACAGCAAGTGTCCTAGGTATGACAGTAAATTACATCAAATGGTGAAGCTCCACTTCGAGATATCTGGGGAGTATTGAGTACCTCTTTATAGCCATTACTTCTACGTCCCCTCTGACCCGGAAAGGTCATACCAGTTAGGGTCTTCTTCATGAGTCAAATAGATCTGTTCAAAATCATTCATATTCAATAAGAATACTTTATGCCATTTAACTTCGAATTATCTATATCTAAGTATATTTATTTGCAACTTAAATTGCTTAAAATGAATTATAATTAGTCACTTGAAACAGTGGCCCAGTTAGCTGGGGCTGTAGAATACTCCGACTGCATCTCTGCTGAGGGGTAAAACTTCCCCAACGAGTGTCCTGATATGACACTAAACTATCTGGTGGTGACGCAACAGTAATGCTGGAGCTTTGGGGCATGAGGAGTACCACTTGATTGCCAATGCTCCCAGGTCTACTATGGCCTGAGGTGGTAGCACGTGATAGGGGTCCTATCAATGGGTCAAATAGAACTGTTTAACATCTTAACTGTGTATTTATGCTAAACTGACTTGTTTAAAATAGAACCTTTTTTTACATTCAACTGTGTGTAAACAAAAAAAAAAAAAATACTAATGCGAAAATGAATTCTTTAAAATAGAACTGTTTGATAATTTAACTGGGTGCAAACAAATAACTGATGCTTTATTGAACTATTAGTGTTTAATAGCAATACTTGAAAACGTTTGACTGTGTGCAAACAAATGATTAAAAGTAAATAGATTTATTCGCATTCAATAGAAATAAGTGAAACCATTTAACTCTATACCAAAAAAAATGATCATCAACAAAATGTGTTTAGAAATCATATATTTAATATATATATGTATAAAAATAGATTGGCATTAGATAACCTTCAATGGTTGATATGCCATAAAACAAAACTAAACCATATAACTGTATGCAAACAAACGTCTGTTGTTAAATAGAAATAATCACTAGAAACCATATAATTTTTAGAAACCATACAACAGTGTACAAATCTTTTGCATTGAATACATCACTGTCATCAAGTTGTACTCTCTCTCTCTCTCTCTCTCTCTCTCTCTCTCTCTCTCTCTCTCTCTCTCCATTCGTCTCAATAGTTAATTGCTCTGAGTAGGTCCTCTTGACGGAATCTATTGTCTACTCAAAGTCTTTACTAATTGGATAACGCTGGTGTGCCCACGTGTGGTAGTCTACAAGCGAACGTCTGTTCTGTGTTCAATCCTGCAACTCCAGCAGTGCCAAACATGTCTTGTTTGTCTTACTCGGATAGATTATGAGATTGGAGGTAAGTGGCTGTATACCTGCTGTTTGTGGAGTGCTGCTTCCGGGATTTGTTTGAAACAGTACGCATTATCCTTGCGTAGTTCCCATTTAGCTTTTTCCCTAAGCGCTTGGTTAAAGTCCAGGTGGTGCAGCCATACAAACTGCAGTTTGGAAGAATTCCCGTTTTATTTTATCAGAGAGATTAGATTTCCAGGTGGTCAATAATGAGTCAATAGCTGTTCATACCTTTCCTATGCATATATTGACTCGCCCAGTCGGCTAGGGCTGTAGAATACACCGACTGCTTTTCTGCAATGGGGTAAGACCCTCCCCCTAACGAGTGCCCTAGATATGACACTAAACAGTCTGATGGTGAACTTCCAGTAATACTGGAGCTTTGGAGAATGCGGAGGATCCCTTTATAGCCTTCGCTTACAGGTCCACTCTGGCCGGGAGTGGTAACACCAGATATGTTCCTATCTATGGGTCAAATAGAACTAAACTGTTCTTATACTCTACTGAATTGTTTGAAATAGAACTGTATTTTGACATTGAAACTGTTTAATTATGCGAAACTGAATTGTTTGAAATAGAACTGTATTTATTGATTTATTGGGTAGAATGTTTGCCAATGATCTGGGAGACCGCGGTTCAATCCTAGGTCAAGTCATACCAAAGACTCAAAAAATAGTCCTTGATACTTCCTTACTTAACACTCAGCACTAAAAGGTAAGGACCAAGGGTAAAGTGAAGCAATCCTGGGAATGGAGTAGCGCCTTCCCCTACACCTCGGTGTAGTAGCTTTTGTAAAGGGTGCCTTCGGGTCGCCCTCGACTAAGGTCATTTACTTTACTCTTACTTTTATGTATAAAAATGGATTAGGCATTAATAACCTACAATGGAGGTGCCTGTGGTGTCATGGTTATCGTTGTAGGAAATGGACACGGCGACGCGAGTTCAAATACTGGACGACACATAGCGTTTCACATAGCACTAATACCCTTGAGAAAGGTATGAATCCAATTATTCTCCCTCCAGCTATGGGTAAATAGTAGGGCAAACTAGGTTCTTCAGCCTTGATGAGGCAACTAGTCAAGGAGAAGGAAAACTCTGAATTCAAACCTGTTAAACTCCGCTTAAAAATTGACCTTGTGTCATATCCTCTCCGAGCGGGGGTGGTGGTAAATATTATTAATAACCTACAATGGTTGATGTGTCATAAAACCAAACCAAACCAAACATATGTTGACGTTGCTTTCAGTAGATGAGATATGGCTGCCGTGGTATGAGAAATGGTCGACTAATTTCGGAGGTCTGGCGTTAAATAGGAAGATTGTCTATCTGGTTTAAAAACATGAATTCTATTTTATCTGATGTCATACCAATATGTGCAAATATGTTACTTAGATCGTAATACTTGATATTGTTCAAAATCATTAAAAAAAAATTACACAAAAAATGTTTTGGTTTGGTTATTGAATGGCATATTGACTATCGTGAGTTATTTAATGTCAAACCTTCCTTGTAGAAGAACAGTCGCTGTACCAATTAACCCATTGCAGGAGGGTATAAGAGGCTTCACAACTTTCCTAAGAGTTGTTGAAAGAAAGTGACAATAGCTTTCACTTGCTTAATATGATGAGTCGAGCACTTTAACCTCTACGCCACACAAAAAATGTCAAAATAAATGTACAGTGAACACGTAAAATAACACTAGACTGATTAACATGCCGTTAAAATTAAAGAAGCAATATAAACAAATTTTGTAATTGGTTTTATTTTGTAATTGGTACATAAAACATGAAACAGACATGTCTTTAGGAGTTTTGTTTGTCAAAAGCTCCGAAAAGTTAAAAAAAAAAAAAAAAAAAAAGATTCAAGGAGTTTTATTTTATTTATTTATTCTATGAGCCAGGACGAACCGAAACCTGTGATAATAATTTTGAGCACTAAGGATACTAGCAACTGAAGAATTCGCTTTGGATCTTGTTTTCGTAAACGATACCGGCGGTGGTGACGGGGATGATGACGACAGTGGTGGTGGTTGTTACATTAGTATTAGTATTAGTAGTGGTGGAGATCTGTAAGTGAAGCAGAAATAATAAACTCTGCGATTATCGATCGGGCTAGGAATAAGTTGCAACTCGCCTTCGTGTTATTATTACGACGGAAGGCTCGGTGAAGTAGATACGGTAGGTTGGTCGGTCGTTTTAGTGTTTATCGTAAATTTATTTCATTGCAACTTACAGTGTGCGTATAATGTGTCCGTGTGTCCGTGTTTGAAAGAGAGAAAGAATTTAATGAAACTGACGGACGCGAAGAAAGAAAGAAAGAAATCGAAAGAATAATTAGATTGGTCACTTCTGTGAATCGAAAAGAAAGAAAGAAAGAAAGAAAGAACGAAAGAAAGGTGAAAATCAGAAAGTAAAGAAAGAAAGAGAAGAGAGATAGAAAGAGAGAAATCTCCTGAATAATTAGATTGGTCAATTTTTTGAATCGAAAAGAAAGAAAGAAAATAAGAAACGTGAAAATCAGGTAAGCGAAGAAAGAAAGAAAGAAAGAAAGAAAGAAAGAAATAAAGAAAACGCCCAAATAATTAAAAAGATCAATTCTTTAAATCGAAAAGAAGAAAAGAATATCAGAAACGTGAAAATCAGAAAAGTCAAAGAAAAAAACAAACAAACAGACAAAAATGAAAGAAAGAAAAAAAGAAAGAAAATAAAAACGGAAGTGTTGGAAAAATACAATGAAAGAAATCACCTAAATAAGTATTTAGGTCAATTTTGCAAATCGGAAAGAAAGAAAATTTAAAAGTGCTCAAAGAAAGAAAAATATGAAAAAAGAAAGAAAGAAAGAAAGAAAGAAAGAAAGAAAGAAAGAAAGAATGATGTAAAGAGAGAAGTGAAAGAAAGAAATCGCCTGATTAAATAAAGAGGTCAGTTTTGTACATTGGATAGAAAGAAAATTTTCAAAGTGAAGAAAGAAAGTTATGAAAGAAAGAAATAAATGATGTGAATAGGAAAGAAAGATGGAAAGAAAGAAATCGCCTGAATAAATAAAGAGGTCAATTTTGTGAATCGGAAAGAAAGAAAATCAGAAAAGTGATTAAAGAAAGAAAGAAAGAAAGAAAGAAAGAAAGAAAGAAAAATGGAGGTGGTGAGTTAGGAACATTGGGAAAATGGCGTCTATCCCGAACGCATCAAGTTCTGCGAAACGCTTTTTACGGTTGATTGCTTTCAGTATTCCACCGAACACGGTAACGTCGCGAATTCCGCCATAGCTACTGATACCACCGTCACTCATACTATTACCACCACCACCACCACTACAACCACCATGGTTCTATTAATCTGAACGCGGGTTTATTTTTCTGCACGCAGGACAAATAAGACATCTTTATTTATTGGCAAAGAAAAATGGAATAATCGGCTCGAGAAAGATAGATAGACTTTTTGTGTGGCAGCTGCTGGAAGAGAAGGAAGGTTGCTAATATAGGAAGGTTGCTAGGTAAGCGGTATCGGCCAGCCGGGTGAGATAGGGTAGAAATGTACGATATTAAGAGCGTTGGGGCTTAAAATTGCTAGTTGGTTGATAGAAAGAAAGAGATAAAGAAATGGCAAGAAATGGGAGGCCTGGGCACTGACGAAACATTATATCGAGAGAAGTGGTGGAAAGAATCAAATAGTGAGGGAGAGAAAGATAGGACATGAAAATGACTGAAAGATACCGTAATATGAATTAGAGGGTAAAAAAGACAGAGGAAAAAGCAATATTCTAGAAGAGACAAAGAAGAAATCATCACTGTGTCGAATACACGGATTGTATACTGTGCGGAAAGGTAAGAAATGCCCTAGATATACCACTAAACTGTATTTCATGGTGAGGCTCCAGTTCAAAAAGTCTGAGGAGTGCTATTACTCCCAGGTCCACTCTGACCTGAAGTGGCAGTACCTGTTAGATCCTCTATATGGGTCAAATAAATATGTTTAAAGAATTTTCGTGTGTGTGTGTGTGTGTGTGCAAAATATAAGATAAAATATTGCCCAATTGGCTGGGTTTGAAGAATACACCGACAGCATCTCTGCAGAGTGGTAAGACTCTCCACAACGAGTGTCCTGATATGACTCTAAACAATCTGATGGTGCGGCTTCTGTAATGCTGGAGCTTAGAGGAATGCGGAGTACCACTTCATTGTCATCGCTCCCAGGTCCACTCTGACCCGGAGTGGTGGCACCTGATTATATACCATCTATGGGTCAAAGAAAACTAAACTTTGTAATTACACAAAAGGAATTGTTTGAAATTAACTGTTTTTACATTTAACTGTGTGTAAACAAAAACTGTGAATTTAGGCTAAACTGAATTATTTGAAATAGAAGTGTTTGGTGATTTAACTGGGTGTAAACAAATGACTGATGTTTTATTGAATTGTTTTATTGCATAGCAATACTTGAAGGCATTTAACTTTCTTGGCTTAAATAAATAGTTGGAAATAGAACATTTTTGACATTTAAACTCCGTAAGTTGGAGATTGTAGTCAAGGGCGATCAGAAGGCTCCCTTTTCAATAGCTACTACACCGAAGTATAGGGGAGGGCGCTACTCCTTCTCCTGGAATGCTCCACTTTACCCTTGATACGTACCTTATCATACTGAGTGCTAAGCAAGGAGGTATAAAGTACCATTTTTAAAGTCTTTGGTATGACCCGACCAGGGATTGAACCCAGGTCTCCCGGACCATTCGCGAACATTCTACCCATTAGGCCAATGAATTATGCTAAACTGAAGAGTTTGAAATAGAACTATTTATATGTATAAAAATGGATTAGTCATTAAATAACCTACAATAGTTGATATCCCATAAAACGAAACCAAACCAAAATGAAATATGATAAAATAAAAAAAAACTCTTTGATAAAACACAAAGAATTAAATATAAACGTACAAAGAATGTGATTCCCTAACCTCTGGGCATAAAATAACACTAGACGGGTCGACATATCGTCAAAACCAATTAAAAGATAAACTGTGAAAGCGGAAAGAAGATCAAAGTCTTCAGAGATAATAGGACATGAATATTTTTGTGTTGTATTATTTCGGAAAAATCATTTAAATGATTTTTTTAATCTAAAAAGAAAAAAAAGATTTTTTTTAAATTGAAAGAAGGAAAAGAGTAAAATGAAAAAAAGTTAAAAGAAAAATGAAGAAAAGGGAAAATAAATAAAAACAATAAGAACAAAGGAAAAACTCAAAAGAAAACAAAAAGAGCAGTAAAAAATGATTGAATGATTTTAATGACATTTAAACCACTATAGGGTTATTTTATGCCTAGGGGTTAGTAAATCTCGTTTATTGTACATTTATATTTATACTCTTTTCTTTTTTTTTTTTTTTTTTTGGAGTTGCCTTTTGCACAAAGTTTTACGATATCAACTATTCCTATCTAATATGCCGGCAGTTATGTTTTCAAATTTTCTTATCTAATACTAATAATCATATAGTTTCAAATTATTCTTCTATCAAATAATAATGATAATAATATAGCATCGTTAAGCTGCAGAACATGAAGGTGATGGTGATACCAATAATAGCTAGCACACTAAGAACAGCTTCCAAGGGTTTGGAAAACAGACTGGCGAAATTGAAAATCATAGAAATAATCGAGATTATATAGACCACAGAAATTGACTAGACGACTCAGAAGGATACTGGAGATCCAAAAAGATTGTTGTCACACAGACACCAGTAGAAGATAACCAGTTGATGCTAATGTAAAAAAAATGGCAAAGCAAAGCGAGAATAGATAAGACGCAATAAAATACCAAATGTAGGTTATGTGGTGATAGAGACGAAGCCATCAATCATATAATAAGCGAATGCAGCAAATTAGCACAGAAGGAGTACAAGACTAGACGCGACTGGGTAGGTAAGGTGATCCATTGGGAGATGTGCAAGAGATTTAAATTCTACCATACGAACAAATGGTATATGCACAACCCAGCTGCAGTCCAGGAGAATGACATGCACAAACACCGATGGGACATTGACGTACAAACGGATCACCTAATCTCGGCCCGAAGACCAGACCTCATAGTAATCAACAAAAAAAGAGAATTTGCAAAATTTTTGACTTGGCTGTACTGGCTGGCCATAGAAAAAAACTGAAAGAAAGGGAAAAGAAGGATAAGTACCAAGACCTTACCAGGGAATTAAAAAAAAAACAAGGGACATGAAGGTGACGATTATACCAATCGTGATTGGTGCATTTCGTACAGCAACTAAAGGACTACTAAAGGAACTGGAGGACTAAAAAATAAAAGGACGATTGAAGACTATCCAAACTACAGCATTATTGAGAACGGCCAGAATACTGAGAAGAGTCCTGGAGACTTGAGGAAACTTGCTGTCACTCAAATTCCAGTAAAAGTCCATCAGCTAATGCTGATGGGAAAAACTCTCAAGGATTAATTAATTAATGATAATGATAATAATAATAATGTCCCAGCTGACCACAGAGTAAAGTTGAAAGAAAGCGAAAAAAAGGACGAATACCTCGACCTTCCAAAAGAAATGAAAAAAACTTTGGAACATGTAAATGGCGTTTACACCAATTGTAATTCGTGCTCTTGGTACAGTCACCGAAGAATTAATAGAGAGACTGGAGTGGAGACCATCCAAACTACAGCATTGTTGAGATCGGCGAGAATACTGAGAAGAGCCCGGGTGACTTGAGGCGATTTGCTGTCAGTCTAGATTGACCAGAATACTGAGATGAGTCCTGGATAAGTGAAAAATCTTGCTGTCACTCAAACTCCAGTGAAAAACCATCGGCTAACCCTGGTGGGAAAAACTCAAAAAGGAGTAACAATAATAATAATAACAAATAACTATCAGCTAATACTGGTGTGAAAACTCTCAAAATAATAATAATCTTTTTAAACAAATAATTTCTTAATAAAAATGATTTACTTATAGTCTGATAATAATAATGATAATAATTTACTGATAAACTGATACAAATAATTTTTAAACTGATCTATTTGACTTATATATAGGATAGTAACAGGTACTAGCAATCTGGTTAAAAATGGACATATGAAGGGGTACGCCATACTCTTCTGAGTTCCAGAACTGTAACCTCACCATCCGGTGTAGCTTAGGACACGCCTTTGAAGAAAATAAAGAAGAAAAAGGGAAAAAAGAAAACAAAAAAAAGAAGAAAGAGAAAAATCAGTAAAGAAAGCGGCAAACAAAAGTTAAAAAGAAAAGAAAAAGAATTAAAGAAAAAGTTATTTAAAAAGACGAAAAACATTTACGATAGAAATTAAAAGAATATTTTTAAAAAATGAAATCTTGCTATAGAAAAAAATTTTTTAATTTTAATCAAATTCATAAACGAAAAGAATTTTTAAAAACTATTTAGTAAGTTTTGCTGAGTTATTGCACAAGAGCAAGATGTATGGAGACGAATCCAATGAGGCTCGAACTCACTAGTAATGGTCTGCTCCCCAAGCTCGCTAACAATTACACCAGCGTCTGACTAAAAGCGGAAAGACGCGTAAAGAAACTATTTATCAAAAACCAAGTTTGGCAAGAGGCTAAGTTACTGGTGAACCCAATTAAGATGAAACTTATCGTCTGTGAGTGCAGGAATGCTATTAGAACAGGTGCTGGACGCTAAAAAGAAAAGATTGCGAAAAGAGAGAAAGAGAGTGTAAAGGAAAGAGAGAAGTCGTTTAGCGAACCACATATAGATTGTTGTTGTTGTTGTTGTTGTTGTTAGTGGTGGTCGCCGTAACGATACAGAATAAAGCGAAAGATTAGCAAGACGAAAGCATTTTCGTAATGGGATTGTAGTTCGCCATTTTGATAAAACGGTTTCACCACGCCTTGAGCGAACTTGAAAAACACAATATATACTCAAACACACACAGACCCACATACGCACATACACCACACATACACGCACACACGTATTTGTGTACAGAGAGAGAGGGGGAGGGAGGGGGTAGAAAGAGAATGAAAAGAACAAGACAGCAATATATAAAAGAAAAGAAAAAGATTCTTAGCAATGGAGAGGCAGAAGGCGGGAAAAACCAGGCGGGAAAATAGACCGATTCAGAAAATATCGGATAACGTATAAGGCCATCAATATTATTCTATTTCTCCGGTTCGGTATTTCTCTGTTCTAACAGTCTGGCTCGAATGAGAGGCGCATTGTTCAATGGCATTGCATCCAAAAGAAACAGAAGAAAAATAACGGAACAATATTTCAAATCAATATGCATAAAAGTTTATACTGTACCGACCCTGTCCAAAAATTACAGAACTTTAACGAATGGAGAAAAACGTCTGTCTGATAATTATCCAGACGTGTAATATCAACGAAAAAATATAACTTACCTGGAGCTATGGTGTCTTCGTCTGAAATGGTTAGTAGAAAAAAATAGATGAAGAAATCGAACGAAAGGGAAAAAGATGAAAACGTTGGTTTAAAAGAATCAGATGTAGATGTAAAGCGTAGAAAAAAGGTAAGGGAGGAGTGAAAAATACAAAGGTGAAAAAGAAGTATGACAGATTGATTGGTTGACTGATTTTAACGCGATGTCTGGGGTGACCTTAAGCCTGAAGGTTAGGGAATCGGGTTCAGGGTACGTTCATATTTACATTTTTACATGAACTTGCTCCTTAACTGAGTTTTATTTTGCACACGGACCTTTCAAGTACGAATAATTTATAAACACATCTATTTGACCCATAAATAGGACCCTAAATGATACTCCCAATCCTGGTCAGAGTGGAACTGGGAGTAATGTAAATGAAGGGGTATTTGACACTCCTTGGTGCTCCAGAACTAGGGCCTCAAACAATATGACTCCTCTTTTTTTGGTGGGGAATGGAGGTGTCTTCACCCTCTGCAGAGGATACGACAGCGTGTTCTAAGTTAATGATACCTTCATTTTTAGCTGGTTAGTAGAAAAAAAAACAGAAAAATAAATGTAAAGAACAAGCTATACCTCAGACAAAACATTAGGTTTGGTTTAATAGCATATCAACCTCCATGGGTTATTTAATGTCAAAGCCATCCATGTAAAACAGCAGTAAGTTTTTTAATGCCAAATCCTTTTTAGCTAATATGCCACGGGGACTCCCGGCAAATATTAGGTCAAGAGTGCGGTAGAGAGAGTCTGTGTTATAGGAGGAGAAGTAAGAGAAGCATGAAAATGATAGAAAAAGGCTGAAAGATTAAGGGGGGAAGTGATGAAGACAAAGGTGAAATAGAAATATCCTAGAGAAGACAGAAAAATTGTGAAAGCGAAAGAAAAGATCGAAGACTACATCATCATTATCAAAACATGCTGACAGACGGGTTCCTTAATTCTCTCTCTCTCTCTCTCTCTCTCTCTCTCTCTCTCTCTCTCCATCCCTATCAGCAATTGCTCTTGATAAGTCATCTAGACGGAACCTAATATTCGCAAAGAGCTAAGGTAAGTTTTTGAATTCGTCCCTGCTTCTCTAGCAGTGACTTGCTTGTCTTAATTGGATGGCTTGTAAGATGGGAGAGGAAGGCTCTACATCTTCTTTTTAGTAGGGTTCTGCTTCCAGGATCCAAACGGGAAAGAATGGTATAGTGCTGAATTTTTCAAAGATCTAAAAAGAAAAAAGTTATTCAATAGTTATCCACAAATTTAATATTAACAATAAACATAACCTACCTGGGGCAATGGCGCTAAAGTCGGTTTCAGAGAACTTCCCTTGGCAGCGTGTATACTTATCATCAGCTGCCTTGTAATAATCTTCTTTGTCTCATTCATTAATTCTACATTAAAACATTTTTTTAAATTACATAAAAGCTGAATCTGGATTTTAAGAGACACTGATAGATCTGGGTGAATCAACTAAAAAATCCCAGCCCAAAAGTCTATGCAAGAGTCACCCAGTGTTACATGGTCAACCCTTCTCCTCACGAATTCTTGTTCGGTTGATAATCGATTCTTCTCGCGATACAATCTTCTGAGCTTTCCAACACTGCTTCTCTCTTGTTTGCTTGGATGTTTAATAAGGAAGACATTTTCTTTGTGTGCACACTTCTTTTATTCATTTAAGAACTTTTTCCACTTTACCGACATCGTACAATAATCGGGAATAGGACCATTGACGGAAATGAGGACTAGAGCTTTCGGCTCCACTGGGCTTAATAACTCAAAGTTAAAATCGAATTTCTAACTTCTAGAATTGTAGGACAGACTTGAGAACGGCAAACTGCCAAAGCAGACTCTATATTTTCAACGTAGATAAGAGCCACGTAAAATAGGTAGACCAAAACTCAGGCTTAAGGTCTTCAGTAAAAGATACCTGGGGGGGTCATGAAAATCCCTTAAGACAGTAGACAATACTTGTTCAAGAATCAAAAAACTGTAGGAATCATAGAATACAATAGGCCACAAGTGAAATTATCGTCATAATTCCTCAAATAAAAGCCCAGGTTACCATTTGTTAATCACATTTAGACAACCGTTTCACTCTTTAAATATTCAACCCAAGATCGTGTTTGTGCTGTAATGGTTATCGACAAAACAAATGGATTCGGTGACATGGGTTCAAATCCTAGACGAGGCTGTTTGAATTTCACAAAGCGCTAATACACTTGTAAAAGGTAGCCATCCTGCAATTCTCCCGCTATCTATTGATAAATAGCGAAGTAGATTGGGTTCTTTAATCTTGGTATCGCAACTAGCATAGGAGAAAGAAAACCCTGAATTAAAACCTGTTAAACCCCACTAATAAACTGACCTTGAGTCACATTTCGCTCGAGTTAAGGGGTTTGATAAATTTCTGCACAATAAATGGTAATTCTGCCCATCTACTATCTAACAAGAGAACATAACCTCACTGTGTCGCACTAACGAGACATTAGACTTCCATTTTCCCTTACTAAAAAAATACCGCCCTGTCCCCAGAGCGCAGACTGCATTTACTGGATCTCTTGAAGGGGGTAACAGCACCCAAAAAAAGAGACATCCTGAGTACGACACTACACTACATTTGATGGTGTGGACCCAATTCTATAAATCTGCGGAGTACTCTTTCTTTGCCATTACTCCCAGACCCACTCTGACCACAGTTGTTGTAATACCTGTCAGGGTCCTACATTAGGGCCAAATAGATGTGATTGAAAATTATTCGTATGCGATAGGATCATTTTCAAAAAAACCTAAAAAAACAAGTACACAAATATACATTTATGAACAGACAAAGAACGAGATAACATAACCCTAAGCGTTTGAGTAAACGGCTGCACTAGGCAGATTATAGGGCATGAGGCAGGTCATGCTTCTCGGCTGGCTTACTCAACTAGAGGCTGCTGTGAGCCGATATTTGTCGTTGACTCCTACCATACAGGACATGACACAAGGTCAATGAGCCGAAGGTCGATTAAAGTGTGGATTAGGAGAGAGGGAGGTAACTATGATGCATCTAGCCCACCTGAAGTTTGCCCAGCCGAAGCCAGGGTTTTCGGCCTCAAGTCTGCCTTTGCTGAACAGGGCCCACCCTCGTGCGGCATCTGCATATATCATTTCATAATGCCTACGACTCCTGGTCAATCACGTGAATGCTTCCGCTTATTTACCCAGGTGCGTTATATATTCAGGAAAATCTCTGGTGGAAGAGAAAGGTATCAGAAGAAACGTAGTAACTCCTTAAAAATAAGCTTTTTTGAGTAATCGACAACCGCCGGTGGGTAACAAATGCTAGCGAGAAGAAAAAGAAAAGATCTTCTTAGCAGGAGGGGAAGTCCTAGAGGTGTTGTGACTAACGCGCAGGACTCTGACATTATAATTAGCGAATTCGAACGCCAGTTACGCTATTAGTTTTACTTTTGGATTGATACCCTATGGAAAGGTCTGAACTCACTCAGATGTATGTTAAGAGGTTCATTGGCCAAGTGGGTAGAGTGTTCGCCAATGGTCCGGGAGACCTGGGTTTAATCCCAGGTCACGTCATACGAAAGTCTTTAAAAATGGTACTTGATACCTCCTTGCTTAACACTGAGCAATATAAGGTACGTATCAAGGGTAAAGTGAAGCAATTCAGGGAAAGGAGTAGCACCCTCCCCTATACTTCGGTGTAGTAGCTATTGAAAAGGGAGCCTTCTGACCGCCCTCGACTAAGATCACCAACTTTACTTTTGTCTGTTGTTCTTCTGCAAGGATGACTTTGGCATTGAATAACTCACGAAGGTTGATGTGCCATTAAACAACGAAACCAAACCAAACCAAACCAGTTTTCTTGGCATACTACTCTCTGTGGAAAACCGCAAGACTAGAGCTAATGAAAAACAGCAATAATGTAAAAAGATATTTCCCATCAGTTTCCAGACATTCTCTTGTACCTCCTGAGGTAAAAAAAAACAAAACTTGCCTGTCTCCAGTGTGTCTCATCAGCTATCGACGCACCTGCAGTTAACGCAAAATCTTTTCTTAAAACTTTGTTCACGAAAAGAAGCAATGATGATGATATTCAAGGGGTGATCGGCGTAACGGTTATCAACGTAGGAAATGGATTCGGTGACTTGAGTTCAAATCTTGGACGAGACTGTTCGTGTTCAAATTGCACTAATTTTCTTGAAAAAGCGATGAATCCCTCTCTTCTTTTACCTATCTATGTCCCCGGGGCGCAGAATATACTTACTAGAAGGGAGTAAGAGCACCCAAAAAAAAGAGGTGTCCTTGGTATGACACTAAACTGCATCTCATAATGAGGATCCAGTTCAAGACATTAGGGAAGCGTGGAGTACTATTTAAGGCAGACTGGGTTCGTTAAACTCGATAAGTAACCAGTCTAGGAGAAAGAAAACTATGAAATCAACCCCCCTTGACCTTGTGTCGCATCTTGCTCGTAGATTTGATCAATACATACAAATGATGATCAAAAAGTATTTAGACTAGCTTTAATATTTTTTTTCAAAATTTCAATTTAAATGAAAACAGCAGGATACAGCTAAATCTTAATATTTTTTTGATCAACGCCTTTTGTGAAAGTTCAGCACCCTCCGTAATCACAAGATCAAACTTGGTATGTTTTTTATTCTAGTTTCATAAATTGAAAAAATAATTTTGGGAGTAAAATTTGGGGTCACAAAGGACATTAAAAGAAATATCATCGGACATTTTCACATCTGACTAAGCAAAATTTCTGAGGTGCTTCCACCAAAAATCTTACATACTCATAAGGAATAAATAAGGAATAATGTTATATACTCATAAGGAAGGAATAATAAATAATGTTATATACTCATAAAGAATGAATAATGAATAATTTTATATACTCATAAGTATGAGTATATAACATTATTCATTATTTAAATGAATAATGTTATATACTCATAAGGAATGAATAATTAATAATGTTATATACTCATAAAGAATGAATAATAAAGAATGTTGAATACTCATAAGGAATGAATAATGTTATATACTCATAAGGAATGAATAATGTTATATACTCATAAAGAATGAATAATAGATAATGTTATATACTCATTAGGAAGGAATAATGAATAATGTTATATACTCATAAAGAATGAATAATAAATAATGTTATTTACTCATAAAGAATGAATGATGAATAATGTTATATACTCATAAAGAATGAATAATGAATAATTTTATATACTCATAAGAAATTCTTTATAAGAATACAACCCTCACACTTTATTCTCGAAAGGGGGTTGAAACTTCTTGTGGCGTGTGAGACAGACGTAGGGACAGAGAAAAGACAAACTGCTATATTGACCCATAAGTTCTTTTCTTGATCATACCACGTTGTATTATCTTCAAGACCCCGCTTAACACTTCTTCTACTTCTCGGCCCTGTTATTCAACCGGGGACCTCTGTGGGCCACTGGCCCATCGGGCACTCTCACTGACTGCAAGCTGACACAGACTCAGGCCCTCACTGACTCCAACACTCTGCCTTACGTAGCATCTGCTTTTATCATTTCATAACGCCCACGACTTCCGATCAAATACGAGACTGCTTCCGCTTATTTACCCAGGTACGTCCTGTTTAGAGAAATCTCTGATTGACAGCTTGGTCAAGGGTTAATATGCAACAATAGACTTCTCAGTAAATACCAAGGAGAGAATTTTGAAGAAAATTCATATTTTATTCATCGTTCATTGGTCTTCTTAAATGCATCTTTAGTGTCGATTCTTTTTGAAATCTACTCATATATCACTGGAGTGAATGAAAGTTTCTACACATTTGTTCTTATTCGTTATATATATATATATATATATATATATATAGGGGTGGATATCTGTGTAAATGATTGAATAAAACACTGATCTGCAAATTAATTAAATTTTATTTCTTTGAATTGAGTGAAAATGTTGTTGAATAACAGAAGTTGCAAATTGTTCAGGTAAGAAAAGATAATATTAGTCAGAGCATAAATATTTTAAAAGAGACAGTTCATGCATGAAAGGTAACGGTTTGTGATTGTCTAACTCTTGTTGATATATTGTGAATGTGGAAAAGATTTTGGAGTGAGTGTGTCACGGTATAAAAGAAAATGTATTTTTGCTGGAATAAGTACGCGAATATAGCTAGAATTTTCATCGTCCGGGGAAAGATTGAAATAGCCGTACGAAAAAATCTATCTAAACAATATTTTCATTCAATTTAAGATAATTAAGTGATTTTGAAATTAAATGCATTCTTGAAGAAGCAGAATGGTTCACTCAAAAAAAAAATTGAATTTGAAAGGTTTTTGAGTAGACTTACAGAATGGATCCATAGCTCCATTGCTGGTGTGTTATTTTTAATCCAATTTATAATGATATAAGGATCATTAAATAAGTTTCCGGACTTTTTTCGTATGGGCAATTTTATTGATAGTACACACATGAAACTCTAGCCCCCTTCGAAATAATCTCCTCCGGCTGCAATGCACTTGTACCGTTCCAACAACTTCTGGAGGGCTCCATGGAAGTACTCTTGTGTCAGAGTGTCAATGACCTTCGTCACAGCCTCTTTTATCTCTTCAATTGTCTCATAACGACAGCCTCTGAGCTTAGGGAATAAGCAAAAGTCACAGGGAGCAAGGTCTGGACTTTAGAGAGGGTGGGGAACTTTCTTTATGCCCATCTTGGTCAAATAGTCTGTGACAAGGATGAAGTTGTAGACTGGTGCATTGTCCTGGTGGAAATGCCACTGACCAGATTTGAAGAGTGCTTGCCTCTTCCGTAGGAATCTCTTCCTGAACTCTCTTAAAACCTCAACATAGTAACCCTAACCCTACCCCTTTTGGCCAATCAACTCTGGTGTATTGACTTCCTTACTCCTTTATGCCACTCAAAAACTGATGTTCGATTCATGCAAGATGGTCGAAAAGCAGTCTGAAGCATTCCATACGTTTCTGTGGCATTTTTTCCAAGTTTAAAACCAAATCTGGTTTATACATATATTAGATATATAACATTAGATTTGTAAACATAAGTGAACAAAGTTAAATAATTCGAAGTATTGGTATGTATCACTAACAATTCAATTAAATATCAGTCATTTCTTTACATACAGTTACATTATCAAACCGTTCTATTTCAAACAATTCAGTTGAACATAAGTCATTTGCTTGCACTCAATTTAAATGTCAAACAGTTCTATTTGACCATAGATAGGCCCCTATCAGGTGCTACCACTCCGGGTCCGAGTTGACCTGTGAGCAATAGGAAAAAAGAGCCACTCGTTCGATACGGGATCTTATCCCTCGGCAGAGACGCAATCAATATATTCTACAGCAACACCCGACTGGACTAGGAAAATATTTCTTCAAATTATATAAGATTTTGATCCTATAAATTTTTTGCAGCAAGCCATATATTGTCGTTTGTGCATCTCCAAGAAATTTTAAAACGATGGTGCGAATACAAAAATTACAGCTTATTGTGCCAATTTTTCAAGTCTTGAAATCAGTTGATTTTCTTTATATATATATATATATATATATATATATATATATATATATACCAACCTCTCCACACGAACAGGATGCGTCACAGGGTCATTTTAAGGGAGAGTTTAATAGGTTTTAATTCAAACTTTTCCTTCTCTTTGCCATACCACAGAGTTCAGTCTGCCATATTATATATTCTTTGTTGGAGGGGGAATAATTGGATCCATACCTTTTCCAAGGGTATTAGCGTTAGGTGAAATGCAAACAATCCTGATCAAGGTTCGAGCTCGGGTTACCGTATCCATTTCCTACGCCAGTAACCATAATATCAAAAAATCTATAAATCCTATCGGTTATTTCACATTTTAAACTAAAAAATTTCTGCTTCTACAGAATATAGGATTTTTTTTAATATGAGTGAAATGTATGCAGATAAGAAAGTCAAGAATAAAATTTAAGAAACACATAGATCAACCCCTCTCAGCAGGAAGACCGGACATAGAATTAATCTATAAGAAGAAAAAATAACTTGTCATCTCGTGGATTTTGTTGTTTCAGCCGAACAAAGAATAGGAATAAAAGAAAGTAAAATGTTAGAGAAATACCGGATCTTACCAGAGAGTTAAAAAAGCCGTGGAACATGGAAGTGGTGGGTATACCAATTGTAGCTGGAGCCCTTGAAACGGACTGCAAAGGCCGAGGGAAGAAATTTGGAGAATTATAGATCCGAGGCGCGCAATGAATTGCGAGGCATACTCCTCTTTCGAGGGCGTGTCCTCTGATCACCGAAGAGTCACGGTAAAAATACGACTAAGCCTACGAAAGAACGCCACACAAACAGCGACCATCAAACACTATGACTGGGCCCTTCTTAACAACAGAGATATTAGAGATAAATATGTGTTAAAATTGAGAAAGACATTCGAGGCACTACAGGAGAAGATAGAAAACTTACCCCAAATGACGAAAATGAGATTTTCGTCAACGCACACCTCGAGGCAGCAGCGAATTGTATTCTAATAAAACCTAGGACTAAATATAGAGTCCCATGGGAAACATTAGCGGTTAGAGAAAAATGTGCAGACGTGAAAACTGCCTCAAATGCAATAGGAAGAACCCAACGAACAAAAATGTCCTAAAACTAAAAAAGGCACCAAATGAATTAGCAAGCATATATCTAAAAGAACAGACAGAATACATACAAAATCAGATAGATAAGATTAGTGGAAGATAGGCAATCTAGGATAGCCTGGCAAACGATAAACGAAGTGAGTAGAAGGAAGACTACAGCCAAAGCTAAATAGAAAGCTACAAACCAACAAGAAAGAATAAAAATGTGGAAACAGCATTTCGAAAATCTACTAGGGAACCCACCGAAAGTGACACATGAATCAATCACCAGAATTATTTGTAAGCAATTAGACATTAGAATAGGACCGTTTACTCAAGAAGAACTCGACTCAGTACTTACAAAAATTAAAAATAGGAAATCCGCAGGGCTTGATGAAATCCCCCCAGAAGTATGGAAGACCAGACAATTCGACGACATACTGCTCCGACAGTGCAACGCTGTCTATAATCAAAATCCGATAGACAGATGGATGAAGGGATGCATCCTCCCTTTCCCTAAAAAGAGTGACCTCGGATTAGCCAAGAACTACCGAGGTATAACACTTACGTCCATAGCAGCCAAAATATACAATGCCCTCACACGAAACCGCATAGAATCCAAAATTGACAACATTCTTAGGAAAAACAAAAATGGCTTCCGAAGAAATAGATCAACGACCTCACACATATTGACCATCCGTAGAATCCTTGAAGGCGTACAGACAAAAAATCTACAGGTGACAATACTATTTGTCGACTTTACCAAGGCCTTTGATTCCATTCACAGAGGGAAGATGAAACATATTCTACTAGCATACGGCATACCAAAAGAGACCGTAGCAGCAATAACGATTCTCTATAAAAACACGAAAGTGAAAGTACGTTTACCGGATGGAGACACAGAATACTTCGACATTGTAGCAGGAGTACTGCAAGAGGACACGCTAACCTCATGCCTCTTTATCATATGTCTAGACTACGTGCTTGGAACATCGATTGATAAAATCAAAGAAAACGGCTTCGAGCTGAGAAAGAAAAGAAGCAGAAGGTACCCGACAAAAACAATTACCGACGCCGACTTCGCCGATGACAAAGTAACTCCGGCAAATGCACCCGTCCAGGCCGAAACACTACTGCATAGTCTGGAACGAGCTGCGGCAGACATTGGCCTCCATGTCAATGCACACAAAACGGAATACACATGCTTTAATCAAACAGGCGACATTTCCACACTAAGCAGTAGCTCTCTGAAACTAGTAGACAAGTTCACCTATCTCATCAACCGAAAAAGACATCGACACGCGGGTCACGACGGCATGAACAGCTATCGATAAGCTATCGGTCATATGGAAGTCAGACCCGACCGATAAAATGAAACGCAGTTTCTTCCAGATAGAAGTCGTCTCGATACTGCTATATGGATGCACTACATGGACGCTAGCTAAATGGATGGAGAAAAAGCTTGAAGGCAACTCCACAAGAATGCTGCGAGCAATATTGAACAAGTCCTGGAGGCAACATCCCACAAAGCACCAACTATACAGCCACCTACCTCCCATCACGAAAACTATCAAAGTTAGACGAACCAGACATGCAAGACACTGCTGGAGAAGCAGAGACGAGCTCATAAGAGATGTACTCCTATGGACCCCCTTATATGGCCGAGCAAAAGCAGGACGACCAGCTCGAACCTACATACAGCAGCTCCGTGAGGATACAGGATGTAGCCCTAAGGGCCTGTCAGAAGCGATGAACGATAGGGAGAAGTGGCGAGAGAGCGCCAGGAATATCCGTGCTGGCGACAAGACATGATGATGATGATGATAGATCTGATGGAAGAATCAAGACCATCCAGACCACAGAACTGTTAAAATCAGATAGGATACTTAGAAGAGTCTTAAAGATCTGCAGAGACTTACTATCACTTAGACTTCTGTGGAAAACCACCAGTTAAAACAGTGAATAATAATAATAATAATAATAATAATAATAATAATAATAATCCCGGCCCGAAGATCAGACCTCGTGTCAATAAATAAAAACCCGTCAACTCGTGGATTTTGCCATTCAATAAACGAACAAATGAAAATAAAAGAAAACGTAAAGACACAAATACTTACATTTTACGAGAGAGCTGAAAAAGCTGTAGAATATAGATGTGACGTTAAGACCAATAATAGTCAGAGCACTTGGAACAGTTTCCAACGGCTTGGAAAAAAGACAGGAAGAACTGGAAATCAGAAGATGAATCGTAACTATAAAGACGACATTTCTGGAGACCTTAGGAAACTTGCAGTCACCCAAACTCCAATGAAACATCAATTAAAACTGGCATAAAAAATCGTTATGAGTGACGTAGTAGTCGTCGTAATTGTTATCATAATAGTAGTGGTGGAGATTGTAGTAGTAGTAGTAGTAGTAGTATATTTTTTGTTTTGGTTTGGTTTCATAGCATATCAACCACTGTAAGTTATTTAATGCCAAATCCTTATTATACATATAAAAACTTCTAATTCAAACAATTCAGTTTAGCATAAATATACAGTTTCAATGTCAAAACTGTTCTATCTCAAATATTTCAGTTTAGCATGAGTAAACTGTTTAATTTATTTGACCTATAGATAGAACCCTATCAGGTGCTACCACCCCGGGCCAGAGTGGACCTGAGAGCGATGGCAATAAAGAGTTTCTCTGCATCCCCCAAAGCTCCAGCATTACTGGAGCCTCACTCTCAGATTGTTTAGTGTCATATCAGGACATTCGTTGGTGGGAGGAACCTTACGCCTCAGCAGATGTGCAGTCGGTGTATTCTACAACTCTAACGGAATGGGATATGAAGTAGTAGTAGTAGTAGTGATAGTATTGATGTTGATAGTAATTGACTCAGAGATAGTATTGAGATGTGTCCGTAAAATAAACTTTAGAATAAAGGTCTGTGAAAAGCGAAAATACATTTTTTACACTCTAATAATGATTATGGCTTGACTTGATTTCGGACAACTCAAGAGTCCTCACAGAAGCATGTTGTTCAGAATTACTTTTATCTTCTATTTGCTTTGTAAATTGCAGTCAATTTTAGTGTTAGTCGGCTATTACAGTCGTTAGGATTAACAAAATATGTTTCAAATAGGAGGGTAATTCGAAACAGACCGCTGGGACTTTTCCACGAGCACTTTAAAAAAAATTAAATTCTATTAAAAATGTGCAAATGAGTGGGAGGAGAGTGAAAAGTGGGAGGAGGAGTAGAATGAAGTGTATGAGAAGGAGGAGGAGGAGATCGAAAGGAAGTGAGCATATTTAACGGAAAAAAATTCATAAATAAATAAGGTGATGGGAGAGGGAGAGAGGGCAACTCAAAAATCGTCGAGGCTTCGTCATCCTCGTGAAGTTTAATATAATTGGACTACTAAATTGCTCTCAACAGAGAAGATAATTAAAAGAATAAATGAGCTCATTCCACCTTCTTCAATTCGATTGTAAGGAGAGTCGAGGGAACTCATTTCTAAAATGTAAAATAAAATAAGAGGAAATAAAAATAAGATAGATATAGAGGAGCATTAATATTTTTGAAAAAAAAAAACTGTACTGATTAAGATCAGCGTTTTTGTTTTTTTGTTTTTGTTTTTTTTTCTTTGTTTATTATTTTTTATGTTTTTTTTTTTTTTGTTTTTTTTTTTTTTTTGTTTTTTTCGTTTATTTATCAAAATGTAATCGATATATTTTAGCGGATTGGGGACACAGCTGATTTCGTTTCGAAACAGGGTCAGCGGCTTTCCCTTTGTGCTGCAGTTAACGCACTAAGAAGAGACTCGAAAGACACTAGTATGAAGGGCGTTCCCACTGTGGGATAGTCTTGTGTGAATTTGGTTCGTCAGGCTAAAAATAAAATATTTTCTAAACGGAATCTTTTTTTTTAAATCCCTGCCAGACAAAATTGGTAATCTTACACGTAAGCACACAAATACTTATTCATTAAGTAAACAGGAAATAAAACCGATTTTGAGAAAAAAAAAACTGTAGGGATATAGAGACGATAAACGCACACACGCAAGCAAGCAAGCACACACACACACACAATTTTGTTTAGAAAATGTCCCTACATTAAAAAAAAAGTCATTTTTTTAAGGAAATACGTTTTTAAAATAAATTTTCAAACTCTAATTACACCATACAGATCTGAAAAAGAATACCACTAACGGAAATAGAATGTTTAAAACTTTTTTTTATTTTTTATTTTCATTTGATAAATAAAAATCTAATCTCAATGAGATTTACAAAATACATGAAATATATATATATGGGTTAGTTTGAAAATAAAATCCGATAGTAAGTGAAAATAAAGCAAAATGTATTTTTAAAAAAACTACATATTTATATGCTAATAAAGATAGCGACCTTAGTCGAGGGTGACCCGAGGGTTCCCTTTTCAATACCTACTACACTGAGGTGTAGGAGAGGGCGCTACTCCTTTCCCTGAATTGCTACACTTACCCTTGATCCTTACCATATAATGATGAATGTTAAGCAAGGCGGCATCAAGTACCATTTTTGAGTCTTTTGTATGACTCGACCTGGGATTGAACTCCGGTCTCCCGGACCATTGGCGAACACCCGACTCATTAGGCCATACTATAATATTTATTAATGAATAAAATTTCGGCTTTGAATAACCCATAAGGAATTGAAATGTCGTTAGTAAATGAACCAAACCAAATGATTATGATTAATGTATGTAATTAGTCAGAGTCATTATGCAATCAACTGACATTAAGCTCGTTTAAATACTTCTAAATTCATGTTCAAACATCTTTTTATTTTCACTAATGACTACACAACGTGGTGGGAGAACTTACTTATCAATTAATCATTGTAGATAGATAGATAGATAGATGTAATTAGGAAGTCTGCATGATTGTTTAATAATAATAGTAATAAGCTGTTTCCTAGAGGTTCCCCAAGGATAAATCCTAAAAGTAGTAAACGCCCTAGTTAGAAATAGAAATTTTTCAATGGCAAATCGTGAGGTGAAGACAGAACGCTGCGCAAGTGCGCAAGCACGTGTGAGAACTACCATAAAAAACGAGAAAGAAGATATTAAGGTCTGTTTCTTCTCTCTCTCCCTCTCTCTCTCTCTCTCTCTCTCTCTCTCTCTCTCTCTGTTTTTTCTATTCTCCCGACGGTTTATTTCTCACAGTCAATAAAAAGCAGTCGACTCAGTTCATAGTTTGTTGCTCTCTCCTGGACGACTACTAAAAGGTGTAGAAGAGAATAATCCTTTATATTAGCGAACCACAACGTTGTTTTGTGTATTCGTCACTTTTTCTTATGGCGAGGTCACAACAGAGCTCCGACTGACACTTAAGACATAGTTCTACACCCATAGACTCGTTAGAACCGTGGTGGTACAAACGTTTATGTAGTGCCGTAGCGCTACAAGGGTTTGCCGAGTATCGTGATGTTGCAAGCGTCTATTTGGTGTCGTAGTAGTACAAAATCTATTTGAGAGTCGTGCCGTTACATAGATTGATAGATCTAAGTTTTCTTACATTTAAGTTCAGGAAAATAAATGCTGTTACAATACAAGTTTTTTTTTTCTTTCTGTAGGGCTAATAATTCTGGAAGTTCGGTACATTTCTCATTCGTAAATAGGATGACACTTTCCTTAATATCAAACAATATGTCAGAAATCCTTTTATCAAACAAATAAATTATTGACTGGATGGAAGAGTTAATGTCGGTTAACATATAAAAGACACTGAAGAAACAGAACATAATAAAGGAAAAAAACACAAACTGTCAAACGAAAACAGTTTCTTACTGTGAATGCAAATTAACAAGTCAGACGAACTGTACTCACGGTGAACAATTGACGACACACTATGGACGTTGCTGAGAGCGTGTAGACTGAAAATAATCAAAAGATGGCTTCACCTTCAAGGTAGGTACAGAGGGTGTGTCACTCTGTGTTTTTCAATATTTGTGTGCATGAAGAGCTCCTTTTATACATAAGTGCATGTAAAGAAAAGAGAGTTTATCTTCATTACGTAACTTGACTATCAGTTTTCTAAGTTCCAATGATATCACACCATTTTTTTGCCATGTTTACAATGCAAGAGCCGGTGCAATTTAGTAAAATACCCTATTTCATATTCTTACCCTAAAAAAGTTTTTTAAGAATAAAGATAATTCTTAAATTTTACGGATTTATTTAATTCTTTTCGAATGTTATATAATTATTCTTATAACTTTACCAAATTAAGTTTATTGAGCTTTATATTTTGGAATTATATAATATGCCTTTATATGCTTATTTTTCCTCGATAAAATGTTCCATTAAGCTTTAAAAAAAAGTTATTTCACATTTAGACTTTTTATTGACATCGTTCTGATCTTTATTTTTGCTAGTGTATATTATTATCATTTTATTCCAAGTAAGTCTTTCACACCAGCGTTAGCTGATGGTCTTTTCACACGAGTCTTAATGAGATCGAGTATTCCCAGGTTTCCAGGACTCGTCTCAGTATTCTAACCGATCTCAATAAAGTTGTAGTTTGGAAAGTCTCGATTCATCCTTCGATTTCCAACGCTTCCATTGCCCAGTTGGCTCGGAGAGAATACACCGATTGCACCTCTGCAGAGAGGTAAGACTTCCCCAACGAATGTCCTTAATATGACACTTCATCTGATGATGAAGTTCCAGGAATACTGAAACTTTGGGAAATGCGGAGTACCCCATCACTGCCATCGCTCCCATGTCCACTCAGGCCCGGAGTGGTAGCACCTGATAGGGTCCTATCTATAGGTCAAATAGAACTAAAATGCATACCAATGCCAAACTGAATTACTTGAAGTAGAACTGTTTTGATATTTAAACTGCGAACTTATACCTAACTGAAATCCTTGAATTAGAACTGTTTCACTAAATTGAATAGCTTGAAATAGAAATATTTTGGACAATTAAACTGTGTACTTATTCTAAACTGAATTGCTCAAAATGGAACTGTTTATTTGTATAAAAATGGATTTGGCATTAAATAACCTACAAAGGTTGATATGCCATAAAAAACCATACAAACAAAGTGATAGGTTCCTATCTGTGGGCTGAATAGAACTAAACTGTAAATACGCAAAACTGAATTGTTTGATAATAACTGGATTTACAATTAACTGTGTTTAAACTGTGTATTCATGCTAAACTGAATTGTTCGAAATAGATCTGTTTTGATATTCACAGCTTAGGCGGGTATATATCCTGGAAGCGCTTTGTCATCCGCGTAGTCTGCGTCCGTAAAAGTTTTTGCAGGATATTTTCTGCATCTTTCCTTTGCCAGGTTGAAACAGTTTTCTTTCATTAAATCTATAAACGTTCTAAGCACGTAGTCTAGGCAGATAATAAACAGGTCTGGGGATATATATACATAATGTTTTCAATATACAAAGGTGGACTGAAAAGCCTTCATGACGATGTCATATTTTCTTTAGATGACTTTTTTAACGAATAGAATAGAGGGTGGAATGATAAAATTGTCGCCCTAGAAAAGACGACATGATTCCATTTCCGTTTAATGAAAACTGGTTTTCTTTTTTTTTTTTTTTTTTTTTGTTGCAGACCATCTTTTAGTTGGCCAGTTATGTACAAATCCTAAGAGCAATAGGAGCTTTCTATCATGTCTGAAAGTGACACAATGTTCAACGAGCGAGATCGGAGATGCGCCGCTGTACAACTCATGCTCTCTACCGATCCAAGTTATGACAACAGGACTATTGCCAGCACCCTCAAAATGCAAATCCGGACGGTTCAAAGCTTGAAAGCACAGCTCAACGCATTGGACGACTCTTTGGAGGTGGTGGAGCGGAAACCCAAGGCGGAGGACATCATGCCGCCTCACATCTTCGAAGTCGGCTTGAAAGTCAACACCAAAGTGTACCTGGATGTGCTGAAGAGTGTGGTGATCCCCTGGTGCATCAGGTGGCCGGTGGCAGACCCTGGGTGTGGCAGCAAGACTTGGCACCGGCCCACAAGTCCAAAGAGAACCAGGCTTGGCTTCAGAAGGAGTGCTACGACTTTGTACCCTTCTCTCACTGGCCCCCCTCCTCCCCAGACCTGAACCCGCTGGACTACTTCGTTTGGTCATACGTCGAGAACATCACCAACATGACCTCCCACAACACCAAAGCCAGCCTGATCGCCGCCATCCGCCGAGTATTCGCCGAGCTCCCGCCGGTGCTAGTGGTAAAGTCATGCTTCCAGTTCCGGATCCGTATCGAGGCGGTGATTGAAGCTGAAGGCGGCTACATTGAATAGATGTCAGCTCTACAACAGAATCAAGTTACCTGAATTGATTTTTTCAATAAAAAGTTTAGAATAAAGCTGTTTTCTTGTTTTCTTTAGGACTACAATTTTTGTCGTTCCACCCTGTACAAACAATGCAATACAAATAGAAGTGCGGAGACTGTGAGGAGGACTTTATATATTTATCGATGAAGAAATCAGGTCTCACAAGGGAGTAATTAGTAGTTCAGTTGTTATGGTAAGATGGGGCATTACTCAACAAAGAATATACGATCTGTTACCATCGCAACAGAATTCATCATTACATAACTGTGAGATCAGAGTGCAAATACATCATGAAAAGCTTCATTATCAGCATGAAAATTGACAAAATTTGAACCAAGCTATGAATAAAAAAAACGTTAATTTTCAATATCTATTTTTGTGTTTGTTGTATTTTTAGCCATTGAAGCAAATTTTATCAATGAAAACTGAGTAATTCTGTTTGAATTATGATTTTATTAATTTAGTATCCTCTTTTTAATTTTCTTATATCTTTGTCTTCATAAAGTTTTAAATTTAAAGTTTTAAATTCAAAGTTTTAAATGTATCATTTGTATTGATAGTTCAAAGTTATATTACAATTCAACTTCAGAATTTTCGTTGAGTTTTTGTCACAACTCACTCAAGTCGTCACATTTATGATAATGTGGAACAGCTCGTTTCTGTAACAATAATAAACAATAAGCTACCTCTGAGAATCAAACTCACATCCCTTTCTGCTTTGAAGAACCCTGGTTTTCTGTATTCAATGAAACTAGCAATTGCAGATAACGCCTAGTAGAAGTTTAAACGCAAAGAGGGGAACTCATAGTCATAACCACTATTCGATAAACTGTCTCCCAGCTGTTTGGTGATTATTGTATACAGTTGCCCCTTCTGACTTGAGAGTGTCTTTTCTTGTTCAACGTATCACATATCTTACCGACCCAGCCACGAGAGCATAGAGGGTATCACAGAAGTCAAAAAAACACCCATTAAACCGCTCAATATCTCTAAATCAGATTGTTCAATGTAACAAAAAAAAGCGTAGATACAGAGTTAATGATGCTTGGTGAGTATCAATTTCTTATAAGGCTTGTACTGATGACCATTTAAACAAAAAATTATCAATTCTGTTTACACTATCTTAACTTATATCTACATATGGTCTAAAGGAGGAATCTCTGTGGCTGAGTGTAGCATATCCACGTCCAAAAATACGACCAACATACGTATACGAGTAATGTACATATAAATACAACGTTCGTAATGTTCATACGCATATAAGAATCCGAAAAACACGAAACACTTGACGACTTTCTTGGTTCAGGTACGAAAATTTTATTTACCTTTTTGAGTTTACGGTTTTCCGACATGAGAAGAGAGAGACACAGTTTCTTACTATGTTGACTGTTCGTACATCGTCAGCTCTCAACTCACTGACTCAACTAACGCGCGGGCATCCCGTAGACCCAATTGGTCTCGCCTCGGCGAGCTCCGAAAATCAACTCGCCTCGTCCAAGTCCAAATCTCAAATCCCAAAATCCTCAGCCCATCGCTTCCGGGCATGTCGTTAATCCCATCCCCAGTCCCATTTCCTATATGGGGTTTTTATTGTGACATCTGTGATTGTCACATCCTCCCTGCGCGCGCGTAAACACCTGCACTCAATGTGTGCACCTAACTAACCCATGCACTAAGCCGAAAAGTTCTCAGCCTAACTAAACCGAATGATAAGATATACAAAACGAAAATTGATAATATAAAAAAATCCTTCCTCAATTATATAACATTAGTAGCTAATGTACTTGGCTGTAATATCGAAGTTAGCGAGTTCGAAATCGAGTCGCCCTATTACTTTCACTTCAGAACTAATACTCTCACTATTGAGAAAATACCTTTAGGAAAGGTCCGAAATCCTTTATTTTCCTCAGATCGAGGTTCGAGAGTACTATTGCTGTTCTTCTACAAGGATGTCTTTAGTATTAAATAGCCCATGAATGTTGACATGCCATTAAATAAAGAAACCAAATCAAGCAATATCCTCTATCACTGATATAAAACATTACATATAAACCAGCCCAATACTCTAATGGTTAGAGTGTTCACCAATGGCCAGGGAGACCGTGGTTCAGTGCCAGGTCGAGTGCTAAAGACTCAGAAAATGGTAGTTGATACCTCCTTGATTAACATTCAACATATAAGTTACGTATCAAGGGTACAGTGGAGTAATCCAGAGAAAGGAGTAGAGCTCTCCTCTACACCTCGATGTAGCAACTATTGAAAAGGGAGCTTTTGGGTTCCCCTCAATTACGATCGCCAGCTTTACTTTTATATATATATATATAAACAGTGAGGTATACAAGTATACTACACTCTGATTTCAGGCAGAAGTGCTAGTATCTGTTTCCTTTTATTTCAATTGTTTGTTTTTTTTTTTATCGCAACTCTCCAGTAATTGTGATAAGGAGTATAGTGTAGAAATGAAAAGAAAATAAGCCTCCAGAAAGATTTGATCCAGCAATCTCATTACTTGGAAGCCTGTAATTAGTTTTATGGTATGACTCAAAATGTTAAGAGGTGTGAGCTAACATCTCGTCAGTGTCTACAACTGGGGCAGCTCATACAGTAACTACCTTTCTCGATATTGTCTCAAAAGATTATATGAAGATTGACAATTTTTAGATGGTTAACAGATTTTATGTCTTAGTTGATTTTACATATTAGATATTTTGTAAGCAATTATATAGTTACATGTATTCCTATCTAATACAAATAATTTGTACATAATTATATGGTTTGACATATTTTAATCAATTATATTCGAGTAACTTATCATAATAACAATAATAATAATAATAATGAGAGTTTTTCCCACCACTATCACCTGATGGTCTTTCACTGGAGTTTGAGTGACAGCAAGTCTCCTCAAATCCCCAAGACTTGCCTAATTATTCTGGCTGACCTTAATATTGCTGTTGTCAGGATGGCTTCTACTTGTCCTCTGGTTTCTGCGTCTTTTAGTGCCTTTACCAAATTTTTAGGGATTGTTCTGAGTGTACTTATTACAATTAGTATCACTGTCACCTTCATGTTCTATAGTTGTTCTTTTTTGTTTTCTGGCAAGGTCTAAGTACGTATCTCTCTTTTTGATTTCTTTTATTTTTGCCCTATGGTCAGCAAGGACGACAAAGCCCACAATTCAGCAGGTTCTCTTTTTTCTTTTCTTTTAATTGACAATCACTCCATCTGGTCGTCTGGCCTGGATTAGATGATTTGCACACAGTTATACAGTATCAAGTATTTAAAAACTGATTGGTTTTAACGGCATGTTAACCCACCTGGGGTTATCTTATACTTAAAGGTTAGAGAACTGAATACATTGTACATTTGCATTTTCGGTGCAGAGTTACATAGTATCAAGTATTCCAATTCAAAACAAATAATTTTTAATCAGATCTATTTAACCCATACATGGGACCTTAACAGGTACTGATACTCCGGATCAAAGTGGACCTGGGAGTAATGGCAAAAAAGAGGTGTATTCACACTCTCCATAACTGTAGTCTCACCACTAAATGTCCCGCACTCATCAAGGTGTGAATAAATTTAGTCAACAGTATGCAAGATGTACACCGTGCTTCATAGATAGCATTGACTCAAAACGTAAAAGTCCCCCATAAAATTATCACGGCAAATATTTGAATTCAATACTTCTTTAAACGATTTAGTAGCATTAAGCACCTAGAATCCTTTACAAGTGCTTATTTACAGCAAAATTTAAACGAAAGTCTAATTGATCACGTGATTTGAGTGAATATGAGTTTTAATTTTTTTTATTAAAAATTTGATTATCTTGCATAAAAGTTCTTACCGCCACTCTTTTCGAGTAGAATTATTCATTGCTTCTTTCTTGAAATACTGAATTTACTTCAAAGTAGTACAAGTTATTTCATTGTGCTTCACTTGAAAGAAAAATCTATTTTAATTAAAAATTTTAATTTCCTTGCTCTGTAAAAATATAGTCTCATCACTCGCAACATGCCGCGAATTTATCATTTCAGACCACTTTATATGCTTCCAATAGTTAAAACTCATTTCTAATTGCTATGTCAAAATAATAGTGCTATTCTGTCCATCAGTAGCGTTTGCTGATCCTTAGAAATATATCTTTCATGGTTTTCAATGTATTTCCTGGGTAAAATAATTGATAGTACATTTGAAATTGTTAACCCTAAACACACCAAGGCACTGCAAACACAAAAATCATTACGATTCCATACTGCCACAACAGAAAAAAAAAAATAATAATAATAATGACTCGAAGACTTCATAGAAAAATACGAAGGAGGACTGATTACAGCCATCAGAAACGATACTGACGACACGATGGACAACAGAATGACAACTAGGAAACAATATTTGGAAGAAAAACAACTCTATGGGCGTTTTAAACGACTAGTAAACTACATCTCACACGACAAAACCTGGACATGGCTAAGAAAAGGAAACTTTAAAAAGAGAAACTATCTCTCCAAATAGCTGCACAAAACAACCCAGTAAGAACCAGTCATATCAAAGCAAGAATAAATAAGACGCAACAAAATACCAAATGTACGCTCTGCGGTGACAGAGACAAAATCATCAATCCCATAATAAGCGAATGCAGCAAATTAGCACAGAAGGAGTAGAAGACTAGACAAAACTGGAAAGGCAAAGGGATCCACTGGGAGATGTGCAAGAAATCTAATTTTAACTATACGAACAAATGGTATATGCATAACCCAGCATCTATCTTGGAAAATGACACATATAAACTCCTATGGGATTTTGACATATAGACGGATAACCTCATCTCGGCCAGAAGACCAGGCCTAATATCAATCAACAACAAAAAAAAAGAATTTTCAAATTTGTGGACTTTGCTGTCCCGGCTGACCATAGAATAAAACTGAAAGAACATGAAAAGAATGATTACTTTAACCTTGTTAGAGATTTGAAAAAAACTATGGAACATGAAGGTGACAATTATGCTTTTTGTACAGTAACTAAAGGTTTATTAAAGGAACTGGAGGACTAGAAGTTGGCGGACGAGTGGAGACCATCTAAACTACAGCATTACTGAGAACGGCCAGAATGCTGAGAAGTGTCCTGGAGATTGAGGAGACTTGCTGCCACTCAAACTCCAGTAAAATACCATCAGCTAAAAGTGATGTGAAAAATTCTAATGAATAATAATAATAATAATAACTAATTTGAGATGTTGAGATACAAACGGATTACCTAATCTCGGCCAAACTACAGCATTATTAAGATCAGCCAGAATACTAAGAAGAGTCCTGGAGACTTGAGGAGACTTGCTGTCACTCAAACTCCAGTAAGAAACCATTGGCATACGCTTGTGTGAAAAACTCGAAGGGTAGTTAATAATAATAATGATAATGATAATCCTAAGCAAAAAATTATGATTCGCGCACCAACTGAAGGCAAGAAATTTGACTCAAGATATTCCAATTTTGAAAAAAAAATTAAATCATGTTCCCTCAGATCATGTGGTCCAAATCACTTGACCAATCGGTTACCTGATCGAGAGCTGCGCAACTACCTGAAGTTGCCCAGTCGGCTTGAGGTATAGAACAGACCGACTGCATCTCTACAGAGGAGTAAGACTCCCTACCACCACCAAAGAGTGTCCTAGATATGACACGAAACAATCTGATGGTGAGGTTCTACTATTGCTGGAGCATTGGGGAATGCGGAGTACCCCTTCATTACCATCACTTCCAGGTCCTCTCTGGACCGGAGTGGTAACACCAGAAAGGGTACTCTCTATGGGTCAAATAGAACTAAACTGTGTTCTTATGCTAAACTGAATTGCTTGAAATAGAACTGTTTTCACATTTAAACTACGTAGTTATTCAAAACAGAATTGTTTAAATGGAACTGTTTTTTGTAAGCTAAAATGAATTGTTTGAAATAGAATTGTTTTTTTACATTTAACTGTGTGTAAACAAAAATTATACTTATACTAAACTGAATTGTTTGAATTAGAACTGTTTGACTAAACTAAATAGCTTGAAATAGAATTTTTTTATGATTATTTGTATAAAAATGGATTTGGCATTAAATAACCTACAAAGGTTGATATGCCATAAAACCCAAGCAAACAAACAAACAAACAAATAATCTGGAGTATTAGCACGTGATAGGGTCCTATCTATGGGTCAAATAGAACTAAACTGAACTTTTGCTTAACGGAATTGTTTGAAATAGAACTGTTTTGACATTTAAATCGCGTACCTATGTTAAACTGAACTGTTTGAAATAGAACTATTTTAAATAGAACTAAACTGTATTGTTTGAAATAGAACTGTTTTTGACATTGAAACTGTGCACTTATGCTAAACTGAATCATTTAACATTTGGTTCGGCGTTAAATGACCCGAAAAGAGTTGATACGCCGTAAAACAGAACAACCAACCAACCGTTTTAAAGCTTTTTGGGTCACCACCCATGGCCAACAGGCGGTTTCATGGAGAGGGAAGTTTACCCTGTTAAATAGTTTCATATATTGCTAAGTAACACTAACAATTCATTTTAACTTCAGCCATTTGTTTACACATAGTTAACTGGTTAAATAGTTCTATTTGACCCATACATGGAATCCTAACAAATACTACCACTCCGAGTCAGAGTGAACCAAGGAGTGATAGCAATGAAGGGGTACTCCGTATTCCCCGAATCTCAAGGACTGAATCCATTTGATCAGGTTATGGTATTATATCCAGGACACTCATTGGGGGTGTCTTATTCCTCTGTCGAGATCCAGTTGGTAAATTCTTCTGCCTTACCTAACTGGGCTAACATTTAAAGTGAAGATATAATACATCATAATTTCAATTTTTTTTGTCAGATTGAAGTTGTTCAAACTTATTTGCAACATTTTGTATGATTAAAAAACACTGTTCGCGAATTCGATTCTCTCTACGTTTCACAAATTTTTATCTTATATTCTCTCTGAGTGTTACAGATTCTAGTCTTATATTCTCTCTAAGAGTCATATTCTAGTCATATATTCTCTCTAGATATCACATATTCTAGCTTTATACCAAGCTAAACTAAACTTAGTAAATCAAAACAGGCCTGTGTTATTTGTCTGAATTTTGAGACTTAATAATTTATAAGATATAGAGTATTCGGACTACTATCCTTGCAAATGGGTAGTGTTCGCCAATGGCCCAGGAGACTTGAGTTCAATACCAGGTCAAGTCATACCAAAGACTCGAAAAATGGTACGTGATACCTCCTTGCTTGACACTCAGCATTATAAGGCACGCATCAAGGGTAAAATGGTACAATCCAGGGAAAGGGGTAGCACCTTCCCCTACACCTCGGTTTAGTACCTATTGAGCAGAGCGCCTTCGGGTCACCGTCGACTACGGTTACCAACTCTACTTTTTTTTACATTACGTTTCGGCTGATGTACCCATTGGCCGTCTTCAGGTGTTTCTTGTCGAACTCAGGAGCCTTGTAGCTGAATTTAGGGACCTTAACAGATCTTTGAACCGAATCCTTAATTGAATTCACGCGAATAAATTTCCCAGCAGAACCCGTGACATAACGGATAGAGGCGTTCAGTTTATACATTTCAAAATGAAATCATCTGGAGGCCGCGTGTTCAAGCCTGACTACTGGTGACAAATAACATGGAATTCTTAACATAAGCTTGACACTTGTACCTGGCCGAGGTTAACGAAATTAGAAAAGCGAAAAAAAAAAAACAGTCTGCCGTGCTATTTACCTATAGTTAAGGGAGAACGGGTGATTTCATGCCTTTCCCAAGTGATAATGGTCGCAAGCGTAGATTGTTGACCATAACGGCTCATGAAGGTTACTGGGTAGAGTGTAATTCAACAAAATGCGAAATTGAATAAAAATGTTAGGGAGACAGTGTGCAGTTAATCTTTGAAGTGAAGAAAGCTTGCTTTGAAAATCAGCATCTAAAATATGTATTTTACATATGCTTCTGATGAATACCGAACTCAATGGTATAGTGACTGTCTACAAGATTAGTTCGTTAGTCATTTCTCCATGGTGAGGCAATCGTAGTCTCGGGAAGGACTTATTTCCAGTTTTCTTTTTTTCTATTTTCTTCTTTCAATCTAGGATAAACCAGAGGGATTTCGCGCATGCGCGTGTGTGTGTGTTTTTTTATCGTAAACCAAAAATGAAATCTTGCATAGTAGGCTCTCTTGCTGTCTTCATGTAATTCGTTTATGGAATGTGCGGCAAGAACAAAAGCGGGTGGGGGATGTGAAATAGAGTGTGAGGTCGGCGTCCGCGATGAGCAAACAATTATTATTATTATTATTATTCGTCTGTACACAACGATACCAAAAGTCATTGAAACGTTTCCACTACCCATGCTTTATTTCTTCTTCTTCTTCTTCTTCAACTTCTTCTTCTTCTTCTTCTTCTTTAATCGTTTGAGTTTTATTTTATTTATATTTTTCCTTTGACCTAAGCCTACTTCTCTCATTTCATACCAAGCACTTTTTCATTATTATCTCTCTCTCTCTCTCTCTCTCTCTCTCAATCTTGTCTAATCCACTCTCCCTTTCTCTTTCATTCTCGCTTCTCTCTCGTTTTCTATCTATCAATCTATCCTAATAACCGGTCTTTTCTTATTACTCTCTCCCATTTATCCTCTCTCTCTCTCTCTCTCTCTCTATATATATATATATATATATATCTTCTACTTACCAGTCTTATCTTCTTAATACACACTCTCATTTTTCCTCCCTTTCTTTCTTTCTTTCTCTCTCTTGCTCTTTCTCTTTCTCTCTCTTGCTCTCTCTCTCTCTCTCTCTCTCTCTCTCTCTATTTATCTATCTGTCTATCTGTCTGTCTGTCTGTGCATCTATCTATCTTCTACTTACCAGCCTTGTCTCCTTAATAGCACTTTCATTTATCTTCTATATATATATATATATATATATATATATCTTCTACTTACTAACATTTTTTCTCCTTAATACACACTCTCATTTATCCTCTCTTTCTCTGTCTCTCTCTCTCTCTCTCTCTCACACACACACACACACACACACACACAAGTGTGATGCAAAAATTATATACTTATCAAGGAGTAGTTGTTCCCTACACAAGTATGATAGTTGCCAGGCGACAAGGCATGGATGCGAAGATCATTTTGTGTATATATCTCCTCCTAAATAGGTTCTAGGTCTATGGATAATTGAGTAGTATTCGTCCTTGTTTAAATCTGTTGAACACAAGGGCAGATGTAAATGGATATCCTCTGAGATTTTCTGGGGGCTACTTTAGTGTTCTCTGTGCACACTGGTGAACAGAACCTGATCATTGGGAAACATTGCAAGCATCAAGAGATGCAAATGGTCTGTGCACATTGCATCTGTCTGGACAGACACTTATTTGATCAGTAGCCCTTACGAAATACACCAGAGCTACAACCTGATTGTGCATGACCCAGATTACAATCTTCATCCTTTGCTCTATTCGGTCTCCTCTACATACGAACTCAACCGTCGGTTCGAAAGAGCAACATAGCATTAGTCTTCTACGGTACAGGAAACGATTCCATAGTGTCATTAATTGTACCATTATTGATCAACAGCAATAAAACCTTTTGAGTGATAGCAGGCTTAAATTGGTATGTGATTTGATAAAGTGTTCCTCTTGGTGGCGTGTTTATCATTCTTATCGGTCACCGGTCGTTTTGTTATTGTATCACCTCTAATCACTGGCAGCTTTTTATTACTGATGTCTATTCATATATTTCTGATATATTTTTGTAATTGATACCCGAAAAAAAAACCAAGAAGTGGCGACCTCAGATATTGCTCCATTATTCTAGTCACAATCTACGCCGGACACGTCCTAACAATGTCACAGCTACACTACCTCTTTACGTCATGCATGCATCATTTGGTCGGGTACATTTCTACGGTTAATGAAGTAAGAAACCATTCAGTGAACTTGTGTCTCAAATTTTTTCGCGCTTCAATTTAAATGTACTTCCCCACTCCTCGATAAAAATTATGGAATCAGTACTCTTCAAGAATGTTTACTTGTTTTGTTTTTTCTTTATTGAGCAGTAAATAAACTAATTATAGCTAAGACCCAAAATATTTTTATTTAATGACTTCACGAAATATGCCTTAAATAAACTAGATTAAATTATTTAAATTGGCGGTATTTTTTCAAAACCATGCTGAAGAAAATATTATGGAATAATCCAAAAGGAAAAAAATACCCAATGATCATGTAATTTGCAATGCTAAAGCAAATACCAGAAGAAGCTTAGATATGCAAATCAGGCTACAGTTGAAATACAGTCCTTACAGTCCTCACAATTGGTTGGGCATACCTAATTAAATACCAAAAGAAGCTTAGATATGCAAATCGGGCTACAGTTGAAATACAGTCCTGGCAGTCCTCAACAAGTGGTTGGGCATACCTTATTAAATACCAGAAGCTTAGATATGCAAATCAGGCTACAGTTAAAATACAGTCGTTGCAGTCCTCAACAAGTGGTTGGGCATAGCTACTTAAAAGGAAACTTAGCTCGAACCAAATAACAATATTTTAGGGTCAGAATTCTCGAGCTATCTAATAAAAAATGTTTCATGTCTCATCTATTATTATTATTTTATTTAAGGGGGGTAATACCATAATTTTTACTTGGGCTTCTACTAACTGTTGAATAGTGTATATACCCAGATACTAAGTTGAATCAAAGGTTTTGCCATATTTTGCAGTCGGCTGAGACTGTAGAATACACCGACTGCATCTCGGCAGAGAGGTAAGCCCCCGCCCAACGAATGTCCTGGGTATGACACTAAACAATGAAAGTGAGTTTCCAGTATTGCTTGAGCTTTGGGGAATGCGGAGTACTCCTGCATTGCCATCACTCACTGGTCCAGTCTGGTCCAGAGTGGCTGCACCTGAGAGAGTCCTTACTATAGGTCAAATAGAATTAAACAGTGTACTCATGCTAAACTGAATTATTTGAAATAGAGCTGTTTTTAATACTAAACTGAATTGTTCGAAATAGAACTGTTTCTACGTTGAAACTGTGTCATTTTGCTAAACTGAATTGTTTGAAATAGACCTGATTGTTTGTATAAAAAGGGGATTTAGCATTAAATATGCTACAAAGGTTGGTATGCCATAAAACCCAACCAACTAACATGAGGAAAAATTTGGAAGCTGTGGGTGCTCTTGCCGACGTCAGGAAGATGACAAACCAAGCTGGACTGTGAGTTACCAAGCTACACGCTGGATTTATCTATATATCTTCAAATACCGCTTCAGAATTCACAGTTTTTGGCTTACTTGATTTTACATGATCTTCTAATTTCTTGCAACTAGAGAGAAATTTCTTCAACCATCTCGTTCCAGTATTGTGATGAACAACACTTTCACCTTTTATTAAACAAATGATTTTGCTGGCTTCTGCAGTGTTAAGGCCTCATTTGAACTTGCAAGGTATGAGATTCTAAATTAGACTACGTTGCAAGTTCACCTGCGCGATTTTCAAATCGCACACAGAGTAAGGCAATGCACAACGACTAAGCGTACCAACTACCACGATACTACCAACCACAGCTGGTTCTTATCACGCCTTGAACAGCTTTAGTCATGTGATATACGCGTTGCAAACTAGCACATACCAAAATATTATAAAACCTTTGATCCCCACCCTCGACGTGAAAGACAATTACAATAAGATTATGTGAAACTCGTAATATACTGTTTATATCCCTCGCCATTTAATAAGCTTAGATTAGTCAGGAACTGGGTAACGAGTCATTTCTATTATATTTCTCGATGTAAATTCATGCGTTATTCGGACAAGTCTCCGTGGTGTGGGGTTTTATACGTTGGGGTTAGAAAAGAGAAACTGAAAAATAAAAAAAAAGTAAGATAAAAATAATCCTAAAGTGTCGCAGTTCCCAAAAACCTCTGATCGGAAGCGAGATCCATGCATGCCTGAAAGACAAGATTTATCGGCGCTAAAGAGAAACTCTTTCTCATTTAGCAGTGACCACTTGGACTTCTCTCCTGCTGCTGTTGGGAAAACCATGTGTTTCTAAGCGGCAAGCAAGCTCAATTTCCCACCAATAGCAGCCGTTGCAAAACATATCGACTAGACATCAGGACAGACCTTCAAACTTACAATTCACCAGAAATTAATCTATTATAGCAAGCTGACACAGCCGAAACAAAAATTGCTAAAACACCCACAGACACTGGACTTATCACCCACCGAAAATGACTGATATATTTCAACGCCTGGTTGGGAAGATGCGACTGTTTCTAATAGTCCAGGAAGACATTTTTCGGTATAGAGCAGCCGTATGAAACCAAAAAATAAAGTTGAAAATTAGGAGGTATCTTTATCTCCTTTCTTCCTTCCTCCTGTAATTTTTTTGCACCCTTCACCAACAATGAAGACACCAACGAAATAAATGGAGTAGAGAGGAAAATCAAAGGAGTCAGATATCTAAACTCAAAGCCAATATAAACGACGACCCACAACCTTTCTTCCTTCGTTCCGTCCTTAAAATAAACAAATCTTCTGTTTCCCATATACGTAGTGAACTGTAGAAAGTGAGTTTGGACTCCAGTTTCGCTGTTACGTCCACTTTCGGACTAATTCCCTAATGAACTCTTTTAGGCAATGGGTTAAATCCTACCACGGTTGTCTTCTATAAGAGCGGCTTTGGCATTAAATAATAAGTATATCGGTGTGATGTAACGCTTACTATTAAAGGAAACTTTTTAGTTAAACTGCACTCGAATTTTATCTGAAACTGTTTATGTTTCAGCCCCAGATACCATGAAAAAGATATCTTCCCGGCCATGCCACAATGGGTGATGGAGAAATGTTCTAGTGCGTGAGTACTAGGGTAAATTATAGCCACAAATATTAGCTCCTAAGTCAAGACAGACAATAACCAATGACACACACACACATATATATATATATATATATATATATGTGTGTGTGTGTGTGTGTGTGTGTGTGTGTGTGTTTACAACCTCTCTGCCACGAACACGATGTGACACGAGGTCTGTTTTACGTGGAGTTTAACTGGTTTGAATTCAGAGTTTTCGTTTTCCAAGACTGGTTGCCACACCAAAATAAAAGAGCTTAGTCTTCTCTACTATTGACCCATAACTTCCCCAAGGGCATGAACACAACATGAAATGCAAACAGATTCGTCCAGAGTTTGAACCCCGGTTGCCTTGTCCATTTTCTACAATGATAACTATTAGGTCACAGGTGCCTCTACTAACGTGTAAGTGGGTGCATGCGTGAGTGGTTGGGTGTTTAAGAATGTAGCCAATGTAAAGTGTGTATGTGTGAACCAGTGTGTGTGTGTGTGTGTGTGTGTGTGTGTGTGTGTGTGTGTGTTTAGGCCCTTGTTTAATTTTCATCAGTTCATTTCCTCCCCACTTTTGTCCGAGCAGGGACGAGTATCCAAGTCGGCATGGGTAATATATTTCACGGTTATAAGAGGATGTCGATTTACCGATGAAAAAAATTCTACCAACATGGAATAAATATAATCTTTATAAAACCATCAATCGCAAATAAAAAAAATTCTTAACAGTCCAGATGGAGTCCCAGTGGCATAGTAGCTAATGTGCTTGACGGCCTCATTGTAGTAGACGAGTTTAAATTTCAATCGGTTTCTGCGTTCACTTTCGAACTAACACCCTAGGGAAGGATGCGAACCCTCTTATCCTCCCAGAACTGGATTAAATAGTTGCATTAAAAGGATGAATGTGGCGTTAAGTAACTCACAAATGCTGATATGCCATTAAACAAAGGAATCAAACCAAACCTAGCAGTCCGAATAACACCCAAATATATACATTCATGAGTATACATATATATATTTATATATATATATATATATAAGAAATAAAATAAATCCTGTAAAATAAAATAAATCCTGTTATTTTTTATCAGAGTATTTGGTGGAACATTTAATAACAGTTATACATTTTAGGATATATATATATATATATATTCCCACCCACACACACACATACATATATATTCACACACACATACACACATAGATAGATAGGTAGATAGATACATATCCTAAAATGTATAATTTATTAAATGTTCCACTAAATACTCAGATTAGAAATAACAGGATTTATCTTATTTCTTACATGGATAAAATGAGCTTTTGTTATCGTTTTCATCTAGTTATCTTGTTTGGTATACATAAAACTTTTAGTAAAAGTTTGGCTCAGTAATGAATTGGTTAACATTTTAGTTGCTTTTCACTCTTAGTTTCTGCTTAGATGATTGCCCTTAAATTGGCTATTCACTTGTTACTTCGTTCATTGTTTGGGTCTTAACTCAAATTTGACTTTGGTACATGAATCTTTCTCTCTTTGTTCTTTCTTTCTTTCTTTTTTAAAAATTTTTTTTTTCTTCTTTGTCATCCTTATTCTTTCTTTCATTTTTCATTCCTTTGATCTTTTTTCTTTCTTTCATTTCTTTCATTCTGTTTATAGGAAAATTGTCTCTTTTTGCCTATCTTTCCTTCTTTCTTTTCGTTGTTCATTTCTTTTTTATAATTTCTTTTTAAATTTTTGACTTTTTCATACTTTTTCATTCCATCATAGAGTCCTGACTATGATAAAATAAACTGCATCTGCTGGTTAGGCTCCTCTCTTGGAGCGTTGAAGAATGGGGAGTAACTCTTCACGGCCATTACCCCCAGGTCCACTCTGGCCTAGAGTGATAGCACCTGTTAGAGTCAAATAGAACTGTTTAATCATTTACTATATTTGAAACCATTTAAGTGCATGAAAACAAATAAACTCGTTTAAAAATGTTATCTTACGTATTTCATCTATCCTTCTTTCTTTCTTTCTTTCTTTTCTTTGTTTGATAAACCTTCTTTTTCGTTCTTACCTTTTCTTTTCTTATTCCTTTTTATTTTTTCTTTCACATTACCGTCTCTTTTATTTTCTTTCTTTCTTTCTGTCTTTCATTCTTTCTTTTGTTTGATAAACCCTCTTGTTGGTTCTTATCTTTCTTTCTACCCTTTTATCCTTTTTTTCTTTCATTTTACCGTTTTTCTTCCTTTCATTCTTCATTTATTTATTTATATTGTTTAATAAACACTCTCGTTCTTTTTTATACTCCTCTTTTGAGGGTGTGTCCACCGATCACCGAATAGTCACGGCGAAAATACGGTTAAGCCTACGAAAAAACGACAAACGAACAGCGACCACCAAACACTATGACTGGGCCCTATTAAACAACAAAGATGTAAGAGATAAATACGTATTAGAATTAAGAAACAGATTCGAAACACTACAAGAAAAGACGGAAAAAAGTACACCAAACGACGAATACGAAAATTTCGTCAATGCACACCTCGAGGCAGCAGCAAAATACATTCCAACAAAAATTAAAACTAAATATAGAGTCCCATGGGAAAATTTAGCGGTGAGAGAAAAACGTGCACTAGTGAAAACAGCCTCCAAAAACTATCGAAAAAACCCAACAAACACAAATGCCTTAAAACTAAAAACGGCACAATATCAATTAACAGGCATATATATAAAGGAACAGACAGAATACATTCAAAATCAGATAGATAAGATTAGAGACTCGGTGGAAGATAGACAATCTAGAATTGCCTGGCAAACAATAAACGAAGTGAGCAGAAGAAAGAACACGGCCAAAGCAAAACTTAAAGCAGCAAACCAACAAGAAAGAATAAAACTGTGGAAACAGCACTTCGAAAACTTACTTGGAAACCCACCAAAAATAACGCCTGAACCAATCACCAGAATAATTAGCAAACAATTAGACATTAAACTTGGACCGTTCACACAAGAAGAACTCGACTCGGTTCTCAGAAAAATTAAAAATAGAAAAGCTGCAGGACTGGACGAAATTCCCCCGGAAGTATGGAAGACCAGACAATTCGACGACATACTGCTCCGACACTGCAACGCAGTATACAATCAAAATCCGATAGATAGATGGACGAAGGGATGCATACTCCCCTTCCCTAAAAAGGGGGACCTCGGATTAGCCAAAAACTACCGAGGCATAACACTTACATCCATAGCTGCCAAAATCTACAATGCCCTACTACGAAACAGAATAGAACCCAAAATCGACAACATACTTAGAAAAAACCAAAATGGCTTCCGAAGAAATAGATCTACGACCTCACAAATATTAACCATCTGCAGAATCCTTGAAGGTGTACGGGCAAAGAACCTACAAGCGACATTAATATTTGTCGACTTTACCAAGGCTTTCGACTCCATTCACAGAGGAAAGATGGAACAAATCCTACTAGCGTACGGCATACCTAAAGAAACCGTAGCGGCAATAACGATTCTCTATAGAAACACTAAAGTAAAAGTACGATCACCAGATGGAGACACAGAATACTTCGACATAGTAGCAGGAGTACTACAAGGAGACACGCTGGCTCCGTATCTCTTTATCATTTGTCTAGACTACGTACTTAGAACATCGATTGAGAAAATCAAAGAGAATGGCTTCGAACTGACGAAGAAAAGAAGCAGAAGATACCCCGCAACAACAATTACCGACGCCGACTACGCCGATGACATAGCGATACTGGCAAATACACCTGACCAAGCCGAAACACTTCTGCATAGTTTGGAACGAGCAGCAGCAAGCATAGGCCTCCATGTTAATGCACATAAAACGGAATATATGTGCTATAACCAAACGGGGGACATCTCCACTCTAGAAGGAACCCCTCTTAAACTAGTAGACAAATTCACGTACCTAGGAAGCAGCGTCGAATCAACCGAAAAGGACATCGAAACGAGGTTAACGAAAGCATGGACAGCTATCAATAGGCTATCGACTATATGGAAATCAGACCTAACCGATAAAATGAAACGCAGTTTCTTCCAGGCAGCGGTCACATCGATACTGCTATATGGATGCACTACATGGACGCTAACAAAACGGCTGGAGAAGAAACTAGATGGCAATTACACAAGAATGCTGCGTGCAATCCTCAACAAGTCCTGGCGGCAACACCCAACAAGACACCAACTGTACGGCCACCTGCCCCCTATCACGAAAACTATTCAAGTTAGGCGAACCAGACATGCAGGACATTGCTGGAGAAGCAGAGATGAACTCATAAGAGATGTACTCTTATGGATCCCCACACACGGCCGCGCAAAAGCAGGACGACCAGCACGAACGTACATTCAGCAGCTATGTGAGGATACAGGTTGTTGTCCTGAAGACCTACCTAGGGCGATGAACGATAGGGAGGAGTGGCGAAAGAGGGTCAGGGATATCCGTGCTGCCAGCACGATATGATGATGATGAGTTCTATTTGTTCTTTATTGATTTTAATTATATCTTCTTTACCGTTTCTTTTATGTCCTTTCTTTCTTTCTTTCAAACTGCTTTTCTTCTAGAAGGGTGGCTTTGGCATTTATTAACTCACTAAGGTTGATATGCCATTAAAAAAACAAAAAAAGGAAATCTTTCTTTTTTTTCTGTGGTTCAATAAAATATCCTTCTTTTTTTTTTTCCTATCTTCTATCTTCCTTTCACTTTAAACTTCAAACGTCTTTTTGTTTTACCTTTAATTTCCCATTCCTTCTTTCGTATGTTTTTCTGTACTTTTTGATTTCTTTTCTCATTTTTATTCTTTCGTTCTTTCTTTCCACCTTTCCTTCCTCTTCTTTCTTTTCAGCTCTTTTCTTTCAACATTATTACCTATTCTCTTTAACCTTTACTGACTTATTCTTTCCTTCAAGTTTTCTATACTTTTTCTTTCTTTTTCTTTTTCTTTTTGTCTTTTTTTTTTCTTTTTATTTATATCGCTTCCACGTCCTCCCAAAAGTTCAGTGTTGGTCACCAAAGGTTACGGCTCAGCAGGAGTTGAAAGGGGGAAAAAAGCCTTTCCAAATAATTCTAATGGCTAGGCTGGGTCATTCACTACCTTTCACCTCCATATCTCCCAAAACCTATGCCCTCCCTTACAATATTCTTCTCTTCTCCTCTTAAACTTCTCTCCTTATTCTATAATATCTCCATATACCCAAACCCCTTTCTCGCAACTATTTGCTATATTTTCGACTGGTAAAGGTACGTTACAACGGCGTAAACGATTAACCCATGGACACAAATTCAGAGGGGCCGTGGGAAAGATGGCCGATATTTTGCTTGTCAAATGAGATTCATCTTAATGTAAAGCAGTAATACAACCTGATAGAACTTTTTCCCACTGTCCGTTGTTGATTTCGTTCACACACACACACACACACACACACATATATATATATATATATATATATATTATTACTTATGCGGTTTGTATTTTATTGTTTTTACCGTTGTTCATATTTTAGTTTTGTTTTCTTGAAATATTTTAGATTTGTTGTTTAAATATTTTAGTAAATAGATATATTTAAACGTTTTCGAAAAACGGATGCTTCTTTTTACAAAGCCGACTTTTTCGTTATTAGAACGAAAACAAACATTTTTGAAAAATTCTTTGATAAAATTTATATTGCAACTGAAGACTTTCAATGTTTTGCCGCCTATTCATCATACCGAGAAATGTTCAGTAGAAAACAAGCAAATAACTATTCTGGGAATTATTCACACCTTTTATAAACTTTTTTCTCATAAGAAATATTTTCACTATTTTTTCCTTTTCTTTTCAGTCTGTAATACGTGAATATTTACAAGTATTAGAAAAAAATAAACCTCATTTGGACACATTCCGTGAGTCCCTTGGTCAGCCAATGAACTTTTCAGCCGACCCTCATATATAGTGTAAGTAAAGTTGGCGACTGTAGTCGAAGGCGACCAGAAGGCTCCCTTTTCAATAGCAACTACACTGAGGTGTAGAAGAGGGCGCTATTCCTTTCCTTGGATTGCTCCACTTTACCCTTGATACGTACCGTATATCGCTGAGTGTTAAGCAAGGAGGTATCAAGTACCATTTTTAAAGTCTGTGTATGTGTGTGTGTATTTTTAATCAAGATTTTAATGCTTCATGAACCTCAACCAACTAAATATTTAATTCGCAAGAATGTTTTAGATGAAGCACTTCTATTATTGCTTGAGTAGTTAGTATTTCATCTTGTTATCGTCGTTTATAAGATCTGACATAGGGAGACGGAGACTCAAAAGAGATTTGAAATGGCACTCAAGTTTAAACCTCATGACAGACATCATTTTCATTTCCGATCCGTGTCCCAAACTTAACTATATTCTAATGTAAAACAACTTGAGCATCACGACGACAACAAAAATGCAACAAAAATAGCATAGAATATAAACTAGTTATAAATTGATAAACTGAATATCTTATCAATAATTTTCTTCAGCTTACTTTTATCAACCTCATCACGGATTCAATATGAAAGCATCTCGTCTCCGAAACTTAAAAATGAAATATTTCTTTTCAAATCCTGACAGATTAACGTCATCTTTGGAATTATTTAAACTGAGTTAATCAAGAATTCTCTAACCATTTTCCGATGCCAAACAACACACCGATTCATTCCTAGATGTCAATTGATGTCAGCTATTTCAGTCACCACTAGGTGACTCCGAAAATACCTCCTTCTGGCAGGTCAACGCTTTGTTATTAAGACACAAGGCAAAACAAAGGAGCATACTTTAAGAAGACGGTCTGTAAAAAGTGGTTCATGATGATATCGATGCTTCTATCTAGAAAGCATTTCGGAATTGTCCTTTACCAAGCCTAACTTAGGTTAGATCATGGCCTGAAGTACGGGCAACGCGAATGAAAATCGACCAAACTAACAATGATTTGATGGTCTAAATGCTCCTCTGAAACAGCAAAATACACCGAGACACATAATTACATGCAATAATCATACTATTATACTGAGAATTATTATCTCCACTGGAGTTTTTCACATCAGTGTCAGCTGATGGTCTTTCACAGGAGTTTAAGTGATAGCAAGTCTCCTCAAGTCTCCAGGACTCTTCTCAGTATTCTGGCCATTCGCAATAATGTTGTTGTTTGGATGGTCTCCACTCGTCCGCCAACTTCCAAGTCCTCCAGTCCCTTTAGTAATACTTTAGTTTATTATTATTTACATTATTTTTATTCTTCTTATCATTGTTTTTTTTTTACTTCTTTTCGATTTTTTCATACCAGTGTTAGCCGATAGTTTCTCACTGGAGTTTGAGTGACAAAAAGTCTTCTCAAGTCTCCAGGACTCTTCTCGGTATTCTGACTAATCTCAATGATACAATAGTTTGGATGGTCTCCACTCGTCCTCTAATTTCTAAGCTCTCCAGTCCTTGTACCACATCCTTTGGTGTCTGTACCAAGAGCATCAATTACCATTGTCACTTTCATGTTCCACAGTTTTGTTGTTTTTTTTTCAATTCCCAACCAAAGTCCAGGTACTTATCTTTCTTTTCACTTTCTTTCAATTTTTACTCTGTGGTCAGCTGGGACACTACTCGGTAAGTTCTCTTTTGCTTGTTGATTATAACTAGGCCTGGTCATCTAGCCGAGATTAAGTGAACCATTTCTCAAAATTCCAAAGAAGTTTGTGCGTCTCGTTCTCCAGGATATATTCTGGATTGTCCATATTGTTCTTATGGTTGAATTTTAATTTCTTGCGCAATTCCCAATGGATCATCTTTCCAACTCAATTGTCGTTGTTGTTGTTGTTGTTGTTACATTCCATGAGAGTTTTTTTTTACACCAGCATTACTTTCAATGGAGTCTGTATGATAGCAAGTCCCCCAGGTCTTTATAACTCTTCTGAGTATTCTAGCCGATGTTAACAATGCTGTGGGTTGTTTGGTCTCGATCCTGTCTTTGATCTCTAAATCCTCGTCTCTTTTCCGAACCAGTGGGAACCGTTACCAGTCCACCATCTACAACTGGTATCACCGTCATCTTCCTGTTTTCTGCTTTCTTAGTATTTGTTTGTTCGCCTCCCCAACTCTCTCTCTCTCTCTTTCTTTGCGGTTCTCTGTGACAGCAAATTCCACAAGCTGACAAGTTCTTTTTTCTTGCTAATTAACACGGGGTTTGATCAACTAGCTGGAAATAGGTGATCTGTTAATGTCACAAAATCCAAGATAAATCGTGTGCGTCTCATTTGTACCATTTGTAATATTGTCAAATCTTAATCTCTTGCAGAATTCCCTATAAAAAAAACTTTTCCCACCCAGTCATACCATATTTACCAACCCCTCCCCTCGGGCTGGATTACAAGGTCAATTTTTAAGCGGAGTTTAACAGGTTTGAATTCACAGTTTTCCTTCTCCTAGACTAGTTGCCTCACCAAAGCTGAAGAATCTAGTCTGCCCAACTATTTATCCATAGCTGGAGGGAGAATAATTGGATTCATACCTTTCCCAAGGGTATTAGTGCTATGTGAAATGCAATCAGTCTCGTCCAGGATTTGAACTCGTGTCACCGTGTCCATTTCCTCCGACGATAACCATTACACCACGGGCAACCAGTCATACCTAGTCAGGGTTAGTTTATTTTATTCGCTAATTTTTTTTCATGACCATTTCTCCACATAACCTACACTTGCTATTTTGTTGCGTATTATCAGTTCTTTCCTTGATACAATTTATTCTCATGGTATTATTTTGTGCTATTTTTAAGTTTTAGAGCTGTGGTCTGGGTGGTCTTGATTGTTCCTCAAATATCCAATTCCTCCAAGCTCTTTTCCAGGTCTTTGGTGACTATTCCAAGAGTTTTCTTTCATTTATAATCAATGGTCCGCTGGAACGGAAAATTTCGCAAAAAGACAAGTCATTTCTTCTTGGTGATGAATACGAGGTCGGGTCTTCTGGCCATAATTTGGCGATCCATTTTGTTTGCGTCTACGTGGAACATCCATACAGTAGTACTGACACAACCATAGCTGGGAAAGAATCACGTTTTATTTTATCGGTTTCGTCAGATTTCCATATAATTGATTACGTAAGTATAGCAGTGCACGCTTTCGTTAGGCGTATGTTAACATCATTTTCAGTTGATAAGATCTTGCACCCAAGGTATGTGAGCTTGTCTACTATTTTTAGAGCATTGTCACTTAGAGAGGAGACGGTTTCTCGTTTAAAACACATGAAATCTGTTTTATTTGCATTCACATGGAAGCAATGCCTCCTGCTGCTTGCTCTTGGTTGTGTAGTAGGGATTCGGCTTGGGCAGGTGAATTTTCAAGAAGTGCTAGATCATCTGGATAGTCTGGGTCTGTTATAATTTCTGCCGTATATCCTCTGCTTTTTGCCATTTTCAAGGTAAAATAGAACTCTTTTGACATTTAACTGTGTCTAAACAAAAACTATACTTATGAACTGTTTGACTAAAGTGAAAGGCTTGAAATAGAAATGTTTTTGACAAACTGCGTACTTAGCCTAAACTGAATTGTTTGAAATAGAATTGTTTATTTGAATAAAAATAGATTTGACATTAAACAACCTACAATGGTTGATATGCCATAACACCCAAACAAAAAAAAACAAAACAATCCGTCTTCCCTTTGTATATGGAATCAAATGCCTTAGAGAAATCTACAAAGATTACCATGACAACACAAGCACACACACACACATATATATATATATATATTGGTATAATAGGTAGAGTGTTCGCCTGTGGTCCAGGAAAGCAAGATTCAATCCAGGAAAAAAAGGTAGTGTCCCTCGTTACACCTAGGTGTAGTAGCTATTGTAAAGGGAGCCTTCGTGTCGCCCTCGGCTACCGTCGACCAACTTACTATATATATGTACATATATATATATATATATATATAATGAGAATTTTTGTAATATAGGGATTTTATCCTCGCCATATTTCACCGTTAAGGTAAATTAAAATTAGTTCTTTAAGACTAAGGGCACTAACCATTAAATGATGGCGAATAGAATCATCTTACAAACCGTTGCAAGTCAGAGAGTTTCATCTTCACATGTTACTACATAAGTGGAGTAACCCATATATATATATATATATATATATATATATATATATATATATATATAGAATTAACTTAAATGCTGCACCTAGATAGATAATTGATTAGTAAATATATATATATATATATATATATATATATATATATATATATATACCGAATTTAATTTTGTCTATCATATGTGCATATATCAAATTATAGCATGCTATTCTGTTTCGCGGTGTAGCTTTCAGTTTCCTGGTTATTTTTAGCCGGGCTGTTTAAATTTCGCGCAAGAGTATCGAATTCAATCTTTGCGACCAATGTCAGAATAAACTAAGTTCATGAAATATATTTCTCACTTAGCGCAAATCGATCGATCGAAATTTATGTCACTAGAATATTTACGAGTACGGTGACTATTTGACCCACAGATGACAGCCGAACTGATCAGAGTAAGCCTGGGAGTAATAGCAAAAGGCACTCTAATACCTGAATTCCCCTCTAAATTTAATTTTCTCTTCCTTTTTTCAATTAAGCGCTTATTCAAAAGCCCCGCCTACCCATCGATAGAAAGGCTAACTGAATCCCCGATATCCCCCCTCTCTCTCTCTCTCTCTCTCTCTCTCTATTCAACAAATACTCTCACATATATACACATTTATATAAACTTTATATACCTACAGACATAAACCTATTAATATACACCCACATTGACACACACACACACAAACACACCCACACATGTATTCAACATCTAAGCTAAGCTTAGTGAATAACTAATAAGGCCTCAGTGATATATACATTTATGTTCAGTGAGGGGGGTGCAAATAAAACCGTTGAGAGGAAGTCCCCGAAACGGTGCACATTCTCCCCTGATGACCCTGATAAGATTTTTTGGAAAAGAAACGGAATAAGGCTAAAACTGTCATTCAACAAAGAAAATCCGTTATGTAGAATTACTCAGTGGAATGATAATGGCAAGAGTAGCATCTGTCTGTCAGCTCACTTTTTGGTGAGTATCAATTATTTATTAAGTAATTTCCTTTTATATATATATATATATATATATATATATATATATATATATATATATATATATATATATACTCATTATTGCACACACATGCGCATGTATTCATATATACCTATTTATATACATCTACATGCACATATATATTCACCTACATATATACCCTAATTTATATACATCCACTTATATAGAGTCAAGAGAGACTGCAAACAGGGGCCTAACCGGCAAAAGCTGTAGAATACACCGATTGCATCTCAGCAAAGGAGTAAGACTCCTCAAACGAGTGTCATGGATATAACATTCAACAATCTAATGTTAGAGCTTTGAGGAATGCTCATAATCCCTTCATTGACTCGTTCCCTGGTTCACTGGGGCCCGGAATGGTAGTACCTGATAGAGTTCTATCAATGGGTCAAATAGAACTGTTTGACATTTAAACTGTGTGCAAACAAATGACGTGCTAAACTGGATTGTTAGAAATAAACCTGTTTTTACATTTAACAAATGACTGATGTTTAATTGCATTGATAATGATAGATAACAAAACTTGGAACAATTTATCTGTGCAAAAGAATGCACAGTGTTGAATAGAATAATTAGTGTTAAAACGCAATAGTTGTAACTACTTCACTGTGTGCAAACAAAGGGCTAATATTGAATAGAATTATGAGTGTTAGCTCGCAATATTTGAAACCGTTTAACTCGTTTGAAACAATAGCAATACAAGTGTGCAAACAAATTAGTTCTAACTCATTTAAAAAGGAAATTACAGATAAACTAATCTCTTAAATATCGTGTATATCTATTCAAATGTTTGCTAACAAATAACCGATGTTAAATTGTTACAGCCACATAGTAGTACTTGAAATCATTTAACTTTTTGTTGAATAATAATGGGATTATTCGTGTCAAAAATACTTGAAGCCTTAATGGCTTCAAGTATTTTTGCGTACAAATAAAAAGAGTTCAGGCTCATTTGAAAATATTATCTACTAACTATGCGTTTATAAATCGTACATCTAATATATATGTATAAACGGGATTTCGCATTAAATAACCGAGAAGATGCCATAAAATAACCGAGAATATGCCATAAAATCTGACCAACGAACCAACCGACAGCAGAGAGTTAGATATTTTTAGAGAGATACATACATAGAGAAATCATTTGTCATTATTTTCATATAATAAATGACATCACCTTGTCAGCGAGGCTTAGAATACGCTGACGTATCCCCGCAGGGATGTAAAAAAACCCACCTCAAAGAGCGTCCTAGATATGACACTAAATTGTTTCCGATGGTGAGGGTTCAAGCCATGAATCCTCGGAAGCTATTACTCTCAGTTCCAGTTTGATCCGGTGTGGTCGTACATGTTAGGCTGCTATTAATGGGTTCAAATAGAACTGTTCAAAAACTACTCGTATTAGATAGGAATACTTCATACCATACAACTGTGTGCAAGTCCGTTATTTGTATTAATAGTTGCTTAAAGCGATAATTGGTGTAGTGGCTAACGTTTTGGACTGTAAACTAGTAGTAACAAAGTTCGAACTCTAGTCAGGCTATTACTGTCACTTTCAGACTAATACTCTAGAGAAAGGTATGAATCCCCTTATCCACCGACTATGGGTTAAATAGTACCACTACTGTTGTTCTACAAGGATGGTTTTGGCTTTAAATAACCCACGACGTGCAAAATGCCATTAAACAAAGAAACTATATAATTGATCAAGGATTATTATTAGTAAATAGAAATTATATAAATGTTAATTATCAAGATTAAGAATAATTGTTAATTGTTAAAATTGTTTACAAAGGATTATTATCATTAAATTCTTGAAATCATAGAACATGTGCAAACAAATGACAATTGTTAAGTAGAAATAATTACTAGTAGCCATATAAAGTTGTAAAGTTGGTAACTGTAGTCGAGGGCAACCCAAAGGCTCCCTTTTCATTAGCTACTACAACGAGGTGTAGGGAAGGGCGAGCCATATAATAGGGTGCAAATTATTTGTATTTGATAGGAATACTTGATACCATATAACTGTGAAATTATTTGGAATAATGATGGGTACTTGAAGCTATGACTGTTTACTTGGTATTATTATTAGTTACTTGAAACAATATAACAGTGGGCAAAGAGATGATTTTTTATATATAGTTTGGTTTGGTTTGGTTTCGTTTGGTTTTATAACACATCAACCATTGTAGCTTATTAATGCCGAATCCATTTTTATACATATAAACAGTTCCATTTAAAACAATTCAGTTTCGTATACAAAAACAGTTCCATTCCAAACAAATCAGTTTAACATAAGTACACAGTTTAGTTCTATTTGACCCATAGAAAGGACCCTAGCTGCCACTCTAAGCCAGAGTGGACCAGAGAGCGATAGCATGAAGGAGTTCTCTGCATTGCCCAAAGCATTACTTGAACCTCACCATCAGATTGTTTAGTGTCATATCCCAGACACTCGTTGGGGAGAGCCTTCCCTCCTGTAGAAAAGCAGTCGGTGTAGAGTACAGCCCCAGCCGAATGGGCAATGCACAGAATTAAATGTATAAACAGTTTTATTTCAAACAATTCAATTTAGCATAAGTGCGCAGTTTAAATGTCAAAACACCTATATTTCGAGCAATTTAGTTCAGCATAAGTAAGCCGTTTAAATGTCTAAACAGTCCCATCTCAACCAACTCAGTTTAGTTCTATTTAACCCATAGACAGAGTGGACCTGGGAGCGATGGCTATAAAGGGGTACTTCGCATTCCCCAAAGCTCCTGTACCACTTGAACCTAACCATCAGATTGTTTATTGTCATATCCAAGACACTCGTCAGTGGGGGGGTATTCTACAGCCCCACCCGACTGGGCAAGTTGATGAATAGAAATAGTAACTTGAAAGAGAGAGGAATGTGTACAAATTAGGGACGAACACATAAGTAAAGGGGACTCCCACACACTTACACACCAAAGTTGTCCGACCAGCAATGTCCTATATCTATCAGCTCCGCGTAGACATTGGATGCCAAGAATGATGGCCGATTTGGACGGATGACGAGATTGAGTCAAGGTAATCCGTGCTGTCTGGACATGATGATGATGATGATGATGATGATGATGATGATGATGATGATGATGATGATGATGATGATACGACTACTTGATATCATACAACTGTGTGCAAAAACGTATCTGAAATGACTACACACAAAAAAAAGTAAACATGAATATTCACTGAGCGCAATTACCTAAGCTCAAGGAATAAAATAACCCAAGACAGACTGACATGCCGTTCATCTCAACCATGATAAATCACCTCCTGTCAGTAGTGGCTACGGGGGCCGAATCAATCGTTTATTTCGATTCTAATTTGAGTGGGATCTTTGTATGACTATAAAAGATCCATTTGGTTTTTAAGGTGAGATCAATCCCATAAATATCGTGAATCCAAAAATGAAGAGTCAGTCTGCATTGAGTGTCTTTTTCCTAAATGGATAATTTGTTAAAATCTTAGTATCCAATGTTAAATAGTAATACTTCAAACCATTTAGTATAAGCAACACTTGAAACCATTTAACTGAGTGCAAACAAAGGATTAATCTTAATCGTCATTGACCCTACAAGAAAGTTCCTTCATTTTTTTATCGTCAATTTTCGAAGAGGATTTAAATAAACGTCGGAAATATTGTTATTTACAAAGTCTTGCTTTGTAGTGGCAAGAAGGCGAGAAGTATGGAAAAACCGATGAGAATCGATCTCACTAAAATGGTCAGCTAAAATAGCTTGCTCATCATAACACCACGTGACGTGCTCAAAAAATCAGAAATATACACGAAATGAAAAATCACAAAACATTTTCTTGTTCTTAATCAGGTATCAGTTATTTATAAGGACGTTTTTTTTTTTGTTGTTTTTTTTGGGGGGTGAGGGGGGGTTCTAGGCTTCTTTTCATTCTTTACGGTTGTTTAAACATTGACAAACAAGTTTCCAAAGAGTTTTGACAGGAAATCCAACAAACGATGAATACTTTGTAAAAGAAACCCTGCCCTTTTCCTTGGGAATTTGTGGAATTTTGAATGTATACAAGGAACGGTCAGTTTCTCTCCTATCTGTCTCTCTCCGTCTCTCTCTCTCTCTCTCAGAATTCGATAGCTTATAAATGACAGCGCCAAAAAAACGAGAAAACTATTTTTTTTCTTCGGTGGGGTCAGGAACGATCGGGATTTTTTTTCTAGGTATGTTTGTTATTCTAATATACATCTCAGTTGGTTTGATATGGCGATGAGAGCACGTAATTGCTCAGCAAATATACGAGGGGTGCTCCGAAAATAATACCTCCAATTTACTTTTACGGAAACTGCAACAGCTACAGAGAGTATGATCAAACTATTGGATAGAGCAAGTTTTCAGCTCTCTTGCAATAAGTTCTTACGAAATCAACGTGGATGCTTATTCCTTTTCGCCAGCAATGAACTAGAACCAGCTCATTGCGCTCGTAAAAATCTGCACTATTGGAGGCAACCTCGGTGACCGTGTCGTTGTCAGCAAAATATCGTCCACGTAGCTCATCTTTCACCGGCCAGATAAACTGATGGATATGCTCTTCATTAAAATTATGGAAGTCATTGACAAAATAATTATAAATAATACTTAATTGCGCCTTCTTAATTTTTTACGACGGACTTGATTTTTCAGGCATGGATCTCATGAATTTAAAGCAATATCTAAAGCAAAAGTTAGCAAAGAGATTCCAAGTTCCCGAATGACAGTTACTAGATATTCTTTGATAGATAGAGCCTTCTTGTGGAGTTTATTTTTTTAAATTCCACCATGAACGTTCAATTAGATTTAGATCCAGACTGTTCACTGGCCCTGTTATAGATTTTATATATCTGAAATTTAATTCATTTTCCCCTGCGAAAAGATGGATTATCATTCTAATAAATATTCATTATCATCAAACCAATGAAAAAAACAGAATATTATCTAAGAGAGCTAATCCCCTAAGTTTTGAAGGTGGAGTAGAGCTGAGAGTGCTAAAAATCTTCTTTTTTTTTCTTTCGTTTTGTTATACCGTTTTTCAATTACAATTACATAAATTTACATTTACATTTCACCTGTTTCCTAAAATTATCAAAGTCAGTATAATCCTATGTACTTTTGTAAGTTCATCATTTTTGTAAGTTCATCATGTTTTTAGAAATAGGATTAAAGATTTCACTTGCTCGTCTTTGTTTAGATTTTTATGTTGGAGTTCGTTAAAAACTGTTTCATCGATGCTTCCTTTATTTTCTGGACAGGAAAAAGTAATTCCCGTTCTTCTTTCTTGTTCAGTTACAGTTTTCAAAGTTTATTTCATTAAACCATCGATTATAGCCTTTCGCTTATAAAAATGCTAGCGGGCATTTTTACTGTCCACTCGACGCCATTTTGATTACAGATTTCAGAGACACGTTGTTGAAGAAAACACAAAAATAGTTGTTAATATTGAATAAAGATATTTAATTAAACACTATAATCACAATAGTGAAACTCCCTAGGCTCTTTGGTTTGCTTTAATGGCATATTAACCTTCAAAGGTTATTTAATGCCAAAGCCATACTAGGAGAAAAACAACAGCGATTCTATTTAACCCAGAGCGGTGAGAGATAAGGGATTTCATAACTTTCCAAAGAGTATTACCAACTATGTTTCCCCCAAAAATGACTGATGTTAATTTGTGACTGTTAAATAGCATACTTGTTTGTAATTTAATGGCATATCAACTTTTTCGGGCTATTTAATTTAATGCCGAATCCATATTTTTTTAGCAGGACAGTAAGTAAAGTTGGCGACCATAGTCGAGGGCGACCAGAAGGCACTTTTTCAATAGCTACTACACCGAGGTGTACGGGAGGGCGCTACTCCTTTCCCGGGATTGCTCCACTTTACCCTTGATACGTACCTTATATTGCTGAATGTTAAGCAAGGAGGTATCAAGTACCATTTTTAAAGTTTTTGGTATGACGCGACTTGGGATTGAACCCAGGTCTCCCGGACCGTTGGCAAACACTCTACCCACTAGACTAACGAGTCCATAGATGGGAGGATAAGGGGGTTTATACCCTTCCCATGGGTATTTGTCCAAAATCAAACGTAATAGAGCGACTGGAATAAATGAGTTCGAACTCCAATAGCGCTAATGTATTGATTTTTGGTCTAATATTTTGAGGTTTGGTTTGGTTTTAAGGCATATCGACCATTATAGGTTATTTAATGCCAAGTCTTGTTTATACATATATATTAAATATATATGATTTGTAAACACATTTTGTAGATTACATTTTTAAACGAGCCAGAGCTCTTTATTTTTACACACAGTTAAATGTTTTCAAGTATTGCTATATAACAGTGGTGTAATGGTTAAAATGCTGGACTTTGGAATCCTAGTACTTCAGAGCTCCTATTAATAGTTTTGGTTCATGTTTGGGACTAAATAATTGTAGATCGTAAAATGTTACCCTTTGTATCTTTCAATATATGTAATTTTAATTACTTTATCAATTTTTGTCCTTGATTTGAGCTTCATCATTTTGTCTAAAAAAAATTGACACTACTTGTACAAAACAAACACTATTAAAACGACTAAATTATCCTTTTAACACCTTTGCTATAACACATCTTCATGGGTATATTAGAAAGACAACATAGTGTATAATTCTTCAGTATTTCGTACTTCTAGATTACCAATAAAATTTGCAAGTTCCTATGGACAACTATCACTCTATGACAATGTCAGTATCTGTAACAAATTAAAATCTCAGCAACTGCGTGTAAAAAAATATCACAGACCAGTTTTTTTGTATTAGATAAAACATATAAGAAAAATATAATTTGGTAACGAAAAGTTGATTTACAGCAGAAAAAGATATAACACATCTCATAACAGCTCAAAGTTTGGTTTGGTTTGATTTGGTTTGGTTTTATGCCATATCAATCACTGCAGGTTATTTAATACCAAATCCATTTGCCAAGTCGGCTGGGGATGTAGAATACACCGACTGCTTCTCTGCAGAGGGATAAGACCCCCGCCCCAACAAGTGTCCTGGATATGACACTAAGCAATATGATGGTAAGGTTCCAGTAAGGCTGGAACTTTGGGGAATGCGGAGTACCCCTTCATTACCATCGCTCCCAGATCTACTCTGACCCGGAGTGATAGCACTTGATAGGGTCCTATTTATGAGTTAAATAGAACTAAACCGTAGTTTTTTTAGTTTACTATTTTTTGCATTTAAACTGTGTATTTATGCTAAACTGAATTGTTTAAAATAGAAATATTTTGACATTTAAACAGTGTACTTATGCTAAACGGAATTGCACGAAATAGAACTGTCTTGATATCTAAACTGTGCACTTATGCTAAATTGAATTATCTAAAATGAAACTGTTTTGACATTAACTCTGTGTATTGCCCAGTCGGCTGGGGCTATAGAATATACCGACTGCTTTTCTGCAGAGGAGTAAGACCCCCCACACACACACCGAGTGTCTTGATATAGGACAGTAAACAATCTGATGGTAAGGTTCCAGTAATGCTGGAGCTTTGGGGAATGCAGAGCATCCCTTCATTGACATTGCTCCCAAGTCCACTCTTGCCCAGAACTGAAGCACCTGATAGGGCACTATCTATGGATTAAATAGAACAAACTGCATACTTATGCTAAACTGAATTGTGTGAATTAGAACTGTTTAACTAAACTGAATAGCTTAACTGAAATAGAAATGTTTTCGGCAATTAATCTGTGTACTCATGCAAGAGTGAATTGTTTGAAATAGAACTGATTATTTCTATAAAATGGATTTGGCATTAAATAACCTATAAAGATTGATATGCCATAAAACCCAAACAACCAACCAACAACCAAATCCATTTATACATATAAACAGTTCTATTTCAAAAAAGCTGTTTAGCATAAGTGCAGTTCTTTGTTTACAAAGAATTAAATGCTAAAACAGTTATCTTTCAAACAGTTCTGTTTAGCATAAGTACATAGTTTAAATGTCAAAACAGTTCAATTTCAAACAATTCACTTCCCATTGTTAGGACCTTATCAGATGTTACTACGCCGAGCCAGAGTGGACCTGGGAGCGATGGCAATAATGAGGTACTCCAAATTCCCCAAAAGCTCCAGCATCAATGAAGCCTCACCATCAGATTGTTTAGTATCATATCCAGGACACCCGATGATGGAGGACTTACCCCTCTGCAGAGATGAAGTCAGTGTATTTTACAGCCCAGCCGACAGCTGAAGACATAGATATGACATCTTTGTAATCGATATACTGGTCATATACATACTTATAGTGCACGTCATACAATTGGTACGAACAAAACTATCATCATCTCTAAGTCGTACTGATAGCACGGAATCCCTTCATTTGACTCTCTCTCTCTCTCTCTCTCTCTCTCTCTCTCTCTCTCTCTCTCTCTCTCTCTCTCTCTCTATCGTCCGTTGAGCCTCACTGGTCCTCAAGACGGCTTGGAAGTCTTTGCTGGTCGGCCAATACTGGTATGTCTATGTGTGACTATGAGTAGGCGTCATTAAGAGAAACGTGATTTATGAGTTCGTATTTTCTTTACCGACAGTGCTTAGCACGGCTTCCTCATCTCGCTTAGATGGTATGTTAGATGGGAGTTCAGTGGCTGTTCAGTGGCTGTTTCGTGGAGTTCTGCTTGCAGAATTTGTTCAAAACACCACGTAGCATTTTTTTGTAGTTCCCACAAGCTTTTTCGCCGTGAGATTCGTTACAGAACAGGTGGTGCATCCATACAGTAGTGCCAACATTTTTAAAAATATATTACATCAAAGTGAAAAGATTGAGTGATTTTAACGGGATGTCAACCCTTCTCGAACTATTTTATGACTAGAAGTCAAGGAATCACGTTCATATTTACATTTTTTGTGTGGTTGTTTCAATGAAATGCGAATGATTTTCAAACAGATATATTAGAACTAAAATTGGACCCGATCAAGTTCTACAACTTCTGGTCAGAGTGAAACAGGGTAGATGGCAACGAAGAGGTACTTCACACTCCCCAGATCTCTAGAACAAGACCCTCAGTATCAGATGCAGTTTTGGGTCATAGCAAGACATCCCATTTCAGGGAATTTCTTACCCCTTTGCTGGAGATACAGTCAGCTTTTCTAAACCCCAGTATCACAGCAAGAAGAAAAACAACAAATTAACGCATATCAATTCTTTGCAGAAATAAATGAAACCGAAAATATGATTAAAAGTTGATAATAATAAGAAATTCAATGAGAACTAAGAAAATAACGAATTCGAGTAGAGAAATAAGTGATATGGGAACAAACTAGCTATATTGACCCCATGTTTTAATCAAGATGGTTCTATCTCCGCATCAAATGGTAATTTTCTTAAATTATTAGACCAGTTCATATACCTCAGAATGGAAGTAAATGATAGAAAATATGAAGAAAAATTGAAAAACAAAGTAATCCAAAGAAAAGAATTAATTGTCAAAGAAAGTCGACGCTATAAAAGAGAAAGAAAAAAAGCTTTCTCTTTTTAATCTGTTATAGCTTTTGTTGGTTCTATTTGTTTTACATCATTGCCTTACAGTCGCGTGATATTTTTTGAAATATGAACTCTGATCTATTGATTGTACAGTTGTACGTTCTCCCTTTCTCTGTACATATAATTTCCTCAGTTGTATTTGTATTTCATTGAACACCCATCCTTGATCAAACAACACTCGATATCATCTTTTCTAAGTCCTGATAATGGTTTATTAAAACCGAAACGTTATAGCGTCGACTTCATTTCACAAGAAATTTTTCACTTTGGATTACTTTGTTTTTTTAATTTTTCTCCGTGCATCAGAATCTGTTAAAAGCAATGTCAGCATATGCCAAAGTAAAGAAAAGATTGCTATTAACAGGTTAACGTCAATATGGAAATCTTATCTCTCTCATTGAATAAAATAGAATTTCTTCTGAACTGTAGCCGTGTCAGTACTATTGTATGGTCGTACCAATTGGGCTTTAAGAAAAGATTTGGAGAAAAAGCTTGATGAGAACTACACAAGAATGCTACGTGTTGTTTTGAATAAATCTTGGAAGCTCAAAAACATCACAAAAACAAAACAGCAGTTGTACGGCCACTTACCTCCGATCACACAAACCATCCCAATAAGACGAACAAAAGATGCTAGTGAAGTAAAGAAGAACTCATAAGCGACGTTTCCTTATGGATTCCTACGCATGGACACACCAGTGTTGGCCGACCAGCAAAGACTTATATTCATCAACTCTGTGCGGATACTTGATGCTGTTTTGGAGACTTGCCAAGAGCGATGACCAGTAGGGATGGAAAATAAGTCAAGGTACTTCGTACAGTCGACACACCAAGAGGATGATGATAATAATGATAGGAGAAATACTATTCTTTGTAGAAGTCTTTTCAGTCTTCGAGAGATCCACACATCGATGGTTATAAATAACAAGCATAAGTAGCCGCTTTATGAGATAACTAAAGATATTTCTGGGACACTAGTGAGTGCAATTGAAAGGGGAGGAAGAGAATAGTAAGCTAAGAATAAAAAATGTCTCCTTATTTGTAGTGGAAAGATTTTGTCTATTAATTCAAATTAAATAAATCCCTTCTGCAAAAAGAATTGTTTCTTTTTATTATTCTTTTTTAGTTTACATCTTTTAATATTAAGATATAGAGAAAAATTGATAACTAGGTAATCCAAGAGGAAGAAGAGATTTATTGAGAAGCAAAGTCGACTCTGTAGCGTTTCGGTTCTAATGAACCATCATCAGGACTGCGAGAGATGATATTAGTGATGTTAAATCAACGATGGATGTTTAAAAGGACAAAATACAAAAACTTGTACTTTTAAACATCTATCGTTGATTAAACATCACTAATATCATCTCCATATATATATATATATAGAGAGAGAGAGAGAGACAGAGACAGAAAAAGTAGAGAGAAAAAGAGAGATGAATAAAACAAGTGCAATATAATTGCTGTAATATTTTCCAGTAGATCACAAAGTGGAATGATAGGTAAAATTTCAACCCACGTTTATTCATACCTTTGTTGAGTAAAATAGAAGCAAGATAAATTATTCGAATATTAAAATTTTCATCACATCAATTTCTGCGTTGAGAGGTGTTTGATTTCATTGCTTGGTTATAGGACTTGTTTTTCGGTGAGTTTACGTCGAAATGTCACTGTATTTATTTCCTTGTCTGTTGCGGGGTCGGACAATTTCAATAATTTATATTTAAGCAGTAAATTCTCTTTAGAATTACAAGGGATGAAAACGACGTTCGGTTAAAAATTCACAATGTCTGGATTTCAAACACAACACGACGACAACTCAAGTTCCTGATGACAAGATGTCGATAGTATTCAGACGATAATCTTAAAAGAATTGGACAATCTTCATTGACATTTGTCACATTACACTCGCTGGCCAGAAAATATTATGAGAAACGGAATAAACAATCCCTGTATTAGATAGTTTATATATTTATATATATATATATATATATGTGTGTGTGTGTGTGTGTGTGTGTGTGTGAATATATATATATGTGTGTGTGGGTGTGTGTGTGTTTTGTGTCACACTGAAATTTACACACACATACACACACACATATATATATATATAAGTTCGAGTAGCTGAGATACCAGGTCAACAGTACCTGGTGACCGTCAGTTTCTCCCCTATGCAATCATCAGACCAATCGCCATTGACTTTGTGTCTACGCTGTTATAACTTAGAATTACTCAGATATTGAGCACTAATTACTAATGCATATAGAAAACTACTTTATATAAATATATGTATATATATATATGTGTGTGTGTGTGTGTGTGATAAAAATATGTGGAAAGTTGGATAACTCAAACACTTAAAACCGATTTAGAGGCGTGATATTTCTTTCTTCTATTTCTAAGAACTTTTTCAAATCCATATATATATATATATATACATATATACACATGTACAAGACCTGAAAATTTGTCATAGTGTCTAATATTGTAAAAATTTGAGTATTTTAGCGTTTAATCTGCTCGGCTTTCTTAAGGAAACTATCGAAACTTAAGAATTTTTTTAAAAGTATTTTGAGCAGCCACTTGCTAAAAACGCATATATGTAAAGATATTGTTTAGTTTTTCTGTTTAATAATACATCAACCTTCGTGGTTTATTCAATATCAAACTTTGTTGAAGTACTATTTAACCTATAGTTGGAAGATATAAGGGGGTTCATACTTTTCCCAATTGTATTAGTCTAAAATTCAATGTTATATATATATATATTGTGACGGCAAATCGACTAAAATCCCAAAACGGGACTTTATTTTTGCACGTGCGAAGACGGGGCAGGTTGGCACTTGATCCCTTATAGAATAAGTCCTCGTTCAGAGTTTTTTCCTCAGGCATATAAGAACTGGCATATTACGTGAGGGATCAATTTAGGGCTAGACTGACCGCCGCTGGCAAGGGGTTCCAAATTTCACACTATCCACACACCCACCAGGTCGCTTTCTTTCCTTCCCCTAGACAATGGAAGATATGGACCTCTAGGTTGAGACGTAATAATATTATATTGTAGTAGTCGGCAACTCCGGTTTCCCGTATAATATTTTAAAGGAATTTATAGGACAATTTTAAGCAAGATAGCCTAAGGCGAATAGAAACTGAAAAGGATATGTGACACAACAAATTCGTAGCAGAACTGCAAAGAACAACTTAGACCACGTGGTAACATTAAAATACATGAATCTTTTACTACAATTATATACACCTTCAAAGTGTCAAAATATATAAGAAATTAAACAGTCCATGAACATAAATGTCTTTCTTCTTTTCTGTTCTTTCGTTTTCCTTCAAATTGAGAGAGAGAGAGTATACAAAATTTAGTATAAGGAGAAATAGTCCCGAAGTTACTTATCTTATTTTTCGACGGAGTTCCACGAGAGAATCTTTTTCTTTTACGGGCTAATAGACTTTATGCTATTTTTAACAATGGCTTGAAGAACTCAGGTCCCTCGTGTCCGCAGATATTTTTTTGTCTTCTTCACCCGGAGTACTTGGCTTTTTGGTTCTGCCTCCTATGAACCCTGCCAAACAACTAACTTTTTTCTTTTCTATTTCCGAGTCCCCACTTCCGTTTTAGGGTCCCAGCCAATCGTTTGGCTTCTACCCCCCCCCCCCCGGTCAGGCGATTTTGTTAGGGCTACTAGATGTCACCCAAGTCAGGTTACTGTTAATTCAAACGAGAGGATAGCAGTCATCCCACTTCCATCGTCTCAGTGGGACATCACGTGACAATATATATATATATATACTATCCAACTGTACCTTTCTTTTGGGATTTTATAATGCTGGATTGAGATTCTGACAAATTCCAGACATTATTTTAGACTTGTCCTCAAAGCCTCAGAAGCTTCTTTTAGAAGAAAATGAAATAATATCAAATCCTACTGCACAAAATCTATTTATGTTTCCCAGATGATTACTTGTCCCTTTAAAATAAATTCCCGAAGTAATCGGAAGTCCATTATGATGAATGAAATTAAATCTTATATACCAAACTACAGGCACTTGAAAGGCTTTAAAGAAGATAATTTAAAGATACAATGTGCAGAGCATTACATAAGGTTTAAAAACGAAAAAAAATTTTTTTTCTAATGATTAATTTATTGATTTTAACGGCACTTCAAACAGTCCAGGGTTATTTTATACCTAGTTGTTCATTGTGCGTTTTAATTCAGATTTTTCCGTAGTTGTTTTTAAAGACATTTTTCAAAAATTTGTTCATGGTTATATGATATCAAGTATACCACTTTCATGGTTTCAAGTAACTAATGATAATAATCCTTAGTACATGATTGAACAGTTCTATAAATATGACCCAAACAGGTTCTATCTCTCTGGACCAGCAAGGGCCTTGATAAAATAGCAATAAATGTATACTCTATATTCTCATATCTTCAAAATTGGAAGCCTGGTGTCAGATACACTTTAGTGTCATAACCAAGTCATTCCATTCTTAGCCCTAGCCCTCCACAGGGGATACCGTGAACATATTCTAAGCCCACTCTATGTATCTATCAATCTATTTCGCCATTCGTCTCAATCTTGTATCGCTTCCAGGAGGGCTTCTAAACTACATCCTGTATCCGTAAAGAGCTGTTGTATATAAGTTCTAGCTGGTCGTCCCACAATTGCTCGTCCGTGTGAAGGGATCCATAGGAGAACGTCACTTATGAGTTTGTCTTTACTTCTCCATCGGTGTCCTGCATGTCTTATTTGTCCTATTTGGATGGATTTAGAGGTGGGAGGTAGTTGGCCGTACAGCTGCTGTTTTGTGGGAAGTTGCTTCCAGGATTTGTTAAAGATTACCAACTGCATAGCCTATCAATTCTTAGTCGATTAAAAGCAATTAAGTGAATGCCCTTCTTGAAATTACCGGCTAGGATGGAGGTGTTCATAGACCTACAACGGCCAGAGTTAACTAAGTCGTTCGGGGAAATTCTTTGTGGTTAAGCTCGGAAAGGAATTGGCTCCTCGAAGCTTTCCTACTCAAGACACACCGCATAGTGATGACAACTACCAAGTTAGATGGTCCGTGATTGTCGGGAAAACCAGTAGTATTACCTCTACAAGCCCATCTAGGGTTAAAAGACAGATAAACAAACTCTCCATATATAATATATATATATATATATATATATATATATATATATATATATATTGATATAATTTCCTAATCTAATAACTTAACCAATTCTCGTTCTAATGATCTCAAATTTTCACAGCATATGTAGAAAAATTCAAAAATTCTTTTTAATGTGTCTACGCCTTTTCTTTTCGAGTTAATGGTATTTTTATGCCCGGAAGGAAAAAAAAACATCAAACATTGAATTTTCACTTGTTTCAACACATGATTTAAAAATTTAGGATCATTTGAATAGGTCAAGTTATTAGATTACGATATTTTTTGTTTTCTTTTTTAATGTTTCTTTCGATATTTTTTAAATATCCAACTGCTAATTTTTTTCCCTTTTCATAGAATTTTACTAACCTTTAGTCTGTTATCGTGGAATTAGTATTTGTCGTATACATATAATTTCTTATATATATATATATATATATATATATATATATGTGTGTGTGTGTGTGTGTGTATAATTTTTTCATATAAAAAGGAAAGAAAAATTCAATTCTTTCGTGTCATTATAAATTTATTTCAGGTCTTTGATGACCCTCTTCAGATGTTGAATTAAGATATTAAGTATTTTAATATCATGTAGGTGTGTTAATGATATTCAAATACTTAACAATATCTTCATTCAACATTTTCATAGACCTGAAATGAAATTATGATAACACTAAACAATTAAATTTTTCATTTTTATTTTATATAAAAAGATATCTTTGATCTGCACGTGAGTTTTGATGCATTTTTTATCCTAAAATATACAGTCGATAGCCATTAGCATTGAGCACTCAAGTTGGATTTTTTCTTCAGATTATATATATATATATATATATGTTATATATTGACCTTTGACCGAGCCGTCAATCAAGAGATGCACCTGTGTAAATAAGCGAAAGCAGGTGTACATACGTAAGACAATTATATAACCAGGTGCCACAGACGGATGGGTCAGTTCCAGTTGGAGGTGAAGTCAGTTGGAGGACAAGATGCCGAATTGAGAACCAGCGGCAGACAGAGGGCTTTGAGCCCTCAGTGACCCACGGTTGAGCAACCCAGCCCAGATGAGGAAGAAGTGCTGCTATGGTCAGAAGAACTTTGGATCAATATGTAGCAGTCTGTCCCCGTCTCCAACTCACCTCTCACACACAACCAACATCAACCCTTTCGAGAATAAAGTGAGAGTTATATTTTTATAAAGAAGTGTGTTCGTTCGTTCATTCAAGTTCGTCATTATGTTTGATTATGTTCCGCATATATTTGTATATGTATGTGTACGCGGCTATACAACATATATATATATATATATATTTGTAATATCCAGTCGGCGTCCGGAGACAATGGGTGTGGATTATTCGCGTATAGAATATACGATGAATTTCATATAAATCTATGTGAGTGCTCGATGTATGGCTATTGTTACATATTCTCAATCCAGGTTTATACAACAAAGCTCACATTTCAACCACAAATTAAACTGATGAGACGAAGAGTATTATGATATTCTTCGCCAAAATAAATTTATAATGACAATTTAACCAGATTTGAGTGTTTCTCTAATTGCATTATATATATATATATATATATATAATGGGCTAACTTGTAGAAGCTTTTAGGCGACTGAATCGGTTGGGATTCTATGTTCTTGGTATGCAAAGATTATTCAGGCCAAGATAAAGGAACGTAATTTATACCTTCCGTTACTAACGGTCAGTCACGTCCTCTCGAAAAAAAAAAAGAAGAATTACACTACTCAACCACGTGATAGGCAACTGTTTACGTACATAAGTACTGAACACTTACTCGTGTAGTTTACAACCCAATCTTTTTTGTTATTGTTATTATTGTTTTTCTTGTCGACAAAGCGCCATTTTGTTGGGGTTTTTTGTGGCCTTTTTTTTTTTTTTTATCTGCTTCCCTTCATTTTTCTCCGCCCACTTTGCTCTAGTTCTTTGCTAGATTTTCCATTCATTACAACGCGTAATAGATACTACTTTTTTTTTTTTTTCTTTTTTCAGACTGCTGCTGATATCCACATTTGACAGAACCTGTAGGGTCGGAACTTGACCTATTAAAACTATTCACAACCTTTTTATTTGAGTAATATAATACACTACTTCGAAATGATTACTATGTCTGAGAGATTAAAGCGTGTCCATGTGTCTGCATTGTGTGTGTTTGCGTTGAATGCGTGTGTGTGTGTGTGTGTGTTGATATGCAAGGTTTCATACAAGCGCTTAAATATTCAAAATTTACGATGTGTGATTGTGCAAGAAAATACAAATATCTCCACTCGTATTTACATGCTCGTATAAGTAATGTAGATGTTTACGAAGCTATGTTTAATCTAACCCATAGTCATAATGGTAGGGCACCCTGTAAGTATCGAACTCATTACGCCGGCAAAAGATTTAACTTGTTAACCATTGCATCATGGCAAGATTTCCTTATTTATCTTAATTTAATCTATGTGAACGGACTACTTCTTAAAGATTGAACATACTAAATTGGAAACAGTTTATATATATATATATATATATATATATATATATATATATATATATGAGGTAACTTGTAGAAGCTTTTAATTGACTGATTTGGTTGGTATCGTTTTCAAGCTATGTTCTTGGTATGCAAAGATAATTCAGGCCAAGATCAAGGAACGTAATTTATACCTTCCGTTTTATAGCATATCAATCATTCTAGGTTATTTAATGCCAAATCCATTTTTATACATATAAACAGTTATATTTCAAGCTATACAGTTTAGTATAAGTATAGTTTTTCTTCACACTAAGTTAAATATCAAAACAATTCAATTTCAAGCAATTCAGTTTAGCATTCAAAAACAGTTCCATTTGAACAAATCAGTTTAGCATGAGTAAACAGTTAATTTGTATTTGACTCATAGATAGGACCCTATCAGGTGCTACCAATCCAGACCAGAATGGACCAGGAAGCGATGGATATGAAGGGGTACTAAGCATTCCCCAAAGCTCCAGAGTAGCTGGAACCTCGCTATCAGATTGTTTAGTGTCATATATCAGGACATTCGTTGGGCGGGTTTTGCCCCTATGCAGAGAAGTTGGTATATTCTATAGTCCCAACCGACTGAGCTACATACATACGTACATACATACATGCAGATACTCGAGGGCTTCCTGTTGATTTCAACACATGAGAGCCCAACAATTTATTGATAGAGGTCAACCGTTGGAAAGGTGATTTTTTTATTGTGGTGAAGGCTTCTGCAGAACCAGCCACAATTTTTCGATTTGTTGATAACATAAGAAGCGAGCTACGGAATCTCTCGAACCACATTTGTAGACCAGTTGTTGTTTTACCAACGCTAAAAGGCCTAGTCAGCGCGACTATTTGCCCATAACTAAACGACAAAAGAAAAGTCTATGCTTTTCCCAAAGGCATTAACGTAAAGTAAAACACCAAAAACTGCATCCAGGATTTTAACTCTGTCTTCTTCGTTTCAATACAAGATAACATATATATATATATATATATATATATATATATATATATATATATATATATGTGTGTGTGTGTGTGTGTGTGTGTGGTGCGTGCGTGGGTATGTGCGTGCGTGCGTTTGCGTGTGCGTGAATCTTTACCATCGCCTCTACACAGATTGTATCTGACTTTACTCGGAGTTACATAGGTTTTAGTTCAGAGTTTTTCTTCTCCTAGACTGGTTGACAAACCAAGACAAAGAACTCAGTCTGCCCAACTATTTACCCATAACAAGAGGAAGAATAATTGGATTCGTACCTTTTGCAAGGGTACTAGAGCTATGTTAAATGCAATCAGCATCGTCCAGGATTTGAACTCGTGTCGCTGGATCCATTTCCTATGACGATATATACATATATATATATATATAAGGCCACCTCGGGTAGTGTAATGGTTAAGAAGCTAGACTAGCAAACCTACACGAATGAGTTCGAATCTCATTGGGTGCCCCAATCATATGGCTTTGAGCCACATCTAAGCAAAAAAAACTTAGTAAATTGCTATATATATATGTGTGTGTGTGTGCGCGCGCGCGCATGCGTATGTGTGTCCTTCGTTTCTACACACACTGAAAATTTGTGATACAACGAAGCAGTCTGTCTGTGGATGACAATATATACGCTCCCTTCCCAGGGGTTGACCACTCTGACGAAGGAATTAACAGCTGCCAGCAGCGTAAAGCAAAGCTCATCTCACGAATTGAGCACTCCGGTATCCAATAGCGCAAAATGTAAACAGACGAAAGCTAATACAAAAACGCGTAATAATTCCGTTGCTAACGTAGGTCATCGAAATGGCTGAGTGGTAAGATATTAAGTCTAGCGCAAAGTTAGGCGGGTTTCGATGCCCGCTTGAAGCGTCCTGCGTGTCTAGCTTCACTGAAGTGTTGTGATACAACGAAACAATCCGTCTGTGGATGACAGTATATGTGTGTTATTGTCCGTAACTTCAAACCCCAGCAATGGTTTAAATATTGCTATTTTTCTACAACGATGAATTTGCCATTATATAACCCACGAAGGTTGATATGCCATTGAAACAAAAATGAGAAAGAAAGTGTAATTCACAAAGTATACTGCTGTCTATGCCTTTTTAAGAATCATTTATTAGCCTCTCGACCACCAATAACCTAATGAATGGACAATTTTTACTTAGAAGGAATTCGTAGACCCACTTATTATGATGTATGAGTAAATATCCCGTTTCCTTTAAGAGAGGTCACCAAAAAATTGTTTTTTATTTTCTCGAATGCTGTAGACATCAGGTCATACACTCGAATAAGCCAACGTAGAAGTCAAGCTTCCATAAATTCTTATTTTCTTTTTTTTTTTTTTCGCTTTGAATGACCGGAAGTGAGATATTGGCTGCCTTTGCCGGCAAATGGATGTGTGAATACGGTTATGGCGCATGCGCTAATGTGTTCGCTAATAAATTATTTACAAGTGATGTATGTTATGCGTCCATAAATGTCTGTCTGAAAGTCCGTATAAATGTAATTTGCGAAAAAAATATGCGTACGTTTTTTTTTTTTTTTTAGATTTTCGGTGTGCCAACGTATCTGCTACGATAATTTAGGACATTAATAATATAAATAGATTTTCACGAAGCTTCGTTTACAACCTTTTGGCAACGATGGTGGAAATACCACACTTAAAAGCTTTCACTTCGCAGTAAATAAACAAATCACAGATACGTCACGAAATAAGTTTTGTTTAAGAGCTAAACGCTCTGGTTTCATTGAATGAACCTCAAACAAATTAGATTAAATTATTTAAATTAATGGCATATTTTTGCATTACAATTAATCATTTGCTAAGCTAAGAATAATAAGAATGAATTAGGCAGAAGCAACTATATTCTGACACAAGGCAGGAAATATGTGACAGATTCAAACAAGCTGAAAATGAGCTTCAAGCCTAGCTGGCTAACACAACATAAGAGGCGCTCTTAACCACCTAATTAAAATGAAATCCTCAAGACATAGATCTGCCACAAGACTGCAAGTACGCAGGCTCGAGTAATGTACGAGTTATCGTTGCAAGGAATGAAATCGGGGACTCGAGGTCAAATAATGGACGAAGCTTCGGAAAAGGATGGATCAATATCCTCTCTCCTCAGCAATGGGTAAATAGTTTTTTGCCTTGTAAGGCAACCAGTTCAGTACTGTTCTTATAAAGTGACCAACCAGTTCAAAAGGAATTTGGAATAGATTGGTAGAAACTTCCAGTTCAACAGAGATTTGGTTTGCATCGGTAGAAACATCGAACCAACGACCAAGACACACTGCTGTAAAATGACACAAGTGTGTTTTAATATGGGCATCCTACGGGGAGAAAATCAAATACATACCTGATGAGTTACAAACTTAGTCTGTTGGTGTAGCTTGTTAGCCATTACAGCATGACTAGGTAATCCTTTTTATGAATAAAGGTAGTAAAAACCTTTAATTCAAACTTTTTGATGAAAAGATATTTTCGATAACTTATTTTGTCTTTGGTGTGCTTTGACGATCATTTTCTTTTTCGGCATCTCCAAGGGTAATGAGAATTATTTGGTCATTGTCTATTTCCTCTCCAGTCAACATTGGAAATGTAATGATTGGTTTCATGGTATAAGCGATAAAGCACGCTTAGCGTAACGGTTATAGCCGTAGGAAATGGAAACAGCGACTCCAGTTCAAATCCTGAATGGAACTGTATTTCTCTTTGCGCTTATAAACTTAAGAATCTATCTCTTTTTATGTCCTTCTCCTCCTCGTCCTCCCCTTAAGTAAATAGTTTGGCAGATTGAGATCTTTAGCCTTGGTTAGGCAACCAGTATACAAGAAAGAAAGCTGTGAATTAACAATAGCTTTACTCCGCTTAAGAATACACTTTCAGTCACATCCTATCCACTGTGGAGGGGATTATTTGTTTTCGGTTTTGGTTTCTTTATTTAATGGCATATCAACCTTTGAGTGTTTTTTAAAACCTTGACAATCCTTGTTGAAGAACAGTAGTAGTACAATCTAACCTATGGCTTGTGGAATAAGGGCGGGGTTCATATCTTTTCAAAGCGTATTTATCCGAAAGTAGATATTATAACGCGACTGGAATTCGAATTCGCTTACTCTGTCACAGTTCAGCACGGAGTTTTCCACCTGGAGGAGATCAGTAAATACATATATGATATAAGCAAAAAGAAACGATGTCTAACCTGACCATTTAAAAAAAAATGAATTTAAACATTTGATCAAAATTCAATTTACAGCTGCCATTGAAAAGCATGAACTCCCTCAGCTATGAATTAAAAAAGTACCCCTACTGCGTTTGTCATCGAAAGTTGATATGTCATTAAACGAAGAAATCAAACTGGACCAATCTAAAAAAAACTGTTTTTTTTTGGGTACCTTGCACGATGTAAAAGTTAACGAGCTGGGCGATTACATTGTTTGTGAGTTCGATCCTCAACGGTTTTCACATATTTCTGGCTTTGTGGTAAACAAAGCAAAACTTAATGAATAATTACTCTTCGTTTGTTTTTTTTTTCTTAAATACTTTTCAAAATTAAAGTAGATCAAAAAGATGTTTCTAAAGTCCTGATTGTAGACTTTAATCCTGAAAACCCGCTACAAACTTGATATTAGAATTACGGACTTATACGATGTATGTCTTATTTTGACTAAGTTTAACATCCTTAAACACGACTCAAAAATAATGAGACACCTAATTTGTCACTTTTGAAACCATACAACTCTGTACAAATTATTTGTTTTAGATAGGAATTCTTGATATCATATAACTGTTAAGAAACAAGGACACAAATATGTGAATATAAATAAACAATGAATGCACTCCCAACATTCTCGGCATACGATATTTGTTTACGATTCTAAGAGGTGTGCTCAATTGATTAGGCACAAGAATATCCTTACCGACAGGTTTTACTTTCGCCAAAAATACTGACACGGACCAAATTTTGTGATTCCCCACAGACCATTGATCTTGTTTCTATCTTGCGACAGAGCAAGCTTGGTAATCAGATATCATTTCACCTGAAACCTTTTTCTCGTTGCATTATGATAACTAGGAGTATATCCTAATGTCTGCAGCAATAACCGACAGAACCATTCCAATTTTGTCAAACCAAAGTATCAACCTAAAAAGAGAATTAACTTAAAAAATTGAATAGAGAAAATAATATAATCGTGTTAGTAGAATTTATCCGACGTTATTTTCAAATCATAAAAGTAAGGTAACTCACAGCCGTTTATAATTCGTGTATTAGTAAAAGACAATGTGTAAATATGTATTTTAATGTTGAAAAGAATACAAATAACGTCTGATAAATTCTACCAACCTGATTATATTATTTTCTCTGAACAATTTTTAAATTTAATTCTCTTTTTAGATTAATTTCATAAGCAGCCATGAATAGTTGGGTTTTTTTTTAAATCTTTATTTCATTTTATTTTATTTATTTATTTTTTATCTTTTATTTTGTTGTTGTCATTACTTCAGTCTGAACTCAGCCTGTTAATGTAACATGCAGTACGTTTTTACTAGTTGGCCATGCTACAAGTAAGCATTCTTAGGGTCCTTAATATAGATAATGTACAGGTGTATAGAATCAAATATTCGAATCGAATAAGGATAATTTGCACACAACTTGATAGTTTCAAGTATTCTTATCTAATACTAATAATTATATGGCTTCAAATAATCCTTTCTATTGAATGACAATCATTTGTTTGCTCATAGTCATATGGTTGGGCACCTCGGGTGGTGTAATGGTTAGCAAGGTAGACTAGCAAACCTACACGAGTGAGTTCGATTCTCATTAGGTGCCCAATTCGTGCGGCCTTGTGCTACATCTAAGCAAAAAGCTTAGTAAATTACCTCATAGTCATATGGTTTCGTGTAACTCATAATTATCCTGATAAAATTATTGTAGCTTTAAATAAATATTCTAAATACAATCGATTTGCAGTTATATAGCATTAAATAGGTCAATCGAATATGGATGATTTTTAAACAGATCGATTTAATCCATAAATGGGACTCTAACGAGCCCTGCCACTTCAGATCAGAGTGGAGCAAGGTGTAATAGCAAGGAAGAGGCGCTTATCACTCTCCAGATGGATAGAACCATAGCCTTAAAACCGGATACAGTTTAGCGTCATACCCAGGACGTATGGATGACCTAGATATACAAACTCACCCGTCCCATTAACTAAAAACTGACCGTGTGTCTCTTCTGCCGTTGTAGGGTGGCTAATCAATACCAACACTCAATGATGTGAACAAAACGAAGACAGACAGAAAGAGAGGAAACGAACATATGCGATGATATTATTGATATAGCAGAAGTATATGCGTGTGGATTTATAAGTGCACACGACTTTGCCCTCAAACTAGTGCGTGGGTGTGTGAATGTGTCTCTGCGAAATGAAATAATTAATTATATATCTCGGCGCCTGGTCTTTCGTTTGGGTGTGCGCGCACGTACGTGACTGACTTTTTCCGAACGGCCGACTAAGAGTTTTGGGGGTTGTTTTTTTTTTTTGTTTTGTTTTGTTTTGTTTTGTGGTTGTTTTTTTTTTTTACAGACGTAAGGAAAACTACGAATTGGTCTAAGAAAAGCAAAATATATTTGTTTTAATTGAGACATTTTTGCACTTTTTATGTTTTTTTACGTTTTTTACACTTGTCATTTTTGCTATATTTGATTTAATTTCATTTCTTACTTTCTGCTTGTAAAAATCTTTCATGTTTTCAATCGTTGTAAGGTCGTCAGTATGAAAATAAAAATGCCAAAATTATATCCTTTTTATGCAAGCGTAATCGAGATAGACGAAATTGTACCCCTCAGATTTTACGTTGATTACTCTCTCTCTCTCTCTCTCTCTCTCTCTCTCTCTCTCTCTCTCTCTCTCTCTCTCTCTCTCATTGGCCTAGTGGGTAGAGTGTTCACCATTGGTCCGGGAGACCTGGATTCAATCCTTGGTCGCATCATACCAAAGACTTTAAAAATCGTACTTGATACCTCCTTGGTTAACACTCTACATTATAAGGTACGGATCAAGGGTAAAGTGGAGCAATCCAGGGAAAGGAGTAGCTCTCTCCCCAACACCACAGTGTTGTAGTTATTGAAAAGGGAACCTTCTGGTCGCCCTCGACTACGGTCGCCAACTTTATATATATATATATATATATATATATATATAAGCAAATAGTTAGTAGGCAACCTTTTTAAAAGAGTCAGAGCTCATTAGTTTCCATACAGTTGAATGGTTTCAAGTATTTTAATCAAACGCCATTAATTCTGTTCAGTATCAATTATTTCTTTGCCATCATTTAAATCGCTTCAGACATTGCTATTAAACGCTAATAATTCTCTGCAATATTATTTATTGGAATCCTGTTTATATAAAATAGATATAATTCTCAACACATAGTTTGAAGATAACATTTTTAAATGAGCCAGAGAAAATTTGTTGGTACAGAGATAAAAGGTTTTAAGTATTGCTATATAACTCTAACAATTTATTGCCAGGTAATACCAATAATTCGACTTTTGCACACAATTAAATCGTTTTAGGTATTCCTATCAAACACTTCTAATTCTATTAAGCATAGATCGTTGGTTGGTTGGTTGGTTGGTTGGTTTTATGACATATCAACCTTTGAAGATTATTTAACGCCAAATCCATTTTTATGCAAATAGTTCTATTTCAAACAATTCAGTTTAGTATGAGTACACAGTTTAATTGTCAAAAACATTTCTATTTCAAGCTATTCAGTTTAGTTAAACAGTTATAATTCAAACAATTCAGCTTAGCAAAAGTATGCAGTTAGTTCATAGATATGGCCCTATCAGGTGTTACCATTCCGGACCAGAGTGAATCTGGAAGCAATGGCAATGAAGGGGTACTCCGCATTCCCCAAAGCTCAAGCATCACTGGAACCTCACCATCAGATTATTTAGTGTCGTATCCAGGACTCTCATTAGAGGGGATCCCTCTGCAGAAGTGCAGTCGGTGTATTCTACAGCCCCAACCGACTGGGCAAATAAATCTTTGGTTTGTACGCAGGTTCAAGTATTGCTATTAAGCAATCAGTCATTTGTTTGCACACAGTTGTTGAATAGTTCTGTTGGATCCATAGATAGGATCCCTAATAGGAATTATCATTCCAGGTCAGAGTTGATCCGGGAGTAATGGCAATGAAGAGGTACTCCACATTCCTTAATATTCCAGGATTGGAGCTTCGCCATCAGATGATTTAGTGTTATATCCAGAACACTCGTTACAAATCCACGCTTTCATTTAACGTTTGTAGATTATGATGAAGTAATTCACAAGGCAAAGTTAGTTAAGTTTTTTTTTCTAGTCGAAATATATAAGTTGTTAAAACACATCAAAATATACCTCCATGTAAAAGAATACACACTTCCTTCTATCATCGTCTAACGATTGTGAGATTGAACGTCGAAATAATTTTTTCATGTATGTATTTACCAAACCCCCAACACGGACAGGATGTGACATCAGGTCAATTTTAAGTGGAGATTGAATTCAGAGTTTTCCTTCTTCTAGACTGGTCTTTTATCATCCCACATGTCTTGAGTATTCATTTGATGAGTCCCTGGAATTTATTGTTGAAACTTGGCTGTAAATTGATGATAGTAGTTTTATGGATCGGTACACTTTCTATGCAAAATAAAAAATAACATGTTTCTCTCCTTGTAACATGTATGTATTTATCAAACCCTCCAAAAGAGCAGAATGTTGCATAAGGTCATTTTAAAGAGGAGTTTAACAGGTTTGTATTCAGAGTTTTCTTCTCCTAGACTGGTTGCCATACCAAGATTAAAGAAACTAGTCTGTCGTACAATTTACCCATAGCTGGAGGAAGAATAAGTTACCTTTCCCAACGGTATTACTATTATGTTAAATGCAGTCTCGTCTAGGATTTGAACTTGTGTCGCTATGTCCGTTACACCAGGGACACTTCCCAACATTCATGCATTCACGTTTCCAATAAAGTGTTAAGCAACTAAAATATTCATCCTTACAATTTATCTGTCTGTGTGTTAATATTGATCTCTCTATCTAGTTATCATAGACTTTCATTTTTGTCGTTTCTATCTATCAATCTAGCTTGCTTGCTAGCTCATACTGTTCTTATCTATCTCTATATTTCATTTTGTTCCTATTCATCCCAGCTTCTGTTTATCATTCTGTTCATATACATTTCAGAATCTATCTCCCTACCTAAAGGGGAGTCTTCTTGGTAGAATGGCTAACGTGCAGGACTGTAACATCGTTGTAAGTCATTTCGCACTCCAGTCGCGTTATTACTTTAATTTTTAGACTAATACACTAGGAAAAGTTATGAATACCTTCCTACGCTGAGCTATGGGTTAAGTAGCTTTACTGCAGTCCTTTTAAAAGAATGATTTTCGTATTAAATAATCCACGAAGGATGATATGCTATTAAGCAATGAAACCACATATCTTCTTACCTACTAATTTTTCCTTTTACAAATAAGGGGAAATTTTTTTTAAAAAGCAAGAAACATCTTTTCAGAATTTTTTCCATAAATGCCGACTCTGCATTGTTTGGAATTGATTGATAGCAAATATTACTTTAATCTGGCAAAAGTATTTGTTTTGAAGCTATTCAAAATGGCAGGGAAAATCTGAGTGCTCCAGGCTGGAACAGAGATCAAATTATTGATAACTGACAAATGTAAACCATGTGAAATTTACAGAAAAATGAATGTTTTCAATGAAGATGAATATTTAAGTAAAAAGAATGTTTACAAATGGGCTAAATTTCGAGCCTTGGTCGAAAAGACAGTCCATAGAGTGGAAAGACATTGACTCTCCAGTAAGAAAAAAGTTCCGGTCGCAGTGGTCTGTAAAGAAAGTCACGCTGACCTTTGGAAGAATTCACTTCATTTATTGAATGACCTTCGCATCTATCATATATACTGCAATATCAATCTATTAATTATCTATCTATCCATCTATCTATCTCATTATGTTCATATATATATCAACCTATCATTCTGTTCATATATATATCCATTAGATATTATCCAAATACCTATTAAGAGGAGTTCCCATGCCGTCGTGGGTAAAGCGAATTCGAACTCCAGTCGCGCTATTACGTTCACTTTCAAACTAATATCTTTGGGAAAGGTATGAACGCCCTACCTCCCCACCACCTACGGGTTAAATAATAGCACCACTGTTCTTCTACAAGCATGACTTTGGCATGAAGATTGATATGCCACTAAATAAAAAAAGTTAAATAAAACCAATATCTATCCATCTCATTATGTACAAATCTGCCTACCTATCTATTATTCTCTTCATATACATCCCAGTATCTCTCTGTTCATCTATTCTACAGTCCCGACTGGGACTGTAGGATATACCGACTGCATCTCTGCAGAGGGGTACCCCCCCTCAAAGAGTGTCCTGTTTATGACACTAAACAATCTGATGAGGAGTCCCAGTAATGCTGGAACTTTGGGGAATATGGAGCACCGCTTAAATGTCATCGCTCGCAGGTCCACTCAGGCTCCGAATGTAAGCACCTGATAGAGTCTTATGTATGGGTCAAATAGAACTAAATTGCGTAATTATGCTAAGTTGAATTGCTTTAAATAGAACGGTTTCGACATTTAAACTGCGTACATATTTGACTAAATTGAATAGCTTGAAATAGAAATGTTTACTGTGTACTGATACTCAAAGGATTTGTTTGAAATAGAACTGTTTATTTGTATAAAAATGGATTTGGCATTAAAGAATCAAGAAAGGTTGATATGCCATAAAAGCCAAACAACCAAACAAAATTGTCTATCTATTTGCTTCATAGTATGTTTATCTATCTTGTGTAGCAATTTTAAGTTATTCATTTTACATTCATATAATCGATCATATAAATATCTCAGTATAAAACTAACAAATATAAAATAAAACAATAGCGAATGGATATGCCGACATTGTAAATACTTCTTTTGAAACTGATATCTTAACAAACAAGTAAATTGTACTGGACTACATCCGGGTACTCGCAGAAGATCACATTCCCCACCAAAGAACTTGTGTGATAATTGGGACTAAGGCATCTAAGTTCGAGACAATCCTTTGCCCACACTTTTTCTCCACAACTTAATTTGTGGACACCACTAAGTATATTTACTATATCTTTTCTCTGATATTTTTTCCATAAAAAGAAAACCCTCCGAAGAAATGATAGTCTGAACGCGTAAATCTTGCCAATCCATCTACAGGACTGTGCTCGACAACACACAAGCATAAGGACAAAGAAGACAATCGCCTCTTCCGGGTGGACAACTTTACCTCATCCTCCATACTCACCAGATTTAGTGCCTTCAGACTATCATATGTTCAGCTTCATGAAAGAGGGTTTAATTGGAAAGCGTTATGCCAGTGTCGAAGAAGGGAAAACTGCGTTGATAAAGTGTCTAAAAGTGATGAATTGATAATGAATAGTGAACAGAATTTTATGAAGCAGGGATACATTCTCTCTTTCGACGACAAAAAATTACAATTAAAAGAAACGGTGACTATGTTGAGAAGTAGGGATATGAACCACAGTGCACCAGCTTCATTTTGATGTATGATACATGTTCCTGTGTCGGTAACTATTCCTGTACAAAAGAAAAAGGCATTACTTTTTTTATTTACCCCCGTGCTAATATAAAAGGGCAATACTTGAGGTCATTTGAATTGTGTGCAAACAAATGGGCTCTAACCCGTTTTATATAGTAACCTAAAAACTATTTGCTTGAAAATTACATATATAATATATATATATTAGACCATTAGCAAAGAGTCAATGATGTGATTATCAGCCAAAAACATTGAACTGCAAATGATCTATCACCGAGACTGAGCACTCGTTATTTATAAATATAGTAAACTGTATTTTATATATATATATATATATATATATATATATATATATATATATATATATATATAATAAAGTTTAGAATATTTACAAATAAAGTGCTCAATATCGGTGATAGAGCATTTATATTTCTTAGTCCAATTATTGCATTGACGAGAAACTAAACTGACGATTACACACACACACACACACACACAAACACACACATATATATATGTATACATATATATATTTATCAAAGTGTAGTATTGTACAAGGCAATGAAATCGGAGACATCAGTAAAAACTGATGTCCGCATTTAGCACGCTCGGTAGATTGTGGCACAGGGTCAAAAACTTCGAAACTGAAGAAGACTGAAGTGGCGAGCTGATATTTACTGAACTCACCACAGAGGCACATTAACGTAGCACTCGGTTTGGATCAAATTCACAAATTAATGACCTGGTTTATGAACCATCGTTTACGACACTTATGAGAACAGAGAACTTTCTATATGTTTTCATTAGTTTGCCATTCATAGCCCATCAACAGCGTCTCTGTTTTCGTAACTGTTCACAAATCGACTTCTGTGTACGCAAGTTTATCTCAGCAGATACGAAATTAGACGAAGGAGACGATGCAGGATCTTTCTCGTCGTCTTTCAGCTAGAACGCCGAGCAAAGTGAAGGGAAGGGCAGATACTCCATACCATCATCATCTACCTCTGCGCCAGTCCGCGCCTTTATTAAAGTACTTCCGGTGGTGTCTCTCTTCAAATCTAAAACCAGCTGTCACTAATTATCTAAATACATATATATATATATACGCGATCTTATAACTTCATTCAAAGCACGTATATTTAGGCGAACATCTATATATATATATATATATATATATATAAGTAGTGGGGTTGCGCATACAAGGGTGCGGAAAAGATCTCAGCCCGGCTGAGATGGAAATTTACTAAGCTTTCTGCTTAGATGTGGCACAAGGCTGTATGAATGGGGCACCCAATGAGGATCGAATTAATTCGAGTAGGTGTGCTAATCTAGCTTACTAACCAATACACTACCAGAGGTGCCCAGCTTTCTGCTTAGATGTGGCACAAGGATGTATGAATGGGGCACCCAATGAGGATCGAATTAATTCGAGTAGGTGTGCTAGTCTAGCTTACTAACCAATACACCACAAGAGGTGCCCAGCTTTCTGCTTAGATGTGGCACAAGGCTGTATGAATGGGGCACCCAATGAGGATCGAATTAATTCGAGTAGGTGTGCTAGTCTAGCTTACTAACCAATACACCACCAGAGGTGCCCAGCTTTCTGCATAGATGTGGCACAAGGATGTATGAATGGGGCACCCAATGAGGATCGAATTAATTCGAGTAGGTGTGCTAGTCTAGCTTGCTAACCAATACACTACCAGAGGTGCCCAGTAAGTTACTTAGCTTTTTGCTTCGATGTGGCACGAGGCCGTATGAAAGAGGCACCTAATGAGAATCAAACTCACTCGTGAAGGTGTGCTAGTCTAGCTTGCTAACTATTGCACGACTAGAGACGCCCTCCGCCCAAGAAGTCTTAAAAAAACAGTTATTCAAGATACACTTACAATAGTTCATCACACATTGATTTCCACGTTTTTTCTCATCCTGATCCCCCAAAAAGATCAATGAAAAATCAAATCAAAAATAAAATGAAATTATTACCGCTTGAAGAATATTTCACCAGCACCTCGTATATGCATATCTGTGCATTCTTATAGCAAAATAAATTACCGTGTAATAATATATATATATATATATATATATATAATTACACACACACACACACGCACACACACACACACACATACATATATATTAAGGCAAGTTTTATTAAAGACAATAGAACACTTATTTTTAATTGTGATTTTTCAAGTTTTCTAGTTATTTTTCTTGTGTCGGGATCTAAGTGCTAAAGAAATTGTCCCATATATTCTGCCCAAGAGCTTTCAACCACACTTTTGGACGTCATCAGGGGTCGTATAATTTGAGTTGACAATTTAGTTTAGTTTTATTGTTGTAATTATTTGTGTGGGGATATTTCAAAGTGGAATTATTTGTGTGGGGATATTTCAAAGTGGAATTATTTGTGTGGCGATATTTCAAAGTGGAATTATTTGTGTGGGGATATTTCAAAGTTGGAACGTTTTCAGCGTTTTGTTTTAAAACGTTCAGTTGGAAAGGCTTTGATATACGTAGAGCGTTCGCCACTGGTCCAGGAGACCGGGGTTCAATCCTACGTCGAATCATATCAAAGACTCAAAAAATAGTACTTGATGCCGCCTTGCTTAGCACTCAGCATTATCGGGTTAGGATCAAGGATAAAGTGAAGTAATCCAGGGAAGGGAGTAGCGCCCTCCCCTTCACCTCGGTGTAGTAGCTATTGAAAATGGAGCCTTGGGGTCACCCTCAAAACTGGTTGCCAATTTTACTTTCAGTTATTAAAAATATTCAATATGTTAACCTGTGTTAAATGCTATTTTAATTATGTTTTTTTTAACTTTTTATGCATGTTGCTTATTGGATTTGTAATCGTTATTTATTGTTGTTTTCATATATAATTATTGAGCCACCTAGATACCGACATTAGAAAAATAACAAGAAGACTTGAAAAATTACAATTAAAAATAATAAACAGTGTTCCCTTGTCTTTAATAAAATTTGCTTTAATAATAACTTGCGGCCTAAATATACACTCTTCAATATATATATATATATATATATATATATATATATATATATATATATATATCAGGGGCGGAGACGGGACTAGTGCTACTCGTGCCCGGCACGACCAATAACTCGGTCAATGTTATTCAAAATGGATTAAAAATTATCCATTAATTTCAAGCAAACATACTTAGTCTGATCTCAATTAAATTACGTATCTATTCAAGTTTCGATAACTAAGTAGCCATAAATATATTTGGGGATAATACAACGATGCTGTTTTGAACGGATGGTCTTTGTCCGGTCACCGTCAGATTCATTGAACATCCCATAAAATCGGCTATAATGTTGAACACGCGTAATCCGTGCCGAGCACTAGACCCTTATAATAACAGTAATGTTAGAGAAATCCGCTTTTGGCTGTAGCCAATAGCAAGAGCAATTCAAACACCGTGCTCAAAAATATTGGCACATTCTGACAGCTGACAGCTGTGTTGGGAAGAGGGAGAGGGACCGAGAGAGAGAGAGAGAGAGGGGTTGCAGATTATTGCCGTCGCCGACGTCATCATCATCGCTATGGTAAATGTTGGTTAAACGGCGTGTTTTAATTCGTTTTTTCACTAACAGATCTCTATTTCTTTAATGAATATTGCATATATCACATTCTGTAACTAAAATGTGTTTATTTGAATACATTTTCAACAAATAATCTTTATTTTAAGCGAAATTGAAACAACTAGCTGTGTCTGTGTATATTGTCATCAGTTTCTTTATTCTAATAAACATATTTTTCTCGTCGTAGTAATGAACATCTTCTCTTTTCTTCTATACTTTTGAAAGGAAAAAAAATTATCTTATCTACTGTATTAACAAGACTACAAATTATATAGTATCTTGATTGTTTACAAAAAAAAAAACACCATGCAAAGTACGTTTGTCAATCTGTGCTATACAATGGAGAATCACGCAATAGCAACTATGATGACTTACTTTGGGTTCACGGACCACGGGTTGGGAACTGAAGTTGACAGAGGGTGGGGGGGGCACGAGTAGCAAAAATAAGCTAGAGTCGCCACTGATATATATATATATATATATATAAGTGTCGAGCCTCCAAAATTAGTAGACGAGTTCATATATCTAGGCAGCAGTATCTCATCTACTGAAAGTGTTATCAACATACGCTAAGCGAAAGTGTGGACTGCTATTGACATGTTATCGATCATATGTAAAATCTGATCTCTGGTATTATATAGAACGGGATTATTTCGAAGCTTTAGTGGTATCAGTATTACTGTATGGACGCACCCCTGGACACTAACGAAACGCATTGAGAAAAAGATTGCAAAGCTCTGTTTTATTTGTATTTTTGCCTTGTTGTTGTTGTACTTTTTTTTCTCATTTGAATTTATCTTTTTTATGACAATATACATATATATATATATATATATATATATATATATATATATTCCGTATTTATTGATAGTATTTTATTTCCGTTGATAGCGTTCTAAATTTTAAATTCATTAGCAACTCTGTTTTATCCAAATCTACGTTTGTATATCTATTGTTATGTTATAAAACCCAAAACGTTTTCAAAACTCATTTAAAAAACAACACTCTTTACACATGCAAGCAACTCCTGATGATGGCCTATGAATAGCCCGAAAGCGCTCGGGACAACTTTGGTAAATTCATCCACCAATTCTAACTTGAAACCAAGACACTAATCAGGAAACTCGAAAGGGTCTTAATAAAATTATACAGACAAAAGGTGTCTTTACTATTTAATGGAACATGCTTAAATAAACGACTACTGCCAAACTAAACACACACACTCATATATATATATATATATATATATATATATATATATATATATATATATATATATATCTTTTTTCTTTGCCGGAGATTGTGTTTTAACTCCATGAACGATCTCTCTGACTCACGCTCGTCGTAACAAATCAATGTGTATCTCATTTGTAAGCATTTTTAGACTAAAACATGCTTCACCATTTTCATCTCACATTTTTCTGTAATTTTCACATGGTTTGCAATTCTCAGCCACCAAGACGTTAGTTACAGACTTCTGTCCAAGCTTGAATCATACTATTTGATTTTCCACCATTCTGAATAATTTCAAAACAAATATATTGGCGAGATTAAAATATTTTTTTCCTATAAACCAATTCCGAACAATATAGAACTTGCATTCATGAAAATAATTCCGAAAAAAAATTAGTTGTTTTTTTTTTTCAAAAAATTCCCCTTATTTATTGAATGACCTTTGTATATTCGAACATGTAAATTCTATGTTTATACAAATAAATATAAATCCAGTTATAAATCTAATAGCTGAAATTCTCAGAATGTTGCGAAGGAAAAATTCACTGATGCTCTTCGATCTAAACCGTCAAAATTTCTTTACGAAAATGCCAAAAGACACGACATACGCATATCGCATGCGCACAATTGTGCTCATCGAAAATAACCACCATTTTGATTTTCACATTTAGTATGTCTACTGATCATTTTTCGCTTCTCTTTGTTGCTCTATCAAACTTCATCATCGTTCTTCCTTTCTGTTCTTCTCCTCTTGGCCATCTATCTTATCATTCGGCGAAGAACAAATTTAATCCGAATAGTCACTTGAGCGAAAAACACTACGGAAAACCCAGTTTTAATTAATCCAAACACCCCCACTTCAGAACAGAATTATAATATCGATAAACTCTAAAACTCGGTGAAGGCAGCCATACTCGAAAGGTCAGACGCTAATGTCTCGGTTAAAAGCCTGCATGTTTATTTGTATAATATTTTTCAAGTTAATTTGATTTTGTCTCATCTAACTTTTACTATTTAATACGTGCAGTTAAATGAAAACTTTTTTAAATGCTTCTCTCACTCTCTCTCACACACACACACACACATATTGGAAGAAATTTCACCAGCTATAGGAAAAATAATATTAAAAGAATTCAAAATTCGCACTAAAGATTAGCGCTCCTTTCTCTAAACATTTAAAGCAATAAAACGTCACAAATCCGTTTCTCAAACCACAAAACGCCATTTACTTTTCAAAAAAATTTCCATCTCATCACATGATACAATTTGAACATATCAACCAGTAATAATAGAGTGTGTAAAATAATCTTAGCCATTACTTCCAGGTCCACAATGACCAAGATTAGTAGTATATGTTAGGACCTTATCTATGGGTCTAGTAGATCGATTTGAAATTTATATGCATTAGACAGGAATACTTTATATAACCGTAAATTATTCTATTAAGAAAAGTTATCTTAAGCTGTGAGGATTATTATTCTTTTACTCCTTTGAGTTTTTCACACCAGAGTTTGCTGATGGATTCTCATTGGAGTTTGAGTGAGATTAAGTCTCCTCAAGTCCCCAGGATTCTTCTGAGTATCCTGGCCGATCTTAATAATACTGTAGTCTGGATGGTCTCTACTTGTCCTCACATTTCAAAGTCTTCCAGTCCCTTTACCACTCCTTAGAGGATTGTTCCAAGTGCACCAAAAACAATTGGTATCACACCGTCACCTTCATGCTCCATATTTTTTTTTTTTTTTTTTTGGCAAAGTCTAGGTACTTATCACTTTTTTCGCTTTCTTTTATTTTAATTCAGTAGTCAGCCGGGACGGCAAAGTCCAGTATTCGGTTGATTCTTTTTCCTTTTTGTTTTTTGTTTGTTTGTTTGTTTGTTTTTTTTCACTTTCACTAGGTCTGGTCGTCTTGCCGAGATTAAGTGATCACAAAATACCAGAGAGGTTTGTGTTTCTCATTCTCTGGGACAGATTTTGGATTGTGCATATACCACTATTTGTTATTATTATTATTATTATTATTATTATTATTATTATTTACTCCATTAGAGTTTTTCACATCACCGTTAGCTGATGGTCTTTCACTGGAGTTTGAGTGACAGCAAGTCACCTCAAGTCTCTCTGACTCTTCTCAGTATTCTGGCAGATCTCAATAATGTTGTAGTCTCTACTCATCCTCTTATTTCCAAGTCCTCCAGTCCCTTTACGAATCCCTCGGTGACTGTACCAAGAGGACCTATTACAGTTCGTATAAACATCATTTTCATGTTCCACAGTATTTTCAATCTCTTGGCAAGGTCAAGGTATTTGTTCTTCAATTCATTTTCTTTCGATTTTTACTCTGTGGTCAGCCGGGACAGCAAAGTCCACAATTTTGCAAGTTCTCTTTTTTTTTTATCTTTTTTTTTTATTTTTTTATTTATTTATTTTTTTTTTTTTGTTGATTATTATAAGATCTGGTCATCTGGTCGAGATTAGGTGATCCGTTTGTATGTCAAAATCCCACAGGAGTTTGTGTGTTTCATTCTCCAGGACAGATTTTGGGTTGTGCATGTACCTTTTGTTTGTATGGTCAAATTTAAATTTCTTGCACAATTCCCAGTGGATTACCTTGCCCAACTAGTCGTGTCTCGTCTTATACTTTTTTTGTGCTAATTTGCGGCAGTCGCTTATGTGATTGATTGTTTCGTCTATATCACCAGTTAACCTACATTTGCTATTTTGTTGCATTTTATCTATTCTTGCTCTGATATGATTGGTTCTCATGGCGTTGCTTAGTGCTGCAATTACATGAGTTTCAGTTCCTATAAGTTCCTTGAAACCATATCACTGTGTACAGATTATTGTTTTTATTAAAAAGGAATAATTACTTGAAACCCTTTAATTATGAGTAGGTTTTTAGTATTAGTTATGAATGCCTTAACTGTGTGTATATTATTTGTATTAGACAGGTCCTTGATTGGTCGGTTTTTTGACAATGCCAAATTCTGTTTATATACATATATACTAAGTGTATATGATTTGTAAACGATTAGTTTGCAGGTAGCATTTTATATCAGCCCGGACTCACTTGTTGGCACTCAATTAAATGGTTAGAAGTATCGCTATCTAACACTAATAGTTTTATTTGTACACAGTTAAATAATATCAAGTATTTCTATTTAACACTAATACAGCGAAACCTCGGTTATCAAACGACTCTCAAGTCGAACAATTCAGAGTTCGACCCGACCAAAATATTCGATTAAAGAATGCCTCAGTGATCGAGAATTGTTCGGAGTTCGAACTCACGAGACGAGACCATAAAAACAGGGAGCGTGTGGATGACTGCCGAAGCAAACCAAACACGGCCGAACGGCTGGCCGAGTCTACCCGAGGAGCATTGTTTCAGTTTTCGAACAAATCGGTAGTCGAATATAATTTCAGAACAAATGATGTCGACAACTGAGCTTCCACTGTAATTCAATTGATCATTACTCATTCGTTTGCACACAGTTTAATGGTTTCAACTATTTATGAAGCACTAACAATTCAATTAAGCCTCAATCATTTGTTCACACTGAGTTAAATGGTTACATAGTTCTATTTGAACTATAGCTGAGACCATAACAAGTGCTATCACTCCGGGTCAGAGTAGACCTGGAAGTAATGGCAATAAAGAGACACTCCACATTCCCAAAGCACCATCAGGTGGTTTAGTGCAGGATTTCCAACGTTGGTAGCACACCCCACCGCTGAGATATGGGAATATTTTGGTCAGGCATGCAATATTTTGATGGGGCTCGATGAGACACCAAATTAATGGGCCTTTAAACTTCCTTCACATGAATTGTAATAAGATTTTAAATAAATAAGAATTAAATATTACAAGTGGGGGCATTGGAATTTTAGAAATACCAAAGTGGGGCAAAGCCTAAAATCAGTTGGGAAGCTCTAGTTTAGTGCCATATCAAGGTCACTGGTTGAAGAGGTCTCACCCTTCGACAGGGATGCTGTCAGCCCCATCCGAATGGGCTCCATTTGCATTGGATATCATTTGATATCTTGGATATATTTTATATCATATTACTGCGTTCAAACAATTAAAGAAAAATGTTATTATAAAGGTACAATAAACGTTGTTCCTTAACTTCTAGACATAAAATAACCCTAGACGGTTTGACATGCCATTAAAATCAATCAATCAAGTCATATTCAGTATTTGTTTTTGATGAAAAAAAAGTCAAAATCTCTTTTTATTTTTTAATCATTTTATTAATACTGGTTGATTGTTTCATCAATATTGGTGGATCTTTTCAGAAAATTGGCTGATTATCTCATTAATATTAATGAAATTTTTCTTGAATATTTACGAGTATTTTAAAAAACGGATAACTTAAATATTTTATATGCCAGGGTCGTTCAAAAACTTCTAAGCCTCACCTAGATTTTAGATTTGTTGTACAATTCTCACCTTTTTATGGATCTCTCCTGCTCAAAAATTTCTATGTTAATCAGAAGTGGTAGTGTGCTACCAAAAACAAAAATGTTTTGTTATGGCTCTTCAATCAGAGTGAGGCTTAGAACTTTTGGAACAACCCTCTTGAATCTCACCTTGAGAACACACCTCTGGATTTCTATCCAAATTATTTTCTAACTGAAACAACAAATAAAGGGACGAGATAAAACACATTCTCAGATAATTAAGATTTGTAGAACGTTGAATCAAATCAAAGGGAATTTATTGCGGCAAATTTTATAAAGAGCTTCAATGAGATTATAAAATCTATGGAAATGACAATGTCTAATTGAGTTCACTGCAACATCTAAACTGTTCTAATGCTTCATTTTGCTGTAAGCTTTTGTTTTAATTGAATGAGACATTTGTTTTAGAATTGCGAAAACTTCTTTGATTGGTTTGAGCTATGGCAAATACAGAGGCAAGAATTTTGCACAAACATTTTGTTCTTGCGAAATTTCCCTGATTTTCAGTAGATCATGGACATTGGAATTGTCCATGACAATTTCTGAGCCTTAGTACCAATTAAAGTCAAGGAAGTTCAGAAAATTTGCAGAACCACAAGAACCGTCAATGATTATATATTCCATTTTCTTTTTCTGGCTATGATACTAAACTGACGAGTCTCCAGTTCCGTAACTGACCTAGAGCAGCTGTACCAGTTGGGGTCCCATCTATGATTCAAATTGATCAGTTTAAAACTTATTCGTATTTGATAAAAATACAGGATATCATATTACTATGTTTAAATTATTTGTATCACGAATAGTTACTTGAAGTTATAATTGTTTACTAAGGATTATTATTGTTGACTTAAAACCATATAACTGTGTGCAAACAAATACTTATCATTAAACAGATTTGGTTGCTTGAAGTGAACATGTAGAAGAATGTGCGACTCAGTATTAGATAGGAATACTTGAAACCATATAACTGTGTACGAATTATTTGTATTAGATCGGAATACTTGGTATCATAAAACTGCCCGGAAAAAGCACTTAAAAAGCTACAAAAACGACCACGAATATAAACGTACACTCTTTGTGATTCCTTAACTTTTGGACTTAAAATAAGCCCAGATATGTTGAGATGCTAAAATTAATCAATCTATCAATCTTATTTATATATATGTTTTTTTTTTACATTGTGTTGAATTTAACTTATTCGCCATATGAAAGTCCGTTAACGTTAATGAAACAATCTTTTGAAAACATCCGCTAATATTTTGAAAAAGGTCGCCAATATAAAAGGAATACTTTGTAATACTACATAGATATAATCTATAATCATTCAGGATTTATTGTGTATACACTGCCATAGTGTCTTGCGTAATTTCTGGTTGAACAAGTTGTCATTTCCACGAGAGCGAATATGCATGTTGCTTTGTCATCCACAATTCGTTGTCGCCTTATTTTAAGACCATGCAGAAGAATGAGACGATTCATAAAAATAAATGACCATGTTAAAAACTTTTGATGGGTAACAGAGCTTGGGAATATTAAGTAATTTTCTTACGGCTTACGGCGTCGAACATCTTCGTCAAGTTAACAAAAGAGATATACCACCTGTTGTTTTCTTCGCGATACTTATCTTCGATCAGCCTCAAGATGAAATACCATGTTGGTTTTGCCTCAATTGGTTCTATAACCACAGTGATTCACAGGGAGAAGACATGCGGTAACAACTGATTATATAAATATATATATTTATATATATATATATGTGTGTGTGTGTGTGTGTGTGTGTGTGTGTGTGTGTGTGTGTGTGTGTGTGTGTGTGTGTGTGTGTGTGTGTGCTCGGGTAAGTCACAAGTTTTGCAATATTTTGATATATGCTTGTTTGCAACGCGAATATAACGGACCGAAGTGGTTGGTATTGGAGCCATAGATATGACCCTTGTTGTTGATGTATGTCAGTATCTTTTATTATAGCGAGCTTTTGAGTATTATTTTGATGAGAACAGGTTTCCATACTTCTTGTATTCACTCTTTTTTAACATTCAACGAAATTAGAACACTAAATACCCTAAATAATAATAAAAAAAAAAAACTAATTGATTTAAATAGATAAGATCCAAAATATAACTGATGTATTTTATATCTAAAAAAATTCAATATGACACGCTACTCTCAGCTAAGTCACTAAGTAGATTTCGTTTTCGTCGAATAAAAATTATTCTGAAGAAGCTATTCTTATAGCGAAACATGTCAGCTTGGCTTTAATTGTCGTCTTCTTTTTCATTATATATATATATATATATATATATATATATATCAGCTCGATCTCTGCTTGAAACATCTAGTGTGTCTCGCCACACTGAAGAGTTGTGATACAAGGAAACAGTCTCTCTGTGGATGACAATATGTATATATAGATAATTGCCAGCAAGGTGCTTATCTCAACAATAAGCCGAGAGGAACAACCTCCATTGAAAAGGATTCCGCTATGTAAAAAAATGATAGAGCTAGTTTTAAAAAACTTGCAAAATAGTTCCATTCCGTCAAACACAGACTTTCGTGCAACGAGTAAATAGCTACGATAAAGACAGAGTATAAATGCTTTCCAAAAGGGCTTACACAGATAAATAGATAGATAGATTATAAAATGAATTAGGCCACAAGAAAATTTGTTTTCGGGTAATCTATTATTTTTTACTTCCCTACACTAGTTTCAAACGTGTTGGGAAGTAAAAGTGTATTAAAAATAATCAATCTAACCCCAATCAAAACCAACATATTATTAATCTCTTGAAAAGATTAATAATATGTTGGTTTTGCATACACACTATATGATTGTTAATACAAAAAAAAGGTGTATTAAAAATAATCAATCTAACCCCAATAAAAACTAATATATTATTAATCTTTTCAAGAGATTAACAATATATTGGTTTTGATTGGGGTTATGTTGATTATTTTTACTACAATTTTTTTTTTCGTATTAACAATCACATAGTGTGTATACATTCGTATATATGCATGTTCATCCGTTTGTTGTTTTTTCTTTTCTCTTTCTTCCTTTTGAGTTGAATGTATTAGAGCACTCCTCCATGGCGGTTGAGCACTCTGGCGAAGAAATTGTCGGCCGCCGCTCGCATAATGCAAAGCTCTTCGAAAGAATTGAGCACTCTGGTAGCCGATTGGGTATAAAAAAAATGTAAACAAACGGCTGCTGCTGCTGTTGCTAAATAAATACCTTAAAATTCCCTTAGCCAATGTGGTCCGCTTGTACGCCGAGAGGTCTGAGATTAAGTCTAACGTAAAGTTGGACGGGTTTCGATCCCGGCTTCGAGCGTCCTACGTGTCTAGCCACACTGAAGAGTTCTGATAGAACGAAACAGTCTATTTGTGGATGACAATATATATATATATATATATATATATATATATATTAGATATACATACGATAAGTTTCCAGATTTTTTTCGTATGAGCATTTAAAATTGTCGTAGACTCTTGAAAATTCAGTATGTTATTGCGATACATCTTTTGAGATGACTGACTAATTTTTATGATTCAAATAAACAGCTACAGCAGGAATTAGAATACACCCTTTAAAGCCTGATTGTCACAGCTGGTGAATTTCAAAAATGCAATCTGGACGTGATGACACTTTAGAAGAACGATATACAATAAAATTCTGTTTTAAACTTGGAAAAAATGCCACAGAGACGTATGGAATGCTTCAGACTGCTTTTCGACCATCTTGCATGAATCGAGCATCAGTTTTCGAGTGGCATAAGAGACTCAAGGAAGGCACGGAGTCTGTGAGGGATGATGAGAGGTGTGGGAGGAGTAAGGAAGTCAATAGACCAAACTTGATTGGCCAAAGGGTTAGGGTTAGGGTTACTATGTTGAGGTTTTAAGGGAGTTCAGGAAGAGATTCCGTCGGAAGAGGCAAGCATTCTTCAAATCGGGCCAGTGGCATTTCCACAAGGACAATGCACCAGTCCACAACTCCCTCCTTGTAACAGACTATTTGACCAAGATGGGCATCAAGACAGTTCCTCGCTTTCCCTATAGTCCAGACCATTCTCCCTGTGAGTTTTGGTCATTCCCTAAGCTCAGAGGCTGTCGTTATGAGACAATTGAGGAGATGAAAGAGGCTGTGACGAAGGTTATTGACACGCTCACACAAGAGGACTTCCATGGGGCCTTCCAGAAGTTGTTGGAACAGTACAACATGTGCATTGCAGCCGGAGGAGATCACTTCGAAGGGGACTAGAGTTTTATATGTGTACTATCAATAAAAGTGCACATACGAAAAAAGTCTGGAAACTTATCGTATATATATATATATATATATATATATATATATATATTTATTATTATATAATAGCTCTATTCTAGATATTGAGCACTCTCCATATTGTATTGCTCTTTGTTTGACACATACCCACAAAGTGATTTAGTGACAACCAATCCTCTTATAATATATATATATATATATATATATATATATATATATATATATATATAAACACGCACACTTTGGAATGGTAGAAATCAAACTATTCTCTCTCCAGCTATGGGTAAATAGTAGGGAAGACTAGGCTCTTTAACCTTGTGATGGTAACCGGTCTAGGAGAACGAAAACGCTAAATTCAAACTTGTTTGTCCCATCCTGCTCTTGCGGAGGGGTTGGTGTATATATATATATATATATATATAAAATTCAGTTGGTTATATTTATAAATATAGAGTGCTCAATATCGGTGATAGAGCATTTGAAGGTCTAAGATAGGATTGTATAGACTCTGCATCAATGTTACTAGGTGTCAGCTTCTTGCCTATGCGATCATCAGAACAAGAGATTTACATGTTATGCGTATAAACTATTGTGTGGGGTACGATGGGAAGGTTAATCTTGTTTGGTTTGGTTTCATAGCACATCAACCATTGTAGGTTATTTATGCTAGATCCATTTTTATACACATAAACTGTTCAATTTCAACCAATTCAGTTTAGCATAAGTACACAGTTTCGATGTCAAAAAAAGTTCTATTTCAAGCAATTCAGTTTCGCATAAGTACACATTTTAGTTCTATTTGACATAGTACCCTATGCCCTAGCCGATTGGGCAACAATTCAGTTTATTGTAAGTACAGTTTAAATGTCAAACAGTTTTATTTTACCCATAGATAGGACCCTATCAGGTGCTACCACTCCAGGTCAGAATAGGCCCAGGAGCAATGGCAATGCAGGGGTACTCCGCATTCCTCAAAGCTCCAGCATTACAGGAACCTCACTATCAGATTGTATAGTGTCATCCAGGACACTTACGATTGGGGGGGTCCTACCCTTCTGCAGAGTATTAGTCGGTGTATTCTACAGCTCCAACTGACTGAGTTTGAAGGGCTCCATGGGAAGAGAGGTCTATTTTACATTCCATTTTTATTTCAGCGGATGTATTATATTAATTTTGTAATATGAAAATTAATTTACGCTAACATCATTTATCCTTTTTTCGAGCTTTTATCCATTCATTTGTTTACTTATTATTGTTGTTATTATGTGATTCAAGCTTTTCTCACCAGCGTTTGTAGATAGTCTTTCACAGGAGTCTGAATAACAGAGAGTCTCCTCAGGTCTCTTCTAAGCATTTTAGTCGATCTCAACAATTCAGTAGTCTAGATGGTCTTGAGACTTCCTCCAACTTCCAATTCTTCGAGTCTTTTTTAAAGCCTTTGGGAGATTCCCAAGTGCGTCAACTGTAAGTGGTATCACTGCCATCCTCATTTTCGACAGCTTTATGGCAAGATTCAAATATTTGTGTATCTTTTCGCTTTCTTTAATTTTCACTCCGTGGGTCGCTGGATCGGCCAAATCCATCAAATGACAAGTTATTTTTTCTTATTAATTAATTCTGGGCCTAGATTTCCGGCTAGGATTAGGCGATCTTTTAGTATATCAAAATACCAGAGAATTTTGGTTTGTACTTATACCATTTGTCAGCATGGTCACATTCTAATCTCTTGTACAATTTTCAGTTGATCATCTTTCCCGCCCAGTCATGTCTACTCTTGTATTCCTTTTGTGCTAATTTGCTGCATTCGCTTCTTATGTGATTAATCGTTTCATCTTGTTATTCGGTTGCGTAGTACCAATTTTGTCTTTCATATAATTGTTCCATGCGGCATTATTTTGTTCTGCTTTTAGGAGAGATTCAGATTTTCCTTTCTAAGCTATGTCCAGATCTTCTCGTGTGAAATCTAGCCACTTTATCGCTTGAAGTATCCACAGAATTTTTTTTCTTTTTCCTATTTCGGTTTTTGTAGTTTGTGTAGTTTTGTTTGTTTTTTTCTAATTTATTTTTGAAGTTACCGGTTACCAAAATTAGTCTTTCTTTTTCGCTTTTTTATGTATCTCTATCAAAAGTCCTTGTAATTACGCATCAATCTAATCCTCAATACTCACTCCAGAACAAACACGCAGAATAATTGCTTAGTTCCCGGTATTTGTCGCTGCCTCCCACCAGACACAAGGTCAAAAGCCCGAAGGCCAAATAAAGAGGGGATGAAGGGGAGGGGAGGTCGGGAACGAGCCGAGACTCGAACCCTGCTTGTCTGTGCTGCTCATCGGCTCACTTAGTGCAATGTGAGCCTGATGAGGCAAGCAGTTTCACGAACCCAAATGTGGGTCCGGGCACGTATGCCTAATTGCTTAGTTCCCATCCAGCTTTTCCCCCAAGCGTTTCATTAGATGGTTTGCTTTGTTGGGTTTTATGGCATATCAACCTTTGTAGGTTATTTAACGCCAAATCCATTTTTATGTAAATAATCTGTTCTATTTAAAACAATTCAGTTTAGCAAAAGTACACAGTTTAACTGTCAAAAACATTTCCATTTCAAACTACTCAAGAAGTTATATGTAACAATTCAGTTAAGTGTAAATACAGTTTGAATGTCGAAAAACAGTTCTATTTGAAATCATTCAGTTAAGCATAAGCACGCAGTTTAAATATAAGTACGGTTTAATTGTCAAAAACATTTCTATTTCAAGCTATTCAATTTACTCAAACAATTCATTTTAGCATAAGTATGCTGTTAGTTCTATTTAACCCATGGATAGGGCCCTATCAGGTGTTACTACTCCGGGCCAGAGTGGACCTGGGAGCGATGGCAATGAAGGGGTACTCCGCATTCCCCAAAGCTCCAGCAGTGCTGGAACCTCACCATCAGATTGTTTAGTGTCATATCCAGGACACTTGTTAGGTGGGGTCTTACCCCTCTGCAGAGGTGCAGTCAGTGTATTCTACTGCCCCAGCTGACTGGGCAACGTTTCATTAGAGTTCCGGTGGTGCAACCATACTGTAGTACAGATACGGCACCGGCTCGGAAGAATTCTGTTCTTTTTTTCATTAGAGAGATTTGAAAAAGGCCTTTATTTCATGCATTAGATTCTTCTTTCAGAAGATAATCTCTTTCCTTATCAATGGACTTCCTCGTTAATGACATATCACCCAGTGCGTTAGTTTTAGTTGTTTTTTGTTTTTGCTTTTTTTTGTGTGTGTGGTTAGTTACATCAACAGGTGCATCGATCTGTCAGTGTATGGGCTAGACCTACTGTGACTGTTTTATCAGCTTCAACACCACTGCCTCACCCAAACCGCTACCCACTACACACCCAAACGTACTTAATAACATCAAAAAGTCCGTTGTGTACTCATGAATTTGTTCAAGAAACATTCAACATAATTAGTTTCCTTGTCAATGCACTTTATCCACAACCTCTCCATTGATCTCACTGACCAAACATTATACGGTGGAAATATCTTATTAAAATTCAGAGAATAATTACGTGTCAACCTACTGACCCGCATTTTTTATATATATCTAGCCCACTGCTTCTCTCATTCTTTATTTCATGTCCCGCTATCATTCATTCTACCTTTCTTTTGCGTTCCCACTCACTCCCTCTTTTTCTTTTGCTTTTTATCTCTCTCTCTCTCTCTCACACACACACACACTCTCTCTCTCTCTCTCTCTCTCTCTCTCTCTCTCGATTTCATACCCCGTCTCCTTTTGCTTGCACTTTCATTCCCAATCTATCTCGTTTATTTTCATTCTAACTCGCTCTCTTTTCTTTTTTTTTCTTTTTTTTTTTCGCGTAAACTCAAACTTCCTCTCTTTCTTTTGCATTCACTTACCATCTCTCTTTCTGTCTCTGTCGCTATATGCGTCTCTCTCAATCTATGTCCATCTCTCTTCTTATCTTTCTGTCTCTCTCTATATATCATTGCCTCTCTCTCTCTCTCTATCTATCTATCTTGTTTTCTCTCTCACTCCCTCTCTTTCTTTTGCGTTCCTTTTCAATCACTCTCTTACTTTTACATTCACTCACACTCCCTCTTTTTCGTTTGTATTCACTCACACTCCCCCATCTCTCACTCTCTCCCTCTCTCTCTCTCTCTCTCTCTCTCTCTCTTGCATCCACTCTTGTTACCTTACTTTCTTTTGCATTCACTTTTACTCCCTCGTTTTATTTTGTTTTCACTCTCATACCTTCTCTCTCTCTCTCTCTCTCTCTCTCTCTCTCTCTATTTTGCTTTTACTTTCGCTTCCCTCTCTTTTTTCCCTCTCACTCTCTCAGCTCTTTTCTTTCTTTTGCTTTCACTCTTTCTTTTTCTTTTTCTTTTTCTTATTTTCACTATCTCTCCCCTTACATTCTCTCTAATCTCTTTATTCTGTTTACAACCTATCCATCATTCTCTCTTGCTTTCTCTCTCTCTCTCTCTCTCTCTCTCTCTCTCTCTCCACTGTTTTTCTCTACTTATTCTCGCACAGCTATCACTCCTTTTCTACCTATTTTTCCCTCTTTCTCATTCTTTCTTCATTCTCCTTCACTGTCCTTATTTCTGCCAATATATTTCTTACTCTCTCTCTCTCTCTCTCTCTCTCTCTCTCTCTCTCTCTCTCTTCATAATATTCCCTTTCACTCACTTTATGGTTTTCCCACTTTTTCACTTTTGTCCTTTTATCTTCTTTCCCGCGTTAACTTTCTGTTCATATCTCTTCTGGGTAGTTCTTGTGGCGCAGTGGCTTACGTACTTAACAACGAAATCGCACTAAATGAGTTCGAACTTCAGTCGTGCTATTACGTTCACTTTAGAACTAATACTTTCGGGAAAGGCATGAACCCTATTATCCCCCAACAATGGGTTAAATATTACGCCTACTGTTCTTCTATATAGATGGCTTTGACATTAAATAACCGATGAAAATTGATATGTCATTGAACAAAAAAACGAAATATTCTTTCTTTCTTTCTTTTTTTCTTTCTTTCTTTTTTCTTTCTTTCTTTCTTTCTTTTTTTCTTTCTTTCTTTCGTTCTAGATACTTGCTAGCTATTTTCCGCTTATTTTCTTTGGGATCCATTTATTGTCCCAGTGACCTGGGACTAAGTCGAACTTTCTCTGTATTTATCATGAAATTATTTCCCATAAAACCTCCTCCCACTACCGCTTCTCCGAACCCGTCAGCCACCCACTCCCTTCTACGTCACCACCGCCCACGTAGTTTGGGCCAAATTATTTTCCTTAATGTCAGAGAGAAAAAAAGATTTGGTTTTTAAAGAATGAAAAGAGAGCTAAAGGGAAGAAGAAGAAGAAGAAGAAGAAGAAGAAGAAGAAGAAGAAGAAGAAGAAGAAGAAGAAGAAGAAATTCATTGATGAAAAAAGGGTAGGAGTGGATGTTATGGGACGGCTAAAAAGCGAAAACAACATAAACGGCATAAAAAAAAACCGGCAAATGAATCAATTAACTATCATAACGGAAATATTAATACGGATAACAGCGCTGGTATTTATTAAACTCAATTAAGTGCACACCAAGGTCAGATAGAGGAAAAACAGAAATTTAAAGATTATGTTGCGCCATTGTAAAAACAAAAGAAAAATGAAGTGGATTCATCAGTATTGAAGTCCTCTTGAGTCGGTCATGAAAAGACTGGGATTAAGAATGTCCTATCTGTTTTACTCTATTAGTTTTGTTCTTATCTTTGAACAGGAAGCGGCAAAGCAAAACGAATCGGGCATTTTCACGGAAATTCCAAGTTTCTGATGGTACACTAACATCTGCCTGGAAGTGTTCACGAAGATTAGCGCTTATTTTATTGGCATTGCTCAAGTGACTCCTCGTTTAAAATGGCCACGCATATCTCATTAGTTTAGGTAAGGAAATGTCAATAAGAGATAGAGAACTGGCAAAATACGCACATTATTATTGAGAAAATCTATCTATCTATCGATCAATCTTCGGTTATTCATATCCATCTATCTATTTTTGCTATTCATATATATATATATGTGTGTGTGTGTGTGTGTGTGTGTGTGTGTGTGTGTGTGTGTGTGTGTGTGTGTGTGTGTGTGTGTGTTTGGTATTCCTATCTATCTTCATATCAAACTATAAAACTATCTATCTTCGGTTATTCCTATCTATCTATCTATCTATTTTTACTTATTCATATACATATATATATGTGTGTGTGTGTGTGTGTGTGTGTGTGTGTGCTATTCTTTGGCTTTTCATATCAAACTATGAAACTATCTATCTATCTATCTTCGGTTATTCACATCTATCTATCTATCTATCTGTCTATTTCTAGCTATTCAGTATATATATATATATATATATATATATATATATATATATATGTGTGTGTATGTGTGTGTGTGTGTGTGTGTGTTTACTATTCATATCTATCTTTGGCCTTTCATAACAAACTATAAAACTATCAATCCATCTCTTAATTCTTTTTACAACCTCTCTTTCTCTCTCTCTCTCTCTCTCTCTCTCTCTCTCTCTCTCTCTCTCTCTCCACTATTATTCTCTGCTTATTCTCACACAGCTGTCATTACTTTTCTACCTGTTTTTCCCGCTTTCTCACTCTTTCTTCATTCTCCTTCCCAGTCCTTATTTCTGCCTATATATTTCTTACTCTTTCGTTCATCTCTCTCTCTCTCTCTCTCTCTCTCTCTCTCTCTCTCTCTCTCTCTCTTCAAAATATTTCCTTTCACTCACTTTATGATTTTCCCATTTTTTCACTTTTGTCCTATCTTCTTTCCCGCGTTAACTTTCTGTTCATATCTCTTCGGAGTAGTCCTTGTGGCGCAGTGGCTTACGCAGTGGCCATTTGTACCTCTCTATCTATTTATACCTCTCTATCTTCAGTTATTTATATCAATCCATCTTTATATTTTTTTATATTCATATCTATCAATATACTAATCAATGTTTCTTCGGGTATTCACATCTTCTACCTCCGATTATTCTTATCAATCAATGAATCTCACTCTGTACATACGTTGACAAACAAACGCACACCAACATATAAACACGATCGTGCGCGCGCTCACACACACACTGGACACAGATATATATATATATATATATATAGTCATCATCATCTTGTCGAGCCGCGATTCGTCTCTATTGTCCATCGCTTCTACAGTACATCATGTGTCCGTTCAGAGCTGTTGTAGATAAGTCCTAGCCGGTCGTCCAACACTTGCTCGTCTATGTGAAGGGGTCCATAGGAGAACGTCACTTATGAGTTTGTCCTTACTTCTCCAGCAGTGTTCAGCATTTCTTATTTGCCTAATTTGGATGGATTTAGAGATGGAAGGTAGGTGGCCGTATACCTGCTGTTTTGTGAGAGTTGTTTCCATGATTAATTCAATATAGTTTGTAGCATTCTTGTGCAATTACTGTCAAGCTTTTTCTTGATACGCTTAGCAAGCGTTCATGTGGTGCATTCTTATAGTTGTATGGACACGACCGCGGCTTTGTAAAAAAAAAAGGAAAGAATCAAACGATACTCGGTACAAACTATCACAGTCGCAGACTACGCTGATGAAGTAGCACTTCTGGCAAATACACTCACCCATGTCGAATCCCTGCTGCATAGTCTTGAGCAGACAGGAGGAGGCATAGGCCTCCATGTGAACGACAAAACGGAGTACATGTGTTTAATGGTGGTCCTCTAAAACTAGTGCACAAGTTCACCTATCTCAGAAGCAGCGTCTCATATACGGAAAATGACATCAATAAACGACTAGCGAAGGCATGGACTGCTAACGATAGTCTATCGGTCAAATGGGAGTCAGACATATCCAATAAAAAATACATTTTCCAAGCACATATATATATATATATATATATATATATATATATATATATATAATTAAATTTGGTTTGCTTTTCTTTGGTTTTATGATGTAGCAAACATTGTTGGTTATATAAAGCCAAAACCTGTTTTTACCTGTTTATCAAATTTATGATTCTTAAACACATTTTGTAGATACACACATTTAAATGATCAAACAGTTCTATTTCTAACAATTCAATTTAGCTTGAGTCAACAAAGTTAAATGGTTTCAAGTATTGCTATTTATAACAAACAATTCGATAAAATATCATTTGTTTACACACAGTCAAATAGTCAAACAGTTTTATTTCAAACCATTCAATTTAACATAAGTCATTTGTTTGTACACAGTTTGAGTGTGAAACAGTTATATTTGACCCCTAGATAGGACCCTATCAGGAGCCACCACTCCGGGTCAGAGTGAACTTAAGAGCGATGGCAATAAAGAGGTGCGCCGCATTCACCAAAGCTCCAGAATTACTGGAGCCTCCCTATCACAGTATTTCATGTCATAACCAGGACACTCGTGGAGGGGGTTTTACTCCTCTGTAGAGCTTTAGTCGGTGTATTCTTCAGCCCTGTTTCTGAAGATTGCACTTAATGCGACTGTACACTACAAACAGGTTCTACCACTCCATGTCAGAGTGGACCTGGAAGAAATAGCAATGAAAAGGTACACAACACCCTTAAATACTGTTCAGTGCCGTACCCAGGAGAACTTTTTTTAAAGATACATACAGGGGATTCTAAGTCTCACCGATAGGGCACTATATATATATATATATATATATTAGAACTTCAGAAAATAACAGAGAAACTAAGATTAAGGAAAAAAATATAGAGAAAAAATTAATCAACGATAGAGATTAGAAAGTTTTTACTGGTACAAAGCCTATTTCATAAACCACGGAAAAAAAATCTTTTTTAAATCGACGAAGTGGGATAAGAAGATCTTCAGGAAAATTAAATAGGAATAAATACAAGCAGACAACTTTTGTATCCTCTAAATGATTCTGAAATAAAAGGTTTGTCACATTATGTCAAATTTAAATTCTCAGAATAATTGTGAATAAATAAATGAATAAATGAAAAGCAATGGCATCACAGGAGTCTTGGAAGGAGATATATTATTACCAAATGTCTATAACTGGCTTTATTACGTACAACGAACGACAATAGATCTAATAAAAAAATTTCATATCTAAAAAAAGACAAGAAGCAGGCGATATGCCACAGAAACCATGACAGACGCAGACTACGCTAACGATCAAGCGTTTTGTTTTTTTTTGTTTTTTTCGAAAATAGACCTACCCAAGTCAAATACCGGCTACATAGCCGAGAGCAAGCACCAGAAGGCATTGACTTCTATGTGAACTCAAGACACTAAGGAAATTGCACACTAAATAAGCTGCAAATGATTAAGAAGAGAAAAACTGATTCTCATTTAAGAACAGCAACAAATAATATCATAAGGATTAATTAAGCCGAGTAAAAATTAATAATACGCAACAGAATAGCAAATGTGAGTTATGTGGTGAGAGTGATGAAACAGTTAATCCAATTAAGCAAACGGACAAAAGAAAAGCAAAGGTTAGAAAGGTGATCCTCTGGGAATTTTACAAGAGATTAAAATATGACTTTGCCCAGCCGGCTGGGGCTGTAGAATACACTAACTGCATCTTTGCAACGAGTGTTCTGGATATGACACTAAACAATCTGATGGTGAGGTTCCAGTCATGCAGGAGCTTTGGGGAATACGGAGTATCCCTTCATTGCCATCACTCCCAGGTCCACTCTGGTCGTGACTGGTAGCACCTGATAGGGTCCTATCATAGGGTCCTATGGGTCAAATAGAACTAAACTGCTTATCTATTATAAACTGAATTACTTGAAATAGAACTGTTTTGACAAGTAAATTGCGTATTTATGTTAAACTGGATTGTTTGAAATAAAATTGTTTTTGACACTGACACTGTACTTAGCTAAACAGAATTGTTTGAAATAGAAGTCTTTTGACATTTACCTGTGTGTAAACAAAAACTACGCTTATATACTAAACTGAATTGTTTTGATTAGAACTGTTTCACTAAACTGAATTGTTTGAAAGAGAAATGTTTTTGACAATTAAACTGCGCTCTTATTCTAAACTGAATTGTTTGAAATAGAACTGTTTCTTTGTATAAAAATGGATTTGGCATTAAATAGCCTCCAAAGATTGTTTTGCCATAAAACCCAAATAAACAAACAAACAGAATATGACTATGCTCACAATTACTATATGTACGAACCAAAATCTGTCCAAGAAGATGAAATGCATAACATTCTCTGGGACGGATCACCCAATCTTGATGAGAAGACCTGGACGAGAATGAATTAAGCAAACATCATGTAGATTTTGCCATCATAGTCAACAACAGAGTGAAAATAAACGAAGGCGACAAGATTGACAAATACTAGGACATTGCCTGAGAACAGAAAATGTTGTAGAATATGAACGTGACTGTAATACCAATTGTACTTGGTGTACTTGGAACAGTACTGAAGGCTCAGAAAGGAGACTGAAGGAATTAGAGATCGGCATTGTTTAATGGCATATCAACCTTCGTGGGTTATTTAATGCCAAAGCTATCTTTTTCGAAGAACAGTAGAGGTATTATTTAACCCATAGCTGGGTGATAAAGAGTTTTATACCTTAGCTAAAGGTATTAGTCCAAAAATGAATGTAATATCGCGACAGGAGTTCAAACTCTCGAAGCTGGGTGAGACCATACAAACCGCAGCGTCATTATGAACAGCTTGAATACTTAGAAAAGTCCTGAAGATCTGAGAGGACTTGCTGGCACTTAGTCCCCAGTGAAAGAGCACTTGTTAAAACTAGCAGTAGGAACCCACAAGGAGTAAAATAGTAATAGATAAAATAGAGCTATGAAAATGTTATGACAGCTGCTAATAGAGTTAATGATAAAAAGAAGATGGAGAAAGGTAGAGTGAGAAATACAAAAAGAAAAAAACCGAAAGAAAATTGAAAACACTCAATAGAGGACTGAGCAGGCAGAAAGAAATTATGAAGCTTGTTCGGTAGAGGACACCTAAAAAATGAAACGCAATTGATTATAAATTGCAACCCTAGATGCCGACTGACCATCAACCACCTCAACTAAGTAACAATCGTGGACTTTTGTTTACTTTCGTTTAATTTGGTAATTTTTTAAATGGCAGATCATACGATGATATCACTGTCAAGTACGTTAGTCATAACGTCACATGATCTTCCTTCTCCAAAAACTTTGAGATCCAAACATAATCTATACCATGACATGTCAGTGATAATGTGAGGCACTAATGTCCTGAAACACGACTATTGCTATTCAAGATCTGTTTTGGAGATTTTTGACAAGTCGATTTTTTTAAATCTGTCTAGTTGTAAAGTTTGGTTTGATTTGGTTTGTTTGTTTAATGGCATATCAGGCTTCGTGGGTGATCTATTTCTAAACCATTCTTGAAAAAGAACTGTAGTTGTACTATTTAACCCATCGCTGAGAGGGATAAAAGGGTTCATGCCTTTCCCAAGAGTATTCGTCCGAAAATGAACATTATAGCGTGACTGAAGTTCTAACTCGCTTACTCCGACGTTGTGGCAAGACACGAAGAATGATTAAAAAAATTGTTTGGTTTTGGCCCAGCGGTTAGAGTGTTCGCCAATGGCCCGGGAGACCTGGGTTCAATCCCAGGTCGAGTCATACCAAAGACTTTAAAAATGGAACTTGATACCACCTTGCTTAACACTCAGCATTATAAGGTACGGTTCAAGGGTAAAGTGGAGCAATCCTGGGAATGGAGTAGCGCCCTCCCCTACACCTTGGTGTAGTAGCTATCGAAAAGGGAGCCTTCGGGTCACCCTCGACTATGGTCGCTAACTTTACTTACTTACGGGGACTTCGACAGTCATAAATGTAGTTGTGTCAGTAAGATATCACGTTGAAACGAATATATGTCCGATTTTAGAGGATGTATTATAAATGAAAAAAACTTACGCTAAACGAAATATTAAATCATTAAATTAACCTCCTTTGCTTCCTAAAACCTAACTAAATCTGTCAACAAACGTTTGGATGTCAAGCTTGTATAATTATTTAGGTTTTGATATAAAATATGAGACCAACTCCTGTTCAACCACATCTCTTAATGTTTACCTAAGACCATACAAACGATTCTGTAATGTCCTAAACAAGTGATAGAAGAAACAACGTCAGGAGTATATGGGAGAATGAAGCAATTTTCTGAAAGTGAACTCTTCCATAAGATATCTAGTCAATTGAGCTATATGAGAAGTGACATTATCGTGTGTCCCTTTTTTGTTGTCAAAAGCTATTTTTAAACGACGAAAATGATTGCAGTAGAGATTAGACGTGATTAATTGTCTAACAGTTCGTAATAATTGTCTAACAGTTCGTAATGGAAAATTCTTTGAATATCGTATGATGCACTCAAAATGATCTTCTTTGGATGAAGTCTTACTCTCGGTTGCTAACTATGTCTATTTCCTCGACTGATCTACTGACGACGGCATTTCCTCTGTAAGAAGCCTGTCTAACAAACAGTACATGGCGTTTTTGTGTAAGAATTGTTTCACAACAAACAATAACAGAATCATTTGGATGGTCTTAGATTGACATCGAAAGAAAAGCTCGAACAAGAGTTGGTCTCATATTTTGCCTCAACACCTAAAGAAGTTTACGAGTGTGGCTTGTTGACAGATTAATGAGGTTCTGGGAAGCAATAAACGTTATATTAAAGATCAAATATTTCTAAAGGCAAACGATTTTTCATTTACTATTTTAACTGGTGGCATTTCAAAGACATATAAGTGACAGCAGGCCTCCTCAGGTCTCCAGAACCCTTCTAAGTATTCTTGCTGACCTTTAAAAGGTTCTAAAACTGAACATTTCATTCATTCCAACGTGATGCAAAGGCAACGTGAAATAAAACATTCAACGTCTCAGTAAAGTAATACCAAGTATTCCTATCTAATACAAATAATTTGCTAACAGTCACATGCTTTCAATTAACTAATGACCATAATACTTACAGATGAGACCTTAACAGGTACTACACACCCCGCGTAATAGTGGGACTGGGAGTAAAGGCATTGAAGAGGTGACTCTATACTCCCCAGAGCTCCACAACTGAAGTCTTGCCATCAGATGCAACTGAGTGTCTTACCAAGGACACTCTTATTGTGGGGTCTTACTTCTCTGCAAGGGATACTGTCGGCTTTTTTTTTAGCCGCGCTGACTGGGTAACAGAAGAGTCGGGGAAGTGTTCGGGCTGTTTATAAATCAGTTGGCTGGGACTGCAGAATACTCCGACTGCATCTCTGCAGAGGGGTAAGACTCTCCTAACCAATGTTCTGGATATGACACTAAACAACCACCCAGTCAGTAGGAGTTTGCATAATACACTGACTGCATCTCTGCAGAGGGGTAAGACTATCCGAATAAGTGTTCTGGATACGACAATAAACAATTTGATGGTAAGGCTTCAGTAATGCTGGAGTTTTGGGGAATGCAGAGTACCCCTTCATTGCAATCGCTCCCAGGTTCACTCTGTCTTGGAGTGGTAGCACTTGATAGGATTCTATCAACGAGTGGAATAGAAATGTTTGATATTTAGACTGTGTAATTTTGCTAAACTTAATTGTTTAAAATAGAATTGTTTATTTGTACGAAGTGCATACGATAAGTTTCCAGACATTTTCGTATGGGCATTTGAAATTTCAGTATTTTATTGCTATATATCTTATGAGATGACTGACCAATTTTTATGATTTCAGGTTCAAATGAACAGCTACAGCAGCAATTGGAATACACCCTACTAAAGCCTGATTTTCACTGCTGGTGACTTTCACAAATGCAATCTGGACGTCAGGACACTTTGGAAGAATCATATGCAATAAGATTCTGTCTTAAAGTTGGAAAAAATGATGCCACAGAAACGTATGGAATGCTTCAGGCTGCTTTTCGACCATCTTGCATGGATCAGTTTTTGAGTGGCATAAGAGATTCAAGGAAGGCAAGGAGTCTGTGAGAGATGATGAGAGGTGTGGAGTAATGAAGTCAATAGACCAGAGATAATTGGCCAAAGGGTTAGGGTTAGGGTTACTATGTCGAGGTTTTAAGAGAGTTCAGGAAGAGATTCCGTCGGAAGAGGCAGTCACTCTTCAAATCGGGTCCATGGCATTTCCATCTGGACAATGCACCAGTCCACAACTCCATCCTTATCACAGACTATTTGACCAAGATGGGCATCAAGACAGTTCCTCACCCTCCCAATAGTCCAGACCTTGCTCCCTGTGACTTTTGGTTGTTCCCTAAGCTCAGAGGCTGTCGTTATGAGACAATTGAGGAGATGAAAGAGGCTGTGACGAAGGTCATTGACACGCTCACACAAGAGGACTTCCATGGGGCCTTCCCGAAGTTGTTGGAACGGTACAATAAGTGCATGGTAGCTGGAGGAGGTTACTTCGAAGGGGACTAGAGTTTCATGTATGTACTATCAAAGTGCCCATACGAAAAAAGTTTGGAGACTTATCGTATGCACCTCGTATAAAATGGATTTGGCATTAAATAACCTACAATGGTTGATATGCCATAAAATCAAATCAAAGTAAAACCAAAGCAACTGAACCACGCCTCTGCTTTGGTGAGTGAGAATATACTGATGTTTCATGATATTATGGAGCATAATTAAAAGAAACTGAAAAACTAGGAAGATATCTCTCACATCCCAGGGAACTTAAATCATCTTGGATCACGAAGGCGATACGAGTAACCATCATTGTTAGTGTCTTTGGAACAATCCCAGAAGGCCTAGCAAGGAGACTGAAAATCTTAAAACTCCGAAGAAGAATCAAAATCGTGAGAATGACAAGACTGCTAAATTTGCCAAAAACAACCGAAAAATGTGTTTGGACACTTGATTTCCAGTGAGAACCGTTACAGTCCACAAGTTTGAGAATTTTGTGAATACAAATAAAAGAACTGTATTACCATAACCAGAAAATCCGGCGAACACTTACACACGACATACGGAAACACTGGACAACTGTTTCGACTTTATTAGGTCTTATCAGCAGTGTATACCTAGATCTCCCCCACTGGAGATCGAACCAGCGACCACAGAGCCGAAACTCTACCACTGAGCCATCGGTTCTCATTTCGCACAAGTGATGCCAAATCAACTAGTAATGTTAATTACGCGGCCAGGTGTTCGCCGGATTTTCTGATAATGGTAATTCAATTCACTATATAATTCCTCTACTTAAAGAAGAAAATTTACACAAATAAATGAATCACATTAGAATAACAAGTTAGCGTAGAAGAGGCAAAATTACTGTTCTTCAACTTGTTTAAGAGATGAGAAAGATGACAAAACCCAGGGCTTATCGTACTGATATGCTTATCAACAACGAAGACGCATTTCTTCAGCTTCGGTATAATTATAATATGCCTAATGGAAACGTGTCCCGCGAAGAAGTGAAAGTCAGTATGGCTCTATTTTCAGAAATGACTGAATAACGAAACAATAAACCTGACAAGAGCAACTTTTTTGAGAAACAGACAACAGGAAATACGGCTCATCATTACTAAAAAGAATTATAGGTAATTTTTTCGTTGAAAGAACCTCAACCATTTTCTCTACAGTTTAGTATAAGTATAGCTTTTGTTTACACACAGTTAAATGTCATAACAGTTCTATATTAAATAATTCAGTTTAGAGTAAGAAATTCTCGATGTCAAAAACAGTTCCATTTAAAGCAATTCAGTTTCGCATAAGTACGCAGTTTAATTGACAAAAACATTTCTATTTCAAGCTATTCAGTTTAGTCAAATAGTTCTAAATCAAACAATTCAGTTTAGCATAAGTATACAGTTTAGTTCTATTCAACCCACAGATAGGGCCCTTATCCCGTGCTACCATTCCGGGCCAGAGTGGACCTGGGAGCGATGGCAATGAAGGGGTGCTCCGCATTCCCCAAAGCTCCAGCACTACTGGAATCTCACTATTAGATTGTTTAGAATCATATCCTAGACACTTGTTGGTGTGTCTTACCCCTCTACAGAGGTGCAATCGGTGTATTCTACAGCCCCAGCCGACTGAGCAAAAAAAACTAATTGAAGTCTTGATGTAATATTATGACTGGTATTCACATGTTCAACATACGGCGCAGCTTTGATAAATTACGGAATAATTAAAAGAAGGAAAAAATTGAATACTTGAAAAATCAATGTATTCAATATGAATATGGTCGGTGTATCGAAAAAAAAATTAAATATTTTCATAATCCACGAGTCAATATTTTATCAAAACTATTTGATTTTTATTATAAATACAGGGGCACCCACAATGCAACGGGCATTAATAAGGAGCGTTCGTTAAAAATGTTATAATTATTCATTGTTGACATCTACTTCATATAATCATTTTGAATGAGACAGAGACAGACAGAGACAGAGACAGAGCTACAACCAAAATTTGGGGGGTGCTCGAGTTATAATAGTTAAAGCGCTGGCCTCCACAATCGTAGAAAGCTAGTTTGAACTCCAGTCACGCTATTACGTTCATTTTCGGACGAATAACCTTGGGAAAGGTATGAACCCCCTTATCCTGTCAGCTATGGATTAAATAGAATCACTGCTGTTCTTCTAGAACTGCTTTTGACATTAAAACTGTACTTACGCTAAACTGAATTGTTTGAAATAGAACACTTTTGACATCTGTGTGTAAATCTATACTTATACTAAACTAAACTGTTTGAATTAAAACTGTTTGACTAAACTGAATAGCTTGAAATAGAAATGTTTTTGATAATCAAACTGTGTACTTATGCTAAAGTGAATTGTTTGAAATAGAACTGTTATTTGTATAAAAATTGATTTGGTATTAAATAACCAACAAATGTTGATAGACCATTAACCCAAACGAACAAACAAAGCGTTGTTTTCCTCGAGAAAAAAAGTGGGCCTGCAAAGCTATTTGAATCAGAAAGCTTTGTGGGCCACAATTTCCCCATAAATGCTATAAGTGTAATTCGGTCTGTGTCTGTCTGTCTGTCTGTCTGCTATAAGAATATTTTTTTTGTTATTGTGCTTTGCTGTACTGTGCTCTCTCTCTCTCTCTCTCTCTCTCTCTCTCTCTCTCTCTCTCTCTCTCTCTCTCTCTCTCTCTCTCTCTCTCTGCGTATTTGCCCTGCCCATTTGGAACATGCAGGATATTAAACAAGGCTAATTTTTGAGTAGAGTACAGCTGGTTTGAATTCAGAGTCTACCTTCTGTTTGAGTGATTGCCGTACCAAGATTAAAGAGCCCCGACTGTCTCACTATTTGCCCTTAGCTGTCATTAGCGTGAAGTGTGACGCAAACGGTTGGAATGTGAACTTTATTCTCAAACATCTGGATTCCTTTTAACTATTCATTCGTGAACATCCAAAGTGCAGCTGGCTATAAGAAAAACATGAATTTCGCCCATTCCCCCATGTATGAGGGTAAAAAAGACGTTTGCACAAGCAAAGATCTTGCTGTTATATGTCATGTTTTACTATGTTACAAGAACATATATACAAAAATTGGATCAAATTGATTTTCTCTCTCTGAGAATAGTTTTCTAACTAAAACTAAAGGAACCCGTCTGGAAGGGATGGAAAAGACATGAACTAATGCCTTCCCCACGGGCATAATCGCGAAGTGAAATGCAAACAGTCTAATCCATGATTTGAACTCTAGACGCCTGTTCCATTTTCTACGACGACAAATGTTTTCTAAGAGCACCTCTGCCATGTCTGTGTGTGTTTGTTTGTATTTGTCAGTCTGTGTTTGTCAGTGTATCTCTCTGTGTGTCGGTGTGTCCGTGTGCCAGTGTGTGTGAGTGTGCGTTTGAATGTGTGAACGAGTGCATGTGTCTGTGTGAATATGTGCTTGTGTGTATGTGTGGGTTTCGGTACATATGTGTGAGTCCGTATGTATGTACGTGTGTGTCTGTGCGTGTGTTTGTCTGTGTGTGTCTGTATGTATGTGTGTGTACCTATGTGTCTGCGTGTCTATATATATGGATGTGTGTGTCAGCGCGTGTGCGTGTGTCTGTGTGTCTGACAGTCTCTATCCGTACATGTGTGTGTGAGTGTGCGCATGTGTCTGTGTCTGCGCGTGTGCATGTTTTTGCGAGTATCTATGTGTGTTTGAGTATGGTTCTGTGTGTGTGTTTGCGTTTGTTTGTATGTGTGTGTGTGTGTGTGTGTGTGTGTGTGTGTGTGTGTGTGTGTGTGTGTGTGTGTACCAGGGTACAATCGCACATTTTAAGCTATATTTTTCTTCGAGAAGAGTGAGACGAAATTTCAAATTTATAAAAACCAAAATTGAAAGAAAAAAAATTGCAGTTTAAAATTCGTAAAAATATGAACACTGCAAATTTTTTGCTAAATATTTTAACTTGAAATGCGATGGTAAATTTTTGAAATTCACAAAAAATTTTAATACTTTTTTTTTTTTAATTTGGAAAAATCGAATATTAAAAAGATACTGAAATTGATGATTTAAAAAATTCATTGAAATTCAGAGTGTTTCTAAGTTTATAATGCAGGAAACTTTAAATTTGCAAAAATTTTAATTGAAAAAAAATGTTAAATATTTAATACAAAAACACAGTGACAAATTAAAAAGATCAGCAAAGAATTCCCTTCAAAATGCAGACTATGAAAAATCTAGAATAAAACCTATCAAAAATAGTGATACAATTTACACTTTTAACAGTACTTGTTTCTGGGTTTGGTTTGTGTGTTCAGAACACAGAAGCATCAGTCGATGGAAATCCTTTGTACCACTTGAGTAAACAAAGGAAGAAACAATGGATAGGAAGAAACTGTGAAGAGAGAATAAGTTGGAAAGAGAAACTGATAGAAAAAAGTCTTTGTGTGTGTGTGTGTGTGTGTGTGAGAGAGAGAGAGAGAGAGAGAGAGAGAGAGAGAAAGAACAGAAAATTATGAAGAAAAGAGAGAAAATAGAAAAGTTAAGAGTAGTTTAGCTATATACATTCCCCCAATCTCAATACCACGAGCAGGATGTGATACAAGACCATTTTTTTAAAGTGGTGGATTGTAAAGTTGGTTTGAATTCAGTTTTCCTTTTTCAAGAAGAGTTGCCTTACCAATAACAAAAGAACCCTGTCTGATCTAGTATTTACTCAGGCGAGTCCCCATCACGTAGATTTTTTCGTGTTGAACTGCGACATAAATCATAGTCACGCCGTTACATTCACTTTCGGTTCAATACCCCTGAGGAAGGTATGAACTCCGTTTTCTCCCAGCGATGGGTTAAATAGTACCATGACTTTTCTTCAACAAGGCATTAGATAACCCAGGAAGGTTGATATCCCATTGAAAAACAGATGAATTCATACCTTTATCAATGGAATTTATCAGTGCGAAATGAAACACAAGTTAGAAATAATGAAAAAAAAAATCACAGGTATATTTTAATTTCTAAAAGGTCTCGTGTTACCATAACAACGGAATTTCTCTGTTGTGAAATAGGGTTCAGCGGACGATTACGATGCAATCTTATGTTTGGTCTAATGTACAGAATTCTTGGATATCTTGGTTGGTTTGGTTTCTTTGTTTAATGGCATATCAACTTTTGTAGGTTATTTAATGCCAAAGCCATTCTCCTAGAAGAACAGTAGTGGTACTATTTAACCCATAGTTGGGAGGATAAGGGGGTTCATACCTTTCCCAAGGGTATTTGTCCGAAAGTGAATGTAATAGAGCGACTGAAGTTCGAACTCGCTTTCTACGATTCCGCAATCCATCGCTTTAACCATAACACCTTTGGATATCTTGATTACTTAACTACTCATTAATTACATCTATATATCTGGCACTTCATCTGAGGTCATTCTTAACGAGACATTGTTACTGAGCTCGCTTTTTACAACGTGCTCCATACTTCTGGCCTTGTGCCACAACTAAGTCAAGGTAAATAAATCTCTGTCTTATGTTTTTGGATTTACTTTTATCCTACATGATGCATATACACACACCCACACCTACACACATATTTGAATAAATATATGTATATATATATATATATATATATATATATATATATATATATATTTATTCATATATGAATACATATATATATGTATTCATATATATCCGAGGGTCGTTCAAAATTTACTGAGCCTGAGGCACATTTGTTGCTCATTTCCCAATTTTCCGAGGGCCTCACACTCACATAAATTAAGATATAAATCTCAATGTAGTTTTAAAAGAAGTGTCAGTGTGTTGCCAGAAGAAAAATATTGAGCTGTGCTTCTTCTTTCTGTGTGAGACTAAAAATCTTTTGAACGATCCTCGAATATATATATATATATATATAAGTTAGGATAGTGTAGACACAAAGTAAACTGACAGTCTCCGAACACTGTTGACTTTGTATCTAATCTATCCTTACGAATGCATATATATATATATATATATATATATATATGCAGGTTTGATTAAATAATAACGACACATTTTGTCAATATGATTTTATTAAGATCCTTTCAATTTTCCTGATAAGTGTCTGGGTTTTAGGTTGAAATTAGTGGATGAATTTACCAAAATTGTCCCTAGCGCTTTCGGACTTTTTATATGCCATCAAGAGTCTCTTGCATATGTAAAGAGTGTTTAAAAACTTTACTTAAATAAAACAACACCCCACAAAACAACAGGTGTACGGTCACCTTCCCTCCATCTCGAAGACTATCAAAATTACACGAACAAAAGGGGCGGGACACCACTGGAGGAGCAACAACGAATTCATTAACGACGTTCACCTATGGACCCCTTCACATGGACGCGCAAATGTTGGACGACCAGCTGGAATTTATCTACAACAGTTCTGTACGGACACGAGATGTAGTCCAGAAGACCTGTCGATAGATGATGGAGATGGATTGCGAGAGAGAGTTAGGGAAATCCGTGTTAGCAGTATGACATGATGATGATGATGATGATATTGTTACGCATACCTGAGACGTTTCACATAATAACAGCCAACTGGAAGAGGAGTAGTGGGAAGTTGTTGACCGGAAGCCCCTGCAGTAAAAATAATCAGACCCCTTTCGCCGACCGGCGTGAATAGGAAGGCAGGGGCGGTATATAGTTTGAAACTGGACCGTCGAAGCAGAGACCGTGGCCTGAACGTTCGAACAGAGACACGCAAGCGTGAAAGGTTGCAAACTTGAAATGTAACACGAACAGTTGAAAAGAAACATGTGGTGTCAACAGTTGGGAAGAGAAGGCACGACCACGTGTTGAAAATGAATAATAGAAAAGAAAAGCCTGATAGAACATAATCTTCTATCACGTATATATCGAGTATTTCTGTTAAAAATCGTTTCTCAGATAAGTCCCATCCGTATATCTAAACCGTATATATAAACCATTAATAAAGTTCAAGATACACGGACAGGACTTCTCTGAGAAACGATGTTTAACAGAAAAACTCGTTATATACGTGATAGAAGATTATGTTCTCTCTGGCTTTTCTTTTCAGTTGTTCATTTAGTATTCAATGCTAACGGAATAAATGTATTTTATATTTTGTTGAAACTGCCGTTGTGTTTAATTTTATTTTGCTTGTCATATCCGTGCAGTAATTCCTCAACCTGTTGTTTATACCTTTTTTCAAATTATTATTACCTGTGAGATATCCCAATGAACCAACTCGGGAAATAGGATGAATTATGAATTTTTATTCATTTACGTACAACTCCTGCGCAGAATTTACTCGGAAACACTCTGAAAGTTACACATGAACCAATCACGAGAATTATAAGTTAGCAATTAGACATCAAACTAGGACCGTTTACTCAAGAACTCGACTCGGTACTGAGAAAAATCAAAAATAGAAAAGCAGCAGGGCTCGATGAAATACCCCCGGAAGTTTGGAAGACCAAACAATTCGACGACATACTGTAATACCGTATATAATCAAAACCCTATAGACAGATGGATTTAGGAATGCATGCTCCCATTCCCTAAAAAGCGTGACCTCGGATTACCCCAAAACTATCGAGGTATAACACTTACATCCATAGCGGCCAAGTTATACAATGCCCTTCAACACAACCGCATTGAACCCAAAATTGACAACATACTTAGGAAGAACAAAATGGCTTCCGGAGAAATAGATCACAAATATTGACTATCCGTCGAATTTTTGAAGATGTACTTGCAAAAAACCTACAGGCAACAATATTATTTGTCAACTTTACCAAGGCCTTTGACTCCATTCAAAGAGGAAAGATGAAGCAAATTCTACTTGCCTACGGCCTACCAAAAGAAACCGTCGCAGCAATAATGATGCTCTATAGAAACACCAAAGTAAAAATCTGTTCTCTGGATGAAGACACAGACTACTTCGAAATTGTAGCTGGTGTACTGCAAGGAGACTCATTAGCCCCATACCTGTAGACTACGTGCTTAGAACATCTATCGATAAAATCAAAGAAAACGGTTTCAAGCTTACAAAGGAAAGAAGCAGAACCCACCCAAGCCGAAACCCTACTGCATAGTCTGGAACGAGCCGCTGTAAGCACTGGCCTCCATGTCAATGCACACAATATGGAATACATGTGCTTTAATCAAACAGGTGACATCTCCACACTAAACAGTAGCGCTCTGAAACTGGTTGACAAGTTCACCTATCGAGGAAGTAGTGTCTCATCAATCGAGCCAGACATCAAAACCCGACTAGCAAAGGCATGGACAGCTATCGATAGGCTGTCGGTCATATGGAAGTCAGACCTGACCGATAAAATGAAATGCAGTTTCTTCTAAGCAGTGGTCGTGTCAATACTGCGATATGAATGCACAACATGGACGCTGACTAAATGTATGGAGAAAAGGCTTGACGCTAACTACACAAGAATGCTGCGAGCAATATTGAACAAGTCCTGGAGGCAACACCCAACAAAGCAGCAGCTGTACGGCAAACTACCCCCTATCACGAAAACTATCAAAATTAGACGAACCAGACATGCGGGACACTGCTGGAGAAGTAGGGATGAGCTCATAAGTGAAGTACTCTTGTGGACCTCTTCACATGGACGAGCAAAGACAGGATGACCAGTTCGTACCTACATACGGCAGCTCTGTACCAATACGGGATGTAGTCCTGAAGACTTGCCGGAAGCAATGGATGATAAGGAGGGATGGCGAGAGAAGTTCGGGGAAATCCGTGCGGATGGTGCAACATTATGATAATTGTATATGCCACTGCCTCCCACCAGACAGGGCTTGACACAAGGTCAATGACCCGAAGGCCGATTATACTGGGGATTTTAGGGGAGAGGAAGGTCGAACACGAGCCGAGACTCGAACCCTGCTGGTCTATGCTGCTCATTGACCCACTAAGTGCAATGTGGGTTTAATGACCTACATTATGATGATGATGATGATGATGATATACACTATATATCTATCTATCTATCTATAGACTATATATAGACTATATATACACTACCCATATATACATGGGTAGTGTATATATATATATATATATATATATGGGTAGTCTCCATGTTATAGTGCCATAATGCTAGTGCTACACTGTGGCCGCGAGGGAAGCAAGTTCGATCTCAAGTCGGGCTATTACGTTCACTAACGTATAAACAGCCTTGGCAAAAGTATGAACTCCTAATGCTCCCAGCTAATGGTTAAATAGTATTATTATTATTCTACAAAAAAAAATGGCTTTGGCATTAAATAACCCACGAAGGTTGATATGCTATGGAAAACAAAGAAACCAAAGCAATCTATCTATCTATCTATCTATCTGCCTGTCTATCTATCTATCAATGTATATATATATATTAAAATTTCCATTGCTCTTTAGCGCGCCAGCAGAAATGTGCTATATACTATTATACCACGAAGTATGTACTCTTTTATATAGTGCTGAGTTGAAGCATGATAGGAAGGGTGATCTAGTTTGTGAAGTATTCTGAAAAGGGGGTGTCTGATGATTGCGTGGGCTGTTGATCGCATTGGCGAGAAACTGACAGTCACCAAACGCCGTTGAATGTGCCAATGATATTCAAACTTATCTCTCTCTCTCTCTCTCTCTCTCTCTCTCTCTCTCTCTCTCTCTCTCTCTCTCTCTCTCAATAAGAAAGAGAGAAAGAATGAAAGATGTTTTCATCTTTGAATTTTGCACCGAGTGGCTTCGCAAATAGCTTATGAACTGATGAATCCAACGTCTTTACGTGATACATACGCACCTCATCAGATAATAATGACAGACTAAAGTTGACTGCATCTCTGCAGAAATGTAAAATCGCCCCCACCCCAACGAGCGTCCTGATATGACACTAAACTGCATTTAATGGTGAGACATCCAATCCTGAAGCTTTAGGAAATATCATTGCTATTACTTCGAAACCAACTCTGACCCAGAGGGGTACTACATATTAGTGTCCCATCTACAAATCAAATAGAAATATTTAATTATTCTCTATTCTTGAACCCATTAAACAGTGTGCAAACAAATGACTGACGTTAAATTGAATAATTAGTATTATATAGCAAAATTTGGAATCATTTAACGGTGTGCAAACAAATGAGCTGTGGTTCATTCAAGGATAGTGCCAACAAACTATTCCATTACAAATTGTAAATATTTAATATATGTATGTATTGACAGGATTTGACATTAAATGATATACAAGGTTTGATATGCCATAAAACCCAACCAACCAACAGTCTGAAACTGTTAAGCCTCGATACGGCAAGCATCAAAGAGAAGCCAAGAATTTAAACGAGCTTTACTCCACTGAAACATTGGTCTTGTATCGCATCCTGTCCGTGACAGAGGGGTTGGTTAAATGTCAATAACATCAGATAAGTTTATTTATATTTCAGTGTAAGAAAAGACAAGTAGAGGTTTAAAACTTGTGTTATTAGCAGAAACAATAAAATGTTATTTTAGACAAGAAAAGTATTTATTGGATATATCTCACTTAGAGTCGTGAATTTTCAGCTGGTTAGTTCTCCACAACAGATTGTTTCATACATTTCTTGTTTATTTTGTAGTCTTTTGTAAACACAATTACCAAGTCCAATAGATAAGGTCAAACTGAAAGTAGAGGGGGTGCTCGTGGTGGAGTAGCTAAAGTGCTGGACTACAGCCTCCAAATAAGAGAGTTCAAGCTCTATTCCTATCATTATATTCATTTTGGGACAAATACCCTTGGTATGAACCTCCTTGTACTGCCAGCTATAAGATAAATAGTATCATTGTTGTTCTTTGAGGTTGGCTTTGGCCTTAAATAACCCATGAATGTTGATATGCCATTAAACAAAGAAACCAAATCATACGAAAAGATGAATTACACCTTGATAAATTATGGAATTAGCTCACTGCGAAAATGTTTTCATAAGTTTTTTTTTTAATCAACAGTAAATGAACAAATAACATACAAGATACAAAACATCTTTTACAAATATGGCGTCATCTGCGATGGAATTAAAGAAATATTGCGCTAGTGAATTCGAATGGAAGAATCTCACAGTATTACAAGTAGAACGAATAAGGAAATAATCAGAGAGAGAGAGAGAGAGAGAGAAGGGGAGAAAGTGAGAGGGAATAAAAGATGTAAATATCAACACTGACAGATATGTTCAAGACGAGATAGATAGATAGATAGATAGATAAGAGAGTGGGCAAAAAAATTCATAGGCGAAAACATTCATATGATGATGCCATATCTGCTGTTGTTGACTTTTTGTTCAATGGGATCCAAGCACTCAAACATCGATAGAAAAAAATGTGTGGACTAAAAGGGGGGTCAATGTTAAAAAATTAACCTCATTTGGTATCATTCTACGAAAGTCAACTCATGTACCTTTCAGCCGACCTTCATAGATAGATATATTGATAGAAGGATATGAACACACACACACACATACATATATATATATATATATATATATATATATATATATATATATATATATATATACATACATACATACACACACACACACATATAAAGAGAGAGAAAGAGGGGGAGAGCGAGAGAAATATATAAACAGGAATAGATAGATAGATAGATTGATTGATTGATTGATAGATAGATAGATAGATAGATAGATAGCAAATATTGTAACAATATATTCAATTAGGAGTTTCCTAATAATTTTAATGGCTGGTTTCACGTCCTTTGATTGTAAATCAAATTTCCTCGCCAGTTCATCTGATTAGTTCGATCTTTCGATCACATTTCCTTCTCTTTTAATTAATAAATACAGATGATACGAGAGAGTGTGGAGGAGGGAGAACGCTCCTATCCTCTCTCTTTCTTGTTCTCTCCCTCTCTCTCTCCCTCTTTCTCTCTCTTATTGAAAAGTTCAAAATCGTTTGATTTCTAGTTTTATTATTTATCAGTAGACTTATTGTGGTGTTTCATTTGGTTTCTGTTTTTTAATGGCATATCAACCTTCATGGGTTATTCAATGCCAAAGCTATCCTCGTAGAAGAGTAATAGTACTATTTCAACCAGAGTGAAGGTATAAGGGAGTTATACCTTACCCTCGAGATTAATGTAAAAATAAACGTAATAGAATGATGGGATTTCGAACTCACTTTTAAGATGTTGCTGTCCAACTCCTTAGCCACTACACTACAACAACTTCACTAGAATAGTATAGTGGTCATAAAAATAAATCTAGAATTTAAAGGACTTTGAACTTCTTAATAAATCATAACTCATATGTTTCCGAAGTAATTGTCTCTCCTTTCATGTTCTTTATTTTTCACTTAGTTGTTCGCTGAGACGGCAAAGTCCACTACAAGGCAAGTTCTTTTTTTCTTTTTCATTTTCTTTCTTTTTTTTTCTTTTTCTTTTTTTTTTCTTGATTATCACAAGGTCTTGTCTTCTGACCGGGATAAAGTGATTTGATTGTATCAAAAAACCCCTGAGAATTTTATGCGTCTTATTCACTGGAACGAATTCTGGTTTGTACATATACCAATAGGTAGTATGGTCAAATTTCAATTTCTTGCACAATTCCCTGTGGGTCACCCTTTCCTACCCAGTCGTGCCCAGACTTATACTCCTTATGCTCTAGTTTGCTACATTCAAGATTGATAGTTTCGTCTTTGTCACCACATAACCTATACATGCTATTCTGTTGCGTAGTATCGATTTTGGTTGGTTGGTTGGTTGGTTGGTTGGTTGGGTTTATGGCATATTAACCTTTGCAGGATATTTAATGCTAAATCCATTTTTATACAAATAATCAGTTCTATTTCAAACAATTCAATTTAGCATGAGTACACAGTTTAATTATCAAAAACATTTCTATTTCAAGCAATTTAGTTTAGTCAAACAGTTCAAATTCAAGCAGTTCACTTTAATATAAGTATAGATTTTGTTTACACACAATTAAATGTCAAAACAGTTCTATTTTAAACAATTCAGTTTATCATACAAAAACAGTTCCACTTCAAACAATTCAATTTAGCATAAGTACGCAGTTTAGTTCTATTTGACCCATAGATAGGACCCTCTTAGGTGCTACCCCAGAGTGGACCTGAGAATGATGGCAATGAAGGGGTAATCCGCGTTCCCCAAAACTCCAGTATCACATGAACCTCACCGTTAGATTGTTTAGTGTCATAGCAAGGACACCCGTTGTGGGGGGGTCTTACCCCTCAGCAGAGATGCAGTCGTTGTATTCTACAGCCCCAGCCAAGTGTGCAATATCGATTTTGGTTTTTGTATAATTGGACCTTATGGTATGGATATTTCAATTGACAAACTGATGAAATCTCACACGAGAAAACCTGGATATGGCTGTGAATGGGGACACCTTATGAGGTAAACTGAATCTCTTCTAATGGCAGCTTAAAATACAACTAAAAGGAATAATTATATTGAAGTCAAAATTGATAATATGCAACAGAATAGCAAGTGCAGATCTATGCGGTAAAAGAGATAAAACGATGAATTACATAATATTCGAATGTAACAAATTAGATTAAAATGTGTATAAGACTGGACACCACTGGATGGGGAAGATGATCGACTGGGAATTGTGCAAGAAACTGAAATTTGGTCATACATGTACAAATCAAAATCCGTCCAAGACAATGAAACGCATAAAATTAACTCATCCAATTTCTCTCTTAAGGTTTCCCTTTTGGTAGCCAAGTCCAGATCTTCTCGAGTGAGATTTCCCTAGATTGTCGCTTGAAATATCCATACAGTTATTTGTCATTTTTCCATATCTATTTCCTAGTTTTTGTTGCTGTTCTGTTTCTCCATAAATTGTCAGTGTTATTACTGGCCACTGTAATTTATCTTTATTTGCATTTTTTAATCAACTGCTTGAATTATTATCATTATCATTATTCATAAGTTTCATTGTTCAATTTTTGGGACGTAGATCTTCCTTTATATATTTCATATCTTCCTTTACTTTGCACTTGAAGGGGTGAGCTGAATAAGAATAAATGCCTGATAATCATGAATACCTGAAATAGTCATCTGCAATATATGCTTTGATTTCAGAGCTCTCTCTCTCTCTCTCTATATATATATATATATATTAATTAAATTACCATGACTGGAAAATCCGGCAAACACCCATATGTGATATACGAAACACTGAACAGCTGTTTCAACCTTATTGGGTCTCATCAGAAGTGCATACCGTGATCTCCACCACTAGACATCGAACCAGCAACCCCAGAATGCAGAAACCGAACTTCTACCAATAGGCCACCAGTTCCTGCCACACATAAGCGATGCCAAATCAACCAGTTATGGCTGGTTGCTGGTAATTTAATTAATATAATATCAGTTCCTCTAATCATATAATATATTTATAAATGTGTGTGTGTGTGTGTGTGTGTGTGTGTGTGTGTGTGTGTGTGTGTGTGTGTGTGTGTGTGTGTGTGTGTGTGTGTTAATTCAAATTAGGCAGTTTGCTATGTGTATAAATGAGTAGTGCTGAATATCAATGATAGAGCATATGTAAATCTAAGTTAGGACAGCGTAGACACAGATTCAACAGCGCTGAGTGACAGTCAGTTTCTCGCCAATGCGATTGTCAGACCAAAAGGTCCCCACGAATTAGGTACCCTTTTATATAGTGCTGAGTGAAGCATGATAGGAAGGGTGATCTAGTTTGTGAAGTATTCTGAGAAGGGGGTGTCTGATGATCTGATGATCGCATTGGCGAGAAGCTGACAGTCACCAAACGCTGTTGAATTTGCCAGTGATATTCAAACTTAGATCTCTCTTTCTCTCTCTCTCTCTCTCTATATATATATATATATATATATATAGAGAGAGAGAGAGAGAAAGAGAGGGAAGGAGGGAGAAGCTAATGGAAACAATATGCAAATGTAAACATTATGCGCACACAAGTTATGCGTACTTGTGTGAAAATTGAGGATGGGTCGCTTGATACACGTGTACGGGGACTAATGTTATGCGAGCATGTTAAGAGTAGCAATTACAGAACAGAGGATTCCAACCGCATATTCGCTCCCTCTGTTTGATGCTTTCAATCTAACCTGATTTCAAACCGGGTCGAATGCAATTCCCCACAGATATATTCTACTTTGATAATCTGATGAGCTAAGAAGCGACACAGGTGGATCAGATTCGCATAGATGTTAGTGAACACCTAAGAATTTCCATAAACATTTCATTTATTACTTAGGTACCTGCTTACCGACCTATTTCTTCCAGTCAGATTACATTTGTCTATCTGCCTGTCTGTCTTTCTATATTAGTCAAATGCACCTACCTACATACCTACATACCTACCTATTTTAGACTATTCATATCAGTCTACTATGGAGGTGCCCGTGGTGTAGTCGTTATCGCCGTAGGAAATGGACACGGCGACACGAGTTCAAATCCTATACGAGACTGATTGCATTTCACATAGCACTAATACCCTTGGGAAAGGTATGAATCCAATTATTCTCCCTCCAGCTATGGGTAAATAGTAGGACAGACTGGGTTCTTCAGCCTTGGTTAGGCAACAAGTCTAGGAGAAGGAAAACTCTGAATTCAAACCTGTTAAACTCCGCTTAAAAATTGACCTTGTGTCATATCCTGCCCGAGCGGAGGGGTTCGTAAAGAGTATATCACTCTACCTTGACTTCTATCTCTCTCTCTCTCTATCTATCTATCTATCCACTCACACACATAAAAGAGTAATCATATCTATCTTTGTTTATATTTATTTTAAACGGTTCATATCTATCTATCTATATTGCCCAGTCGGCTGCAGAATACACCGACTGCATCTCTGCAGAGGGGTAAAACCCCCCCAACGAGTGTCCTGATATGACACTAAACAATCTGATGGTGAGGTTCCAGCAATGCTGGAGCTTTGGGGAATGCGGAGTACCCCTTCATTGCCATTGCTCCCAGGTCCACTCAGGCCCGGCGTGGTAGCACCTGATAGGGCCCTATCTATGGGTTAGATAGAACTAACAACATACTTATGCTAAACTGAATTGTTTGAAATAGAAATGTTTTTGACAATTAAACCGTACTTACATTTAAACTGCGTGCTTATGCTTAACTGAATTATTTGAAATAGAACTGTTTTTCGACTTTAAAACTGTATTTACACTTAACTGAATTGTTACATATAACTGCTTGAATAGTTTGAAATAGAAATGTTTTTGACAATTAAATTGTGTACTTATGCTAAACTGAATTGTTTTAAATAGAAAAGATTATTTACATAAAAATGGATTTGGCATTAAATAACCTACAAAGGTTGATATGCCATAAAACCCACGAAACCAAATCTATCCATCTATACACACACACACATACATACATACATACATACATATATATATATATATATATATAATTAATAATACCAATCTCCAACTGTTTATGTGTATCTATCTGCCTATCTGTCTCTATCTTTTTCCATTTGCATTTCACAATCTGTTCGTATAGGTCAATATATCTACGTGCATATACTATATACTCTCATCGTATAATGTCCCAACCGTTTAGTTATAGATGTGACTCGTTGGACTGCCTACGCAGGTGATTGGCTTATCGTGATGAAGGCCTGTGTTGAACCAGCCAAATTTTGGGGATGAGCTTTTAATAGACGAATGGTGAATCAATGTCTCACAGATTCTCACCGACAATACTTCTCAGATTTTGAATTCAGAGTTTTTCCTTCTCTTAAACCGGTTACCCTGCCAAGACTAGACAGCCCAGTCTGCCTAACTATTCTACCTATTGCTGATGAGAGAAAACGTTTCCTGCCTTTTTCAAGAACATTGAATATATTATTATAATATTTGTAATTTATCTTAATATTTTTATATTCACATATCACTATCGACTTCTATTTATCCATCGCAATCTGTTTATGTTCTCAGATTACTGGCTAGTCATATCGATCTGTCTACCGTTATATATTAGGTTCATTCAATAAATAAAATGGTAACAAATCATACAATTTTCCAGCAGAGGTTCTTCATCAATTTGTTGGTGGCTGAGAGGTGCACACCTTAGGAAATCTATAGAAAAATATGCGATTTATACGAAGAAGCATGTTTCTGTCAAAATAAAAAAAACCTTTACAAACGGGCTAAATATGGGTTCGCTACTTTGAGCCTTTATTAAAAAGATATTCCATAGAGTGCAAACACATGACTTATCGCAAACTAAAAGGTTTCGGGCGCAGCTATCAATAAGCAACGTCTTACTGATATAAATCTACCCATCGCAATTAATTTCCTAGAAAAGGGTGCAACGGTAAAAAGTGCTTTTCATTGCCAATTCGTTTGGCAAAATTCCCCTTATTTATTGAATGACCCTCGTACGATAGACTCCCCCGTCGTTTGCCATTTATGATGGTCCAGTCGTTTGAATAAAGTTGTGAACACTCAGACTCCATAAAAAGGTGATTTGTTTATCGTGGTGAAAGCCTGTGTAGAAGCAACCAGATTTTGAGGTTGGTTGGTTGGTTGGTTGGTTGTGTTTTATTGCATATCAACCATGGTGGATTATTTAATGCCAAAACCTGTTGATACATATGATTTTCAAGTGAATAGTTTATAAGTAACATTTTTATACGCATCACAGCTCATTAGCTTGCACATAGTTAAATGATTTCAAATATTGCTAACTAAAATTAATTGTTCAATTTAATAACAGTCATTGATTTGCAAACTGTTAAACGGTTTCAAATATAGAAAATGATAAAATAGTTCTATTTTACGCATAGATATTTTACCCATAGATATAACAAGTACTAACACACCGGGTCTGAGTAGACCTCGGGAGTAACGGCATAAAGGGGTAGTCCACATTCCCCAAAGTTCAAGGATTGGAGCCTCAGTATCAGATTGTTTAGTTTGCTTTGGTTTCTATGTTTAATGGCATATCAACTTTTGTGGGTTATTTAATGTCAAAGCCCTCCTTCTAGAAGAACAGTAGTTATACTATCTAACCCATAGCTAGGAGGATAAGGGGGTTCATACCTTTCCCAAGGGTATTTGTCCGAAAGTGAATGTAATAGCGCGACTGGAGTTCGAACTCGCTTTCTACGATTCCGCAGTCCATCGCTTTAACCATTTCACCACGAAACTGTTGTCCAGTGTTTCCGTAGGTCACGAAGAGTGCTTGCCGGATTTTTTGGTCATAGTAATTAAATTTATTATATAATTCCTCCATTTAAATCTCATTGGTTTATGTTTATCTTACTCATAGCTGTGGTAAGGAAAAATGTATTAATGTATTTCCCAACGCTGACAGAATCGTCTAGAAATTGAACGCGACCCGTCAGGTTCATTTCTTTACAATAATAACCGTTATGTTATATGCGATGTAGATCAAATGCGTAATAATTATTTGGGCTTTTTATATTTATGTTTCAGTATTATGTCCTCTAAACTGTATATCTACTGAATTAAACTAAAAGCAGGCAAGTATTTCGCGCAAAAAAAAGAAAGAAAGAAAGAAAATCTTGAACACCTGTATAAAGAAATGTACACTGACAATTATTTTGCAACTGAAGAAGAAAACGTCAAGCTTTTAGTCATGGAAAAGATTATTTTTTCCTAAACGGTATATTTATAGCACTTACTGTCATTTATACCAAAAATATCGTCCACATGCAAAAAAATTATATAAAATTATATATAAATGTCAATTCATACATACATACATATATATATATATGTATGTATGTGTGTGTGTGTATGTGTGTGTGTGAGAGAGAGGGAGTTTAAATATATAGATGTAAATTTTTTAAATATCTAAAAAAAAAAAACTAAACATGAAGATGAAGATATCAGACCAATATATTCTAAAGAATTTAGAATTACAATACTGTACTGCTTTGGGGAATATGGAGTACTCTTTCACAGTCATCCCTCCCTGGTCCACTCTGGCCCAGAGTAGTAGCACCTGATAGGGTCCTATCAATGGGTGAAACAGAACTAAACTGCGTAATCATGCTAAACTAAATTGCTTAAAATTGTACTGTTTTTGATATTGGAGGTGTACTTACGCTAAACTATATTGTTCGAACTATACTGAATTGCTTGAATAGGACTGTTTTGACATTTAAAATGCGTACTTATGCTAAATTGAATAGTTTGAAATAGAACTGTTTTTGTATCCTAAACTCAATTGTTTGAAATAGAATGTTTTTTTACATCGAAACTCTACTCACGCTAAAATGAATTGTTTGAAAAAGAATTCTTTTGTAATTTAACTGGGTGTAAACAAAAACTATACTTACACAAAACTGAATTGTTTTGATGAGAACTATCTGAATAAACTGAATAGATTGAAATAGAATTGTTTTTAACAATTAAACTGTGTACTTATGCTAAACCAAATTGTTTGAAATAAAACTGTTTATTTGTATAAAAATTGATTTGGCATTAAATCACCCACAAAGGTTGATATGCCATAAAACCCAAACAAAATCATTAACTAAAATAACTAAATAATTAACTAAATAATTGATGCAGAGCATAATAACAAAACAATTTTTTTAAAAATATGTCTCCAGAATTTTGAGAAAAACATTCTTTAAAATAGAAACTTCGTCTTCTATTGCTTAAGTACCAAAAATTTATTAAAATCTGATAATTAGTTGATTTGGAGTGAAAAAATGGCGCTTTTAACAAGAGTACATTTCTGTTGACGCTCCATATAATCATGTATTAAACTTAGCTTAGTTGAAGTAGAAAGCCAGAAGTCTGGGGAATCCAGTGAGAATCGAACTCACCAACAATTGTCTGTTAATCTACCTTACAAACCATTCCACTACATGAGGTACCCCAAGTTCATTACATATAGTTATTTACTACGCTTAGCTTAGTTATGGCACCAGGCCAGAAGTATGTGGCACCTAGTGAGAATTGAACTCATTAATAATGGTCTGCTAATCTAGCTTGTTAACTTATACATAACGTGAAACACCCGACGAGCCAAATATATTATAATAATACTTGCAATTTTTTTCGCACCAATGCTCTTGAAAAAAAGGTGGCAAGCTGCTTCTCTCTTCGAAAAAAAATGTCTCGTCACTTGCATAACTCATTTCTTGACAGAAAAAAAGTGTATACAAGTAGGCACAGAGATAAACCACTCTCCCATGATTGTTTTATTTGCCTTGTTAATTTCAGCAAAAAAAATGCAATGACCCTCTTGACAGGGTTCAACGAAGTGCACGAAGGTCTTTTTTCAGTTATAAGTGGAAACGAACAATTACTTTTGTTTGATGTTCACCTGATTACGATATGTTCTTAGTGTTGCAGAATAGAAGAACGAAAATGTTAGAAAATCATGTTACGCCAATGTTTGTTTGGTTGTTTGGTTTCGTGGGGCAGGGTATATTAAAGGGTTGTTTTTAGTGGGGGATAGTGCAAGAGTGTTCTTCCTGTTTAGAAAAGCCGGATTTCGAAGCACTACCTGGAATATCGACCGAAGTGAAAATACGTTACTCTCCCAGCTAAGGACACGTCGCACCAGAAATATTTTTGGAACACGATTTAGGAGTCATTCTTTCTCAAAAAAAAAAATGTACGAAAATGTCAAAATTAGCAATCGAGAAAAGAAGACTTGGAAGATAGAGGGGCTACAAAATAGCGTAAGCATTATGGGGGGGAAAAGAAAAATTTGAAATGAAAGCGACAAGCAAAAAGAAAGAAAAATAAACCAAACGAAAAAAAAAATTCAATACACTGCCGAAAACGAAGCTGTAATGTATTTATTAAATAAATGCAACAGAGTTACTTGTAACAATTATTACGACTGAGACGCAGGCAATACGGAAAGGATTGCTATTCTTGTCTTTATTAAGATGTTTGCGCACAGTTGACTCAAAGCAGCAGCAGTAGCAGCTATACAGTTATCGTCGTAATTTACTAAACGTTTTTCTTAGTAGAGGCACAAGACCGTATGAATGGGATAAGTAATGAGACTCGAACTCACTCGTGTAGGTTTGCTAGTCCAGCTTGCTAACAATTACTTCACAGCTATACAGTTATAGTCGTTATAAGGGTAGTTTTTTATAGATCTTATCGTAGCGTTCTTAACTATAGACAAAATCACATTCTTTCTTCTACCATTATTTATTTATTTATTCATTCATTTTCGTGTGGAACTATAAAATTTATCAATTACAATATCGAAAATGAAAATGCTTTTTATATACATATTATTTATTTTTAATACTCTGAACAAAATCAGACACAAGGCCTTTTTATAGTTGTGCTTCTAGAGAAGGGGAGGTCGGGCACGAGCCGAGACTGGTGCCCTGCTAGGCTATGTTGGTCATAGGCTCACTGAGTACAGTGTGAGCCAGATGACCCAGTGGGGACTTGAACTTACTAAGTGCAATGTGAGTCCGGCAAGAATGCCTGTCCATAGCTTGAAGTAGACTACTAGGTCTAGAGCCATGCAATGCTTGTCATTGATTTCATCGCCTACTCGAAGTTGGCCAAGCCGAACTCGGTCACCATTCGGCCACGAATCTCTTATTGACCTTGAATCCCCATCCGGCACGAATGCCAGATGGCCCGGCTGAAAATTAAATTATAATACGTCTACGCGAGATATATTGCACTATTACACCATATCTATTTGAATCTAGAATTCGTGTTTCTTTTTTAGCGAAGCGTATCTACGATTCAGCCCCAGGCAACAAGTATAGGACTCCCGGTGACGATCAAACTCATTACGCAGAAATAAGTTATTTATCTAACTGTTATATAATAGCCACGGGATTTCGATTCATGCCTTTGAGTTTAGTTAGGCTGAGAACCTTTTGGCTCAGCACATGGGTTAGTTAGGTGCAACATCCGCGCGGGCGGATGGAGGTGTCACTCAGATGTCATAATAGTCCGAGACGAAACGGGATGACGGGGTGCGGGTGACGTCACGCACCGGAAGCGCGCAGAGGTTTGTGTGAGAATTTGAAGAAAGAAAGAGTTGGGTACTAGACGCCAAACGAGAGGGATCGATTTTGAAGCTCGCAGACGCGAGGCAAACTTGCGCCCTAATGGGGCCGCAGGAGTTGGTGGCTAAATGAATCAGACAGCATAGAAGATTGTGTCTCTCCTTCTTACGTCGAAACCTTTAACTCAAAGTTAATAAAAAGGTTTCGTACCTGAACAAGAAGTCGTTACGTGTTTTCGAATTCCGAGATTCCTATGTTCTTTATATGTTCTATCGTAATCGACATTCGATGTCTATTTCAGCCATTTTGCACATGGCCATATTCGTGTATATGGCTATGTAACATAGAGAGCTGGATACCCTTTATCTTATTAATCACTTTTTAGTTTTAGTTTTTGCCCAAGGTCAGAGCTACGGGGCTCCGATTGAGAATCGAAATCACATCATATTTTCAGCTATGCTAGCACGCTAACCATTTCCACGTGGTTTAACCACTACACATACTTTTCCTAGCAACGTTTGTGTCGATACTGAAACAGGGATGCACTACATGAACGCGAACTAAACGTATGGCGAAAAAGCTTGACGGCAATTACACAAGAATGCTGAGAGCAATATTGAACAAGTCCTGGAGGCAACACCCCACAAAACAACAGCTGCACGGCCACCTACCACCCATCACGAAAACTATCCAAGTTAGACGAACTAGACATGCGGGACACTGCTGAAGAAGTAAGGACGAACTCATAAACGATGTCCTCCTGTAGACCCCTTCACAAGGACAAGCAAAGGCAGGACGACCAGCTCGGAGCTATGTACAACAGCTCTGTGCCGATACAGGATATAGCCTTGAAGACTTCCCGGGAGCTAAGGACGATAGAGACGGGTGGCGAGAGAGGGTCAGGGAAATCCTTGATTGCAGCGTGACATGATGATGATGATGGTACACGTACATGATGATGATGATGATGATGATACACGTGGATCAGCTGAAAATTTCATAGACTGACCAATATAAAATGTAAAGTTGACGACTATTGTCGAGGGTGACCCGAAGGCTTCTTTTCAGTAACTACTACACCGAGGTATAGGGGAGGGTGCAACTGCATTCCCTCGATTGCTCTACTTTAACCTCAATCCTAACTTTATAATGCTGAGTGTTAAACAAGGTGGCATCAAGTACCATTTTTGAGTCTTTGATATGACTTGACCTTGGATTGAAGGCCGGTCTGCCGGAACATTGGAGAACACTCTACTCATTAGACCAATTTTCAACATGGTCCTCTTGGTGGTTCATATACCTCTTCCATCGATGTTGCAATGCTTGGGTCCCATGGGTCAAAAATGCTATCAACATCAAATATGACATCGGATATATATATATATATATATATATATAAGTGGTGACTCTATATCATCATTGTTACTTGGGTTCATATTTTTTACTTAATTTACTCAATGAATAATTCTCAGTCACCGCTGGAATCGTTGATGTTAACGACTCAGTGTTCTTGCCAGTCGAAAAGACTACAGACTCACATACAGACACAGACACAGACACACACACACACACACACACACACATACAGAGACTCGAATTTTTTGTGTCTGACGTCGTATTATTATATTAATTTCATATAATCTCTGACAGAAAAGAATTATTTAGTCAAAATTTTGCAATTAAGTCGAAACGAAAATATACTCTTTGAAAAATATGAAGTAAATCACAATCTACATTTTTAAAGGTTATTCTTATCATTTCAGTCAGTAATCTATTCATCTTAGTCTTGTTGTTAAAAGGATTTCGCTTGTTCTTAGGGCTGATTTTCTTAGGCCAGAAATAACTACCCGGGTTATTTTTCTTCCTTCGTATGATATTATGAATACTATCAACAAAATTGATCAATATCAACGTTTTAAGGCATGAAAATAAAAGAAAGCTATAAAACCTAGTGAGTTAAAGTAATCATTCAAGATCATTTGAGATTGGACGTTGAGGGCAACCATAATCAAGGACAAATGACTTGTACGAAGATGATTTTTATAGTTTTGAAATAGACCTGAGAAAATAGTTCTTCGCCTAACCCTGAAAGGCTTTACTCATAAAGTCACTATATATATATATATATATACAGAGAGAGAGAGAGAGAGAGAGAGAGAGAGAGAGAGAGAGAAAGAAAGTGAGTAAAGCCTTTCGGCTAATAATCATGATCAATTTTTTTTTTTAATTTTTCAACTAAGAAACAGAAACATATTGTTTCAGTATTAAGTCCATGTATATATATATATATATATATATATGGAAAGTGACTGATTGTTTTTGGATTTTTTAAAGCTCTATTGATTTCATTTGCATTGAGCGATGGACTGGGATTATTTAAATTTAACATTCTATAATTTAATATTTTATTTGTCTTGCTTGAAATTCTTACGGATTTACTTGATTAATACTATATATATATATATATATATATATATGTGTGTGTGTGTGTGTGTGTGTGTGTGTGTGTGTGTGTGTGTGTGTGTGTTTTTTTATTTTGAAAAAAAACAAATTATGAACTTTTCTCTAAAATCTGAAAAGTGCTCTTATGGCTAATACAAAATAAAGAAGTGTTTTCTCATTTCATCATGCCAGTCTCATAACGAAGTGTTTCATGTATCTTGAGAGAGTAGAATAGACAAAGAAGGACGAATAAATGCTCAACAATCTTCGCAAAAAGAAACAAATGACTGCGTGGCGGAGTTTGGGAACTACCGGAAAAAATTGGGACAAAAAACAGAAAAACGCAAAAACACGTAACACTCTTACATTTTTTTGTAATAACGTCAACCATCATGGAACCAGTTTACAGCTATTTAGCTGTAAACTGGTTCCATGATGGTTGATGGGGACTGCGTTAGAAAATAAGAGTGGATGCATTAATGAAATTTTCTAAAATTTTATTCCTGCCATAATACTGCAGAATAGATAGTATTATTTTGCTATATATATATATATATATATATATATATATATATATATATATATACGAGGATCATTTAATAAGTTTCCAGACTTTTTTTCGTATGGGCACTTTTTCCTGATAGTACACACATGAAACTCTAGTCCCCTTCGAAGTAGCCTCCTCTGGCTGCAATGCACTTGTTGTAACGTTCCAACAACTTCTGGAAGGTCTCATTGAAGTCCTCTTGTGTGAGCGTGTCAATGACCTTCGTCACAGCCTCTTTCATCTCCTCAATTGTCTTATAACGACAGCCTCTGAGCTTAGGGAATAACCAAAAGTCACAGGGAGCAAGGTCTCGACTATTGGGAGGGTGAGGAACTGTCTTGATGCCTATCTTGGTCAAATAGTCTGTGACAAGGATGGAGTTGTGGACTGGTGCATTGTCCTGATGGAAATGCCACTGACCCGATTTGATGAGTGCTCGCCTCTTCCGACGGAATCTCTTCCTGAACTCCCTTGAAACCTCAACATAGTAACCTTAACACTAACCGTTTGGCCAATCAACTCTGGTCTATTGACTTCTTTACTCCTCCCACACCTCTCATCATCCCTCACAGACTCCGTGCCTTCTTTGAGTCTCTTATACCACTCAAAAACTGATGCTCGATTCATGCAAGATGGGCGAAAAGCAGTCTGAACCATTCCATACGTTTCTGTGGCATTTTTTCCAAGTTTAAAACAGAATTTTATTGCATATCGTTCTTCTAAAGTGTCCTGACGTCCAGATTGCATTTTTGAAATTCACCAGCTGTGACAATCAGGCTTTAGTAAGGCGTATTCCAATTGCTGCTGTAGCTGTTCATTTGAACGTGAAATCATAAAAATTGGTCAGTCATACCATAAGTTGTATAGCAATAATATACTGAATTTTCAAGAGTCTACGACAATTTTAAATGCCTATACAAAACAAATCTGGAAACTTATTGAATGCACCACGTATATATATATATATATATATATATATATATATATATATATATATATATATAAGTATGATCTTCGTATATATTCATATATAGTCATAAAATGAATAAGGTGAATTGTGCCAAAGAAGTTGACAATAAGAATCACTGTTTAAAGTTGCATCTTTTTCAAGGAAATCAATCGTGATTGATCTTTTCATGTCCTAGAAGATTGTTAGCTGCGCCCGGAACATTTTCGACATTTTGACACAGACCTGTCTTGGCAAAGTCATGTTTAGCCCATTTGTAAACATTTTCTTGACTAAAACATTCTTCTCTGTACTCATCACACTGACTTCTGTAAATTTAACAAAGCTTACGAGGTGGTGTCCTCATGGTGTCAATGGTTAGAGCGATGGACTACGGACACATAGTAAACGAGTTCGAACTCCAGTTGCACTTTTGTGTTCACTTTCGGACAAATACCCTTGGGATTGGTATGAATCCCCTTATCCTCCCAGATATGTGTTAAATAGTACTACTAATATTCTTCTAGAAGGATGGCTTTGGAATTGAATAACCAACAAAGGCTGACATGCCATTAAACAAAGAAACCACCCAACAAGAAAGTTTACATCAAAACTTTGAAACGAATCTTTTTACAAGATTTATTTTTTTAAATTGTAATAAACCATTTCCAAAAAATGCTGAGGTTGCATTCATGAAAAAAAATCTTTAAAAAAAATTATTTTGCTTTTTTTAAATAAAATAAACCCCTTATTTACTGAGCAAGCCTCGTATATATATATATATATATATATATATATATATATATATATATATAAATATATAACTCCTCCTCACGAGCAAGATACCACACAAGGTCAACTGGTTTGAATTCAGAGTTAACCTTCTCCTAGACCAGTTGTCACACCAAAGTTAAAGAGCCCTGTTTGCCCTTTCCATTTACCCATAGCTTAAAAGAAATGACTTGGATTCATACCTTTTTGTTGGGTATCACTCACTTTTCTCCACACAGTGAACTAGTCCATCTGCAGGGCAGACTAGAAGGTGAAGAGCCGCTTCGTATAACGGAAGCCAATACTATCGTTGGACTATATCCTTATTCTGTATTCACTAATTCGATGTTTTTGTCTACTAACAGTCTCTCTATTGTATATACTTTTTCCTGAGAATATAACCCTATTTCCTCACATATCGTGGTTTGTCCTTTATTTAATACTACAAGCGTTCACTACCCAGAACGCAACACTTTCACAAAGGTATTAGCGATTAGTGAAATGTCAACAACCTTGTCAACGCCTCATGTTGTATACTTAACTGTGTCTTTATGTCTTTATATCAAGTAATTTAGTTTAGCATAAGTATACATTAGTTCTATTTAACCCATAGATTGGGCTCTATCAGGTGCTACCATTCCGGGCCAGAGTGGACCTAGGAGCGATGGAAATGAAGGGCCACTATCGAAAAATATATGTTTGATATTTAAACATGGTGGTTCTGAACAAGTGAACATTCCCCCCACCCCGCTTTTTTTGTTCTTACTTGTGAAGAACTGTCAAGAGTTTCAGAAATTATTTGATTTTTATTATTGAATCATATCACTTTATCAGTGAAAAGCAAAAAGGACATTTTATACTGTTCCTTATTATAAACATATCAAAGTATATGAGTGATAAATGTTCAGTGACATTTCTGAGTTATAAGTCGACACGTCCATACCAAAACAGATGTGACTCGTTTATATATATATATGGAAAGAGAGAGAAAGAGAGAGAGAGAGAGAGAGAGAGAGAGAGAGAGAGAGTGTGTGTGTGTGTGTGTGTGTGTGTGAGACGTAAAATTGTAAAGTCAGGCTCATACGTTTCAATCTTTTAATGAATTAGCTATGTATTTTACTTAATCATATATAATACACATAGTTACTTCAACGAATCTGTTACCCAGTTGGCTGGGGCTATAGAATACACCGACTGCATCTCTGCAGAGGGGTAAGACCCCTCCCAATGAGTGTCCTGATATGACACTAAACAATCTGATGGTGGGGTTCCCGTAATGCTGGAGATTTAGGGAATGTGGAGTACCCCTTCACTGCCATCGCTCCCAGGTCTACTCTAGTCCGGAATGGTAGCACCTGATAGGGTCCTATCTATGGGTCAAATAGAAGTAAACTGCATATTTTGCTAAACTGAATTGTTTGAAGTAGAAGTGTTTTTGTATGCTAAGCTTAATTGTTTGAAATGGAACTGTTATTGACATTGAAACTGTATTTAAGCTAAAGTGAATTGTTTGAATTAGAACCCAAACAACCAACCAACATTCAACGAATCTGTTTTGAGAACCGGTTAAAATTAATTAATTAAATCAGAAATATTAATTAGTTAATTAATTACAAGTTCAGTGAAACTTTAAAGTCGGGGGTAATTTTATTGTCTTATTAACGGATTTTCTTTAAATAATCAATAACACTATTAGTCGTGTATACATCGCATTCGTATAAAACATGCACCCTTAACTTTCGCCAACTAATTAATGGAAAAATATCTCTCATGTATAATACGCTTTGACTTTTTAGATTTTGTTGCAGCTAAATTCATTCTAAATTCAACACCTGCTCAATCTTTTATCCGATTTGTATCGATTAAAATTAGAACTTATATAATGGTTTGTAGGTTGAATTTTATGGCATATCAACCATTGAAGGTTATTTAATGCCAAATCCTATTTGTACAAATGAATATTAAATATATATATGATTTGTAAACGCATAGCATGAAGACAACATTTTAAGCAAACCAGAGTTCATTTGTTTGCACACAGTTAAATGGTTTCAAGAATTTCTTTCTAAAATTAATAATTCTATTTAATATTCATCGTTTGTTTGCCCACAGTTAATTGTTTTCATGTATTGCTCTGTAACATTAAACATTTGATTTATAATTAGTCTTTTGCTTGCTGCAGTTAGATAGATATACATAAATGATTTATAAGTAAATAGTTTACGGGTAATTTTATTTTTTTTAAAGTTAAAGCTAATTTGTTTGTACACACATGAGTATCGCTATTGTTTGGACACAATTAAATGGTTGAGTGTATTGCTATCTTACACTAATAATTCTATTTAATATTAATCATTTTGGAAGTGGTTACAATTATTGCTATTTAACAATAATAATTCAATTCAATATTACTCATTCATTTGGACTTTGTTAAATGGTTCCAAGTATTGCTATGTAATATTAACAATTCTATTTAACATCATTCATTTGTTTGCACACAGGGAAACAGTTCAATTGAACCTGTAGATGGGATCCTATCAGGTATTCTCACTCCGGGTCAAAGTGGACCTGGGAGGAATAGCAATGAAGGGTTACTCCACATTCCCCAAAACTCCACGATTGGAGCTTTATGATCAAATAGTTGAGTGCCATATCCAGGATATTCGTTCTGATGAAAGGTCTTACCTCTCTGCACAAATACAAGCGGTATATTCTAAAAACACAGCCGCCTGGTCTGTTAATACAATGTTTCAACACACAACATTAACACATTTTTTAGCCCATAAGCAAGGACAGGTACGTGGCAAAAATAAGTTCCCAATAGAAGAAACAAATTATTAAAAAAACACGCTATTTTTCTGTATCAGTATTAAACAGATGTTACACATTAGTTATTTTGGACAATCGATAAAACTTACTGATGTGAGACCGAAACTTACCTGCATCATGGACTCTTCCATCACTATATTACTAGCGTAGGAATATCCTAATACCGGTGAGCAGTAGTAGAAGAATACGACAGACAATATTGGACACTATCCTTTGTAACTGTTGTTAATATATCTTTCTTACCTCTAAACCGTGTTCCGTGTTTTCCTTCTGTGTACCGACTTTATGTCCACATCAGTGGCAACGTACGGGTCGAGAAATGCACTCACGCCGAAAGCCTTACCAGTCCCACATCAATAGCGACAAAAAGATTCTAGAATTTCGTCCTCACCACATCAGAGGACCCGCTCAATAACACAGCAGTGTTGATCGAGAAAAGTAAGCTGGCATCACTACACCAGCGACTACATATTCCGGTTACCAACATCAGTGACGATTCGACACCAACGGAATATTAAGGATTATTAAAGTCTCTCCAAACAATATAACAGTCAACCAAGTATCGAGAACGATTGCTTATACGAAAAAAAAGCTTCGGATCTTCCCCTCACTCACTACGAGCCTACCCTCGACATCATTCTCGCAAGTGACACAAGCTCATCGGTGCTTGCATTCTCCATAAACTGCCAGATGGTTCGCGAAAAGCTGAAGCACATGCTTCTAGATCCCTGCTACTAGCAGATACCTACGTGGAAGACGGTTCATACAACAGACGGACCATAAACCCTTAATAACAATCTTTGGGTCTAAGAAAGGTCTGCCAGTCAATACTGCAAATAGACTACTTCGTTGGGGAACGATTCTCTTAAACTATAAATTCAAGATCGAGTTCCTAACATCTAAGAATATTTCCCACGCGGACAGCTTATCGCGACTTATTCCCAAAAATACGGAAGCCTTCGAAGACTCCATTATTGCTAATCTAAGGACGAATTTGCGAAATCAGAAAAAATGTTCGCAAGAAAAGTCAAGTCTGTCTTCGATAAACTCATTCCACGGCAAGCAAAGTTCAAGAAAACGTCTCGCCCCATAAGAAACATTTCTTTCCTGGCGATAAAGTCTTTTTCAAGGCCTACAAAAAAAACATGACATTCTGGGAAGTAGGCACCATCAAACAAAGGATTGGCGAACTGGTCTATATTGTCAAGGGACCAAAAAACACCCACAGACGCCATATGAACTAGCTCAGGATTCACCACAAAATACCCGTGGTGTAGTCGTTATCGTCGTAGGGAAATGAACACGGCGACTCGAGTTCAAATCCTGGACGAGACTGATTGCATTTAACATAGCACTAATACCCTTGGGAAAGGTATGAATCCAATTATTCTCCCTCCAGCTATGGGTAAATAGTAGGACAGACTAGGTTCTTCAGCCTTGGGCAGGCAACTAGTCTAGGAGAAGGAAAACTCTGAATTCAAACCTGTTAAACTCCGCTTAAAAATTGACCTTGTGTCATATCCTGCCCGAGCGGAGGGGTTGGGTAAATAATACCACAAAATACCTGCGAAGAGCCGATCGACGCAATCTTCGTTCATTTCGATTTCGACATGCCTCAAGTCTCTTCGGAAGTACGACGCTCGGTAAAAAAAAGAAAATTTACGCAACCAGTTGACGTAAATCCCAAGAGGCAGAAGTATTAATAGTTTTACTTTTTTGTCTTTTTTCCAAGAAAAAAACTCTTGGAGGAGGGTGTTGTGAGACCGAAACTTACCTGCATCATAGACTCTTCCATATATTCTATATTACTAGCGTAGTAATATCCTAATGCCGGTGAGCAGTAGTAGCAGTAGTACAAGAGTACTAGAAGTATGACTACCAATATTGGACACTATCCTTTGTAACTGTTGTTAATATATCTTTCTTACCTCTAAACCGTGTTCCCTGTTTTCCTTCTGTGTACCGACTTTGGGTTCACATCACTTACTTTGGGTCGTACCGACCCGAAATACGGTGACGCAAATAGCCAAAAAAAAGGTAATATTTAGTTTTCATGTATAAAACGCACCCTTTGCTTTTCGGTTTAAAAATCTGAAAAAGCGCATATTATTCGAAAATAATTTTATTTGAAACTTATTGATAATCGATTGTCTCAACATAATTTTTAACTCCTAGGAAAATCAGACCTGACGTAATTTCAACAAAACGATGCAAGAATTGATCCGGCACTTTGTTCTAAGCTGCTAAAAGGGATGTTTTAATTTCGTGTACCAACCTTTAGAAATCTACCTTGTCACATGCCTTCACGTATTTAATAAGGCTGAAACCTTAACCGTTGGCTGGTCAAACTAAAACATATACACCTTCCTCTCGAAATCAGTGCATGGCCTTTCCCCCATGAATAATTCTTTTTAAGCATAAACTGTAGTCTGGACATCTTCAGTTATCAAACGAGCATATCTTAAAATACTCGAATAACCCGCCTCGTTAAAATGCAATCTTCCCACAGTAACTTACAGAATCACAAATCATGAGGCCAGTATCTCCACTCACGTTTTGAATAGGTTTTTAAAATATTTATTTTTGTCTTTGTTTTGTTTTGTTTTTTGTTTGTTTGTTTTGTCTTTTGTTTTTTAGTAGTCGTTTATTTTACTTTTAATAATAGTGAAAGCAATAAAACCAAGAAGGTAAAAAAAAATACGTCAACTTAGGACGGTTGGTGAATATGCGTTGAGATATGGATGTGGGAATCTCGCAAAGAATCAGATTAAGAAGGAAGGCATTTAGCAGGATAAAAGATATGCACAAGGCAAAGCTGGAGAAGACCAATCTCTTTAATAGCGATCTCTTGCCTGTGATCTTATGCACAAGCGAAACGGAAATGGAAAAGAAAGACCAGAGACGGTTTACGATAAAGAGGGCTACGTAAAATCCATACTAGGCATACCATTACATGAGCACGTCCAAAACAAAAAATTCTGTTGTGGATTGGAGTGAAGGATGGGATCATGGAGTACCGAAGGCAGAAGTTCTGCTGGGTCTGACACGTCAAAAAGTTAAGAGAAAATAGATAGTTCCACGTATTTGTTGGACGGTACCCGAAACAACCACTTGGAAACCTTGATGACGACGGGAAAGGTTAAATTATCAATGGAATTTGGGCTAATACGGAGAAAAAAGGCGAGATGAAGAACGAAATGGAGGCAGAGACTGGTTTAGTTTGGTTTGGTTTTATAGCATATCGACCATTGTAAGTTATTAATGCCAAATTTATTCTTATACATATAAACAGTTCTATTTCAAACAATTCAGTTAAGTAGAAGTGCAATTTTTGTTTATATACAGTTAAATGTCAAAACATTTCTATTTCATACAATTCAGTTAAGCATAAATACACACGTTCAATGTCAAAACAGTTCTATTTCAAACAATTCAGTTTATCATAAGCACACTGTTTAGTTTTATTCGACCCATAGATAGGACTCTATCAGGTGCTACCTCTCCGGGATAGAGTGGACTCGGGAGCGATGGCAATGAAGGAGTACTCTGCATTCCCCAAAACCCCAGCAGTAATGTAGCCTTCCCATCAGATTGTTTAGTATCGTTTCCAGGACACTCGTTGTCGGGGGGGGTGGCTTACCCCTCTGCAGAGATGCATTTGGTGTATTCTACAGCCCCAGCTGACTGGGCAAGAGACCACAGTTGGGGAAAACATCAGATAACCTGGCCCAGAAAGAAACCGTGGAACATTCTAGAAGAAACTGTCTTTTTTGTTGTTTTTTTAATCTGCTAAAAGTCTCTTTCAGTCACTCATTTAACGTTGTTTTCAAGTCTACGTTGTCTTTCTATAACTTTTTCCAGTTGATGTTGTCTGCATAATTCTTTAGTAGAAGAAGAGTCTGCATTTTTTTTTGTGTGTGTGTTCTTAAATCCATTTAGTCTTATGCTTTGTTATTCTGATTTTTGGGGTGGGGGGGATGAATTAGAAATACAGTTTCTGTTTTCCATCTAACCATAAACAGATTGCGGTTTTGCTCCAATGCTCTGATAATCTCTCTCTCTCTCTCTCTCTCTCTCTCTCTCTCTCTCTCTCTCTCTCTCTCATCACAATCGGACAATTTTGGGGTTCTAAAACAGGTTTCTCCAAACTTTTTCAGCTTGAAGACCACTAACTTTAACTCAAGAAGGCTTAGAGCTGCGATCTTAAAAGCGCAGAAAAAAAAACAACAAAATTCATAAGGTAACAAACATCGTTTATTAATAAGACATCTGATGTTTGCTATTTTTTAAAAATGCAAAATCAGGGTTAATTGAAGAGTTTGACAGACGGAGCACATCAGACAGTTGCGAACACAGCATAATCTTGGCACGAATCATTTGAGAGAACAACTGTTCACAATGGTATGTGTCACAAAACATACTCATTACTTACTGTTGTAGGTGATAAGGTTGAGAAATGGTCCTGATGGAAGCACCTGGTTCTGACAGAAATCGAGGATGAGGCAAGAAAGAAACTTAGACTTCAGATTTTCCGAACAGTGAAGATCAATGAGTTCCATCTGCAGTTGCAGCGGTATTTCTTTACATTCAACATCAAAAGGCAAAGAGAAAATCTTGACAGTTGAGTATAGGGCCACATGGATGGGCCTTGAGGTCTGCATGCGGTCTGAGGGTCACGGGTTGGGGTTTCTAATTCTAAGGTGTCTGTTATTCGCTCCATTAACTTCTGGATCGAACAAAAATAAACAAAAAATATAATTGTCTAAACTTTAATTCGTTAAGATATTTCACATAATGATAACTCCTGATTCCAAGTGCTTATTACACTAAACTATCAGATGATGAGACTCAAGTAATGAGAGAATGCAGAGTACCTCTTTATCGCCATCGATCCGGAGTAGTAACTAGCACCTGACAGGGTCCTATCAATGGGTCAAATAAAACTGTTAGACATTTAAACTGTACTTATGCTAAACTGAATAGTTTGAAATAGAACTGTTTATTTGTATGAAAATGGATTTGGCATTAGATAACCTACAGTGGTTGTTATGCCATAAAAATAGTCGTGGGTGACCCGAAGGCTCCTTTTTCAATAGCTGCTACACCGAGGTATAGGGAATGGCGCAACTCCTTTCCCTAGATTGCTCCACTTTACCCTTGATCCGTACCTTATAATGCTGAGTGTTAAACAAGGTGGCATGAAGTACCATTTTTTGAGTCTTTGATATGACTCGACTTGGGATTGAATCCCAGTCTCCCGGGCGATTGGCAAACACTGTTACCGCGGGGCCAATGGACCGGGAACTAAACTAAATCCTTACCAAATCCTGATTCCAAAGTTTACAAACCATCATCATCATAATCAAGAGTGCGACGACAAAAGTTTTCTTGATCCTCTCTAATCATTCGTCTCTATCGGCCAGATATCTTGGTAACTCTTCCAGGTGGCATACAGTGTCCACACTGAGCTAATAAATGGTCTGTAAAAACTGGTGTGTCCATGAGTCTATAAGAGAACGTGGCCTGTAAATTCGTCCTTGCTTCACCAGTAGTGTCCAGTATGTCTTATTTGAATGGATTGTTAGAGTCTAAATGGTGCAGCCATATAGTAGTTCTGACACGGCTACACCTTGGAAGAACTCCTGTTTTATCTTGTCAGAGAGAACTTACCCCATTTAAAAAGAGACACATTTGGTTTCTTTCCCACAAAGTAGACTTTATATCGTTTCCAACAACAGAAACAATTCATTTGAATTTTGAACATTTATTTAGGAATAATAACTTGAAACTATATAATCATTTGTATTAGATATGAATACTTGAAACCATATAATTTTGTGCAAGTTATTTGTATTAGACAAGAATACTTGATATCACATCGCTGCGTGAAAAAATCTTTAGGGAAACAAGTACAAAAAAATGAAGTACAATGAACACGATTCCCTAACCTCAAGGCATAAAATATGCTTATTGAAATGGCGTTAAAATCAATCATAATAAACAAGTAATTAAGTCTGATCGATGATTTTATAACAGACCAGGTATGAAAAAGTAAAATATTCGAATGATAAACGATTGATGTTCGTTACTTGAAGCTTCATGCTAGGCAAACAATGATAAGACGTATATATATATATATATATATATATATATATATATATATATATTGAATAAAGGAAAAAATATCAGTAAAAGAGAAATACTGGAGGTGACTATGTAAATGAGACCAAAAGAAAGAAAGAAAGCGAAAAAGAGAGAACGAAAGAAAGATAATAAGCGTCAGTGAGATCGAGGAACATCCGAAGAGCAAGTAAGCTCAAGAAAGAAAGAAGATGGAGCAAAGAAGAGAGAACGATGGAAAGAAAAAGAACTGACACTGCTTTTGTACCGCATTGAGACACGTTGCAATGTTGGTATGTATATGACCTTCTACCAAGCCAGTATGCGGCACAAGGCTATTTTATAGTGGGGGCCATGCAGGAATCGAGTCTCATGCGTGGTCGGCACAAAAAATATTTAGTCCCGGCGGCATTCCTCAATTGGAGTGCTTCAGACACCAAGCAATCAACTCAACTCTGCAAAGAAAATAAAACCACCCGGCACGAATACTTGGTCGCCAGCCTGAAGACCTGTAAAAAGTTTCGTTGCAATGTGATTGGTCAGAATACTCGAATTCTTGTTATTCTTCCCTTACATAATTTTTTTTTTTCAAGTATCGGGCTTTCCCGCTATTTTTCAAAAAATGATTACGACATGTCTACCTCCATAATTAATTTTCCAATACTTTTTGTGTCTACCGTTGTTTTTGATGTCGCGTATGTATCTGTTTGTCTTTAATGTTTCGTGATTATATCATGAATCCTTTTGCCGAAGAATAAGGATAATGTCAAAGAAGAAAAAATTATCTTGATAGGGACAATGATGTTAGCCACAAAGGTAAACCGTCTGCTAACTTTGTTCTCCAAAGAGAAAGGTCAGCGCGATTGGTAATCGCAATGTATTGACAAAAGAAACTTTTAAAGGCAGATGGATCATTACGGTAAATAATCGCGAATACGATAGAATAATAATAATGATAAAGGAGGACTCGAAGACAACATTAAAAAGAGCAAAGAAAGACTAATTACAGCGGCAAGTATCAGCAATGACAACGTAAGGACAACAGTAATAAAAACTAGGAAACAGAAAAACAACTGTATGGATATTTCAAGCAACAAATTGGTAAAATCTCAATAAATTCTTCAGAAAGAAACTGTATATCTTCTATTAGCAACACAAAACAACGCCTTAAGGACCAATTTTATCAAAGCGATTATATAGTGATAGAGACGAAACCATTCATGACATGATTAGTGAATGTAGTAAACTGGCACAAAAGGAATACAAAAGTAGATACGAGTGAGTGGGCAAGGTGATCAACAGGGAATTGTGCAAGAAATTGAAATTTTATCATACTACAAAATGCTACATACACAAACCAGAATCTGTCCTGGAGAATGAGACCCATATAATTCACAGGGATTCACTCGTGAAGGTTCGCAAGTCTACCATGCTGAAGACTACACAACTCGAGGCACCCAAGATACGACTGATAGAAGTTTCCACAGTTGCTCCCGCTCTTTCATTCATTCTCCTTTCATTCTCCTTTCGTTTATCATATTTATCAACCCCTCCGCTCGGGCAGGATATGACACAAGGTCAATAGATACATATAGATTGGGGGAGTCTCTGTGATGTAGTGGTTAACATGCAGGACTTCAACAGTAGAAAGAGAGTTTGAATTCCAGTCATACTATTGCGTTAATTTTCAGACCATTTGCGTCGGGAAAAGTAGAAACCATCTTATCTTCCCCAACGATGACTTGAATAGTAGCATTACTGTTCTTCTAGAAGGATGGCTTTGACATGAAAATAACCCACGAACGTTGATATGCTATAAAACCAAGAAAAAGAAATAGTAAGTTTCTCTTCGTTTTACAGGCTTTGTTTGGTTATTTTACTCCTCGAGAGTTTTTCCCATTGGCGTTAGCCGATGGTTTCTCACTGGAATTTGAGCAACAATAAGTCTCGTTAAGTCTCCAGGACTCTTCTCAATATTCTGGCCGATCTCAATAATTCAGTAGTTTGGATGGTCTCCACTTGTTCTCTTATTTCCAAGTCCTTGTACTAATCCTTTAGTGACTTTACCGAGAGCACCAATTACAATTGGTATAACCATCACTTTTATGTTCTAAAGTTTTTTCAATTCGCTTCCAAGGTTCGGGAATTTCTCATTCTTTTGTTTTTGTTTGTTTTTCTCAACTTTACTCTGTGGTCAGCCGAGACAGTAAAGTCCACAATCCTGCAAGTTCTCTTTTGTTGTTGTTGTTGTTGTTGATGATGATGATGATGATTATTATTAAAAGGTCCTGTTGTCTGGCCCAGATTTGATGAACCGTTTGTATCTCAAAATGTTGTATAGCCGTAATACAAATATACGCGGAAACAGAGTCAACAATAATGACGAACTTCAATGAACGAACGAACACACTTCTTTATAAAAATACAATCTCTCACACTTTATTCTCGAAAGGGTGATGTTGTTTGTGCGTGAGAGATGAGCTGGAGACGGGGACAGACTTTCAACCATAGCAGCACTTCTCCTTCATCTTGGCTTGGTTGCTCAACGGTGAGTCACTGAGGGCCCAAAGCCCTCTGTCTGCTGATGGTTCTCAATTCGGCATCTTGTCCTTAACTGACTCAGACCGTCTGTGCACCTGGTTATATTATTGTTTAACGTCCACCTGTTTCCGCTGTTCTTCCGCTTATTTACACAGGTGCATCTCTTGATTGACGGCTCGGTCGAAGATCAATATGTTACAAAAATCCCTGAGAAGTTTGTGCGTCTCATTCTCCAGGACAGATTCTGAGTTGTACATATGCCATTTGTTCGTATAGTCAAATTAAAATTTCTTGCACAGTTCCCTGTGGATCAACTTGCCCACCCAGTCGTGTCTAGTCTTATACTCTATTATTATCATTATTATCGCGAGTTTTTACTCTAGCGTCGGTTGATGCTCTCTCATTGGAGTCTAAGTGAGAGCAAGTCTCCTCAGGTCTCTTGAACTTTTCTCAGTATTTCTCAGTATTCTCTTGAATTTTTCTCAGACCGTTGGTCTCGTTTCATCTGAACGATTTCCGACTCTTCCAGTCCACTTTTCCAAACTTTTGGGGACCGTTCCCCTAAAACCTTTTTATGCATCTCGGGGTTTTTTTGTTTTGTTTTGTTTTTGTTTTTTTGGTGGGGGGAGGGTTCTGCCGCGTCCAGCTCAGTTTTCCTGGTTAAATAACCCAACCCAACGTTGGGTTGATTCTTTTAAGATAAAATTAGTCAGTCACCGGTTGAGGTTGAAACCGAACGAGCCATAACTCAGCCCCGCAAGGTTGAAAAATAAGCAAAAACAAATACCCAGAATATCTTGAACTCACTGGTAAAGGTTGGCTTGTCTACTTTGATAAACATTACACAACTCGGGAGGCCAAGTATTCAACTAAACTGTTTGTTTAAATGCGGTACAAGACCATATGAATAGGGCACTCAGTAAGATTCGAACTCACTCGTGAAGGTTTGCTAGTCAACTTTGCTAAAGACTACACAACTCGAGGCATCCAAGATACGACTGATAGAAGTTTGCACAGTTGCTCCCGCTTTTTCATTTATTCTCCTTTCATTCTCCTTCCGTTTATCATATTTACCAACCCCTCCGCTCGGGCAGGATATGACAGAAGGTCAATTTTTTAAGCGGAGTTTAACAGGTTTGAATTCAGAGTTTCCATTCTCGTAGACTAGTTGCCTCACCAAGGCTGAAGAACCTAGTCTGTCCTACTATCGACCCATAGCTGGAGGAAGAATAATTGGATTCATACCTTTCCCAAGGGTATTAGTGCTATGTGAAATGCAATCAGTCTCGTCCAGAATTTGAACTCGTGTTGCCGTGTCCATTTCCTACGACGATAACCATTACACCACGGGCACCTTCTTTTGTGTATGTTTTACCCATTTCTTAAAAGAAGAAATGGGAAAGTTCCTGTGGTGTACTAGCATATCAATTGGACTGCAACACCAAAGTAAGCGATTTCGAACTCCAGTCGCGCTATGACGCTCATTTTCGGATGAATATCCTTGAGGAAAGTACAAACTCCGTCATCTGCTCCCCAGCTATGGCTTAATTAGTACCACTGCTAATCTTCTTCAAGGATGGCTTTTGCATTAAATAACCCATGAAAATTGATATGCCATTAAGCAAAATAACCAAAGCAAACTTTTATGAGAAAAATGATTTTCTCAAAAAAGAAATAGGTAGAGTATAAACGAAAAAAGGTATGAAAGAACGGGTGGGAGGGAGGCGATTGTGTAAACTTCTGTCGTCGTATCTTGGGCACCTCGAGATGTAGACTAATAAACCTTCACGAGTGAGTTCGGGTCTCATAGAGGGCCTCATTCATTCGGCCTTGTGTCACATATAAGCAAAATGCTTAGTAAATTACTTGGCACCTCGAGTTGTGTAATCTTTATCAAGGAAGATTGGCTAACTTTGAATTAAAATTACTTATCACTGAAATTCCGAAAAAAGTAATCGATGTATTTTTTCACTTTTTTCTTTCTTTTTTCGTTACAATCTAAACTTTTGGAAATTCTGCATATTCTTTCATCTGAATAATAGTCTTTATTGGTACTAGTTTCATTTGGTTTGGTTTTATAGCATATCAACCATTGTAGATTATTTAGTGTCAAATCCTCTTTATACATATATATTAAATATATAGGATTTGGTTTGGTTGGGTTTTATGGCATATGAACCATTGTAGGTAATCAAATGCCAAATACGGTTGATACGTATATAAGATATACATAATTTGTAAACACATTATGTTGATAACATTTTTAAATGAGACTGAGGTCATTTTTTGCACACAGTTAAATAGTTTCAAGTATTGCTATCTAATACGAATTATTCTATTTACTGTGAATCATTTGTTCTGACACAGTTAAATTGTTACCAGTATTGCTCGTTAACGCTAATTATTCTATTCAACATTACTCATTCGTTTGCTCACAGTTAAATTGTTTCAAGAATTCATCACTTACAATTCAGTTAAATATCAGTTATTTGTTTACACACAGTTAAATGATCAAACAGTTCTATTGCAAGCAATTTAGGACACACGTTACCCCTTTGCAGAGATAGAGTTGGTTTATTCTCCATCCCAGCCGACTTGGCTGAGGAGATTAACGTTTGATTCAAGTGATTGATAACCTTAAAAATTGTAGTTGGTTGCTCAAACCTAACTACTTTACAAAGTTGCCATCAGTCTGATTAATGATAAAACATTTTTTAAAATATTTTCACTAATCAGTGTAAATGATTTTTATGTGTTTACTGTCTGATGAATTTTAGAAGTACACAAATGTAATGAATGCGTAAGATAAAAACTTTTTAAATTTACGTCCGAATTAGAAGTCTCAAAAGAAATATGTTTGAATGGACCTGATGCTTTAAGGAATCAATGTCTTTTCCAGATTAACTCAGAGAATATTGTGCAAATAAGTAAACCAACGGAAAAACTTGGTGAGAAAGAAAGAAAGAAAGAAAGAAAGAAAGAAAGAATTTTGAGGTAAAAAGAAAGAAAGAATATTTGGAGAAAATTAAGAAAGATACGAAATCGAAAAGAAAAAAGAAATGAGAGAAAAAAATAATCCAAGGTGAAAAGAAAGAAAGAAAGAAAGAAAGAAAGAAAGACAAAGAAGGAAAGAAAATATTGTAAGAAAAAAGGAAGCAATAGAAAAAAGTAAACCAAATGATCGAAAATGGAAGAATTATTTTTAATTAAAAACACACACACGTGTGTGTGTGTGTGTGTGTGTGTGTGTGTGTGTGTGTGTGTTCTCGTTATAACGCCCACCCTCTAACCTGATGAGTATTTAAAGACTTTATGATTCGAAACCTATTTTTCACCGTACATTATCAATATCATCATCATCATCATTAGACCGACCACCTCAAGCAATCTCTTGTTTTCTTTATGTAGTTCTGTGAGATTACCAAAAAGTCCTGCCTGGGTCAGCTTTTCACAACATACACCATTATTACAAAAAACGTAATTGGTGTGTATTTCATAGTTTTCAAAATTTTTAAAAAAAAGAGGAAAAAAAAGGGAAAAAAAATTAATAGTAAGAATGATCTACTTCCTCAAAGCAATTCAGACAGGCGACACCTGCCCCTTTTAAAAAGAAAGAAAGAAAGAAAGAAAGAAAGAAAAAAGAAAGAAAGAAGGAAAGAACAAGAAAGCATAAAGTCCAAGTAGCCACGACCAAGATACCTTTCTTCGTGCAATCGCTCTTCTCTACTACTACTACGACGACAACTTCTCCGACAGCTTTACTACTACTACTACTCCTACTACTACTATATCAACAAAAACACTAACGGTATTGGTTAGGGTATGATGACAATTAAAATTCAAGATGACGAATAAGAATAAAGATTCAGTTGCCTGTTATTTATTATATTTAAACAAAAATAAAACTATTTAATAAAATTGTCAATAAATAAATACCAAAATGGTAACGGTGAAAATTAATAGAAGTATTGTCGTACTAAATAAAATCACATTTTTAACAACGTCCTCCATCTGTTAAATTGAACAACAAAACTGTATTTTATTTTGATCGTAAATGCATGCATCCACAGACAAATATATAAACGTGTATATATATATATACATATATATACATATATATATATATATATATATATATATATATATATATATATATATATGTATATATATATATATAATGTATATGTTGACATAGTACACACACACACACACACACATATATATATATATATATATATATATATATATATATATATATATATATATATATATATATATAGTACCAATTTTTGTGGTACGGCGACACGGCCATCGAAATCAGCAATAAAAACAACAGCGTCAATAACTGCGATGTGTAAGTAACACGAGCACAACCGCCGTAGATATCAGCCAAGACTTATTACTCCTAAAATATCAATCTCTCTCTCTCTCTCTCTCTCTCTCTCTCTCTCTCTCTCTCTCTCTCTCTCTCTCTCTCTCTCTGTCTTTTAGACTTCATCTCTACCTTCATCTACTGGCCACTCCATGATGGCATATTCATCACACAGAAACAGGGTAGCCCAATCTAAAACCTCAACGAGCATGTAAGTATTCTACGATACTTATTATTACTTACCACCTCCGCTTCTAAAACGATATTGCCCATGGTGACTACTACAAAATTCATGCTCCCCACAAAAAGGAAATGAATTGTATATATATATATATATATATATATATATATATATATATATATATATATAGGGGTTGGGCAGAAATAATACAAAAGTCAATAACAACATAACAGAAAAGAAATATTTATAAAAAAAATAGTGCCTTATTATTTTTGCCCCCCATATATATATATATATATATATATATATATAAATGTATAAGAGTATAAGCAAATAAAACATGTCTAAAAGAGAATCCATTATATATATATATATATATATATATATATATATATATATATATATACGTGTGTGTGTATATGTATATATATATATATATATAATTAAGTGTGTGTGTATGTGTATGTGTGTCTATGTGAGGGTGTCTTTGTATGTAAGCGTGTCTGTGTGTGTGTCTGTGCGTGGACAGCAAATTTTCTTTAAGACATGATTTATTGACATGGATTATTATTTTGATGATTATTACCATTTTCATTATTCATTTATTTGTTCCATTTTATTTCATTTAGTAATTTATTTATTTATTCATTTAGTTTTGTTTCTTTCTTTGTCTAATTTGCGGAACTTTACTCGCCAGCAAGAAAACTCAATAAAAATAAAAAAATTAACAATCTCTGTCTCCCACATCAAAAGAACCACACGCATAGATAGATAGACAGATAGATAGATAGATAGATCGTGTGAATATATATATATATATATATATATATATATATATATATATATATATATATATATATATATATATAAACAAATGCGCGTATACACAAACAAACATCGACACACAGAAACATACATCCACACACGTATATACGCACGCGCGCGCGAATAAACAGATTGAGTATAAAATATATCTATACACTCAACATTCTAAACCTGCCTGAATGAAAAGACATTATTCGTAAAGCAAGCTTGACATATCCCAAGCAAGTTGTAAACTAATGGGTTATATTTTGAGTACGAGCCAAGATGGGTGTTTGAATTTTTTTCCTCAAAAAAGATTCAAAGGTTTTGTCTGTGGAAAATGTCAAATTCTCGTCAGTCTGTTTTCCTGAATTCTCTTTACTTTTTTAATTTTTTTTTTTTTTTTTTTTTTTCAATTATTATTATTTTTCTTCAATTTTTTACTTTTACTCTGCGGTTCTTAATTACATTTGATATTATAAATTAATTATGTTACATGCCGAACACGAAAACAGACATATCTATTATATTTTCAAAACAGTCTCTACCTACGTACGTTCCGACGCTACAGTAACAACCTTATGGACGGAATGTACGATTAGATAGATAGATAGATAGATAGATATCGGATTATGTTTACTCAAACACATGGCTTGTATTTTCTATGGTGAATACGCTTGGGACAGAAGTCGTTTTCAACAGTCAAAAATTTATTTAACCACATAACGTTCTGCTACAGGTACTAAAAAAATAAACACAAGAAACATATGGAAAAATAAATGAATGAAATAATACACGTTACATTATTTATTTATTTATTTATTTATTCATCGATCAATTTATTTTATTATTGTTGATATTTTATTCTCTAAATAATAAAAAATAATTTTCATCAATTCTTTTTTTTACTCCTTGAGAGTTTTTCACATTAGCGTTTGTCGATGGTCTTTCACGGGAGTTTGAGTAACAAGTCTTTTCAAATCTCCAGGACTCTTCTCAGTATTCTGGCCGATCTCAATAAAGCACTCATCCTCTCATTTCCAAGTCCTCCAGTCCCTTTGTTCCTATTTACTAACCCCTCCGCTCAGGCAGGATATGACTGAAGGTCAATTTTAAGCGGAGTTTAACAGGTTTGAATTCAGAGTTTTCCATCTCCTGGACTAGTTACCTCACCAAGGCTGAAGAACCTAGTCTGTCCTGCTATTTACTCATAGCTGGAGGGAGAATAATTGGATTCATAGCTTTCCCAAGGGTATTAGTGCAATGTGAAATACAATTAGCCTGGTCCAGGATTTGAACTCATGTCGCCGTGTCCATTTCCCGCGACGATAACCATTACACCACGGGCACCTCCAGTCCCTTCGTTAATCCTTTGGTGACTGTACCAAAAGCACCAATTACAATTGGTATAAACATCACTTTCATGTTCCTCAGTTTTTTCACTTCCCAAGCAAGGTCGAAGTACTTATCCTTCTCTTCACTTTCTTTCAATCTTACTCAGTGTTCAGCTGGGACAGATAAATCCACAATTTTGCGAGTTCTCATTTTTTTTTTAATTATTTTTATAAGGTCTGGTCATCTTGGCCGAGATTCGGTGATCTGTTTGTATGTCAAAACCCCATAGGAGTTTGTGTGTCTCATTCACCAGGATAGATGTTAGGTTGTGCATATAAAATTTATTCGTATGGTCAAATTATTGAGAGTTTTTCACATCAACGTTAGCTGATGGTCTTTCACTGGAGTTTTAGTGGCCATAAGTCTTCTTATGTCTCCAGGAATCTTCTCAGTATTCTGGCCGATCTCAATAATGCAGTAGTTTGAATGGTCTCCAATTATTATTATTATTATTATTATTATTATTATCTCCTTCTTTGCGAGTTTTTCACACCAGAGTCTGAGTAACAGCAAATCTCCTCAGGTCTCCAGGACTCTCCTCAGTACTCTAACCGATCTTAACCATGCTGTGGTATGTATAGTATCGATTCTGCCTTTGATTTCCAATTCTTCTAGTCTTTTTCCTGAGACTCCTGAAAACGTTCAAAGTGCGCCAACTGCAACTGGTATCACCGTCACCCTCATATATGACAGTTATTTTCAGCTCACAAGCAAAATCAAAGTATCTGTCAATCTATTCACATTCATTCATCTTTACTCTGGTCCGCTTGAAGGGTAAAATCCACTTGATGACAAATTCTTCTTCTTCTTCTTCTTCTTCTTCTTCTTCTTCTTCTTCTTCTTCTTCTTCTTCTTCTTCTTCTTCTTCTTCTTCTAATTATTATCCTTGTTATTATTGATACTTGATAACTTTATTAGTCACGTGCTTTTACTGTATGTTAACCCTATTGTGTTATCTTATGCTGAGGTCAGTTTAACTATTACGGTCTCCAATAACATCAGGTACAAAATATATCTTCACACACATTTTAATCGCGTAAATACTTCATACTTTGTGGCAATTGCAATCTTTTTCAATTCAATATAGTCTAAAATCAATTTGAACAAAGTATCAAACGGATCTATTTGACCGATAAATGTGACCCTAACAATCCGGGTCAGGGTGGACCTGGAAGTAATGACAATAAAAAGTGACTAATTTCCTCAGAACTCCCGAATTGCACCTGATGCAGTTTTGTGTTATATCAGAGATCTTATTTGAGCTCATTGAATCTTCACAAAAGTAGTAATTGGTGAGTTTCATTGGAAAACAAGAGACAACCGTCTTCAATAATTCAGCACTCTCCTCAGTATTCCAGCTGGTTTAAGAATAATTGATGTCGGGGGATTTCCATTCTTCAAAGCGTATCTGATCGGTCTAACCATCTTGCAATGGTTTTTGGGACTGTTCAAGATACGCCAATAGTGCTGGGCACAACTGTCACTTATGTGACACAACGTTTTCAGCCCATTTGCAAGGTACAGCTATTTTACGAACATTTTACTTTTTTCAATCTTATCAATGTTGTCGGCTGGAACACCAACATCAGCAAATAAGTATTTAGTGATATTTTTCGGCTTGGTTTCTTTGTTTCGCAGGCTATTTAATGCCAAAGCCATCCTTGTTGAAGGACAGTAATGATAATATTTAACCCATGTCTTGAGGGAATAATGGGGTTTAAACCTTTCCCAAAGTTGTTAGTCCGAAAGTGAATATAATAACACGAGAAGTATTTTTGATTTTCTTTACAATGATTAGGTCATAATAATAATACAATTTGGTCAGAAACGACCAAATTGAATTATTATTATTCTTATTATTATTCTTATTATTGTTGTTGTTCTTGTTGTTGTTGTTGTTGTTGTTATTATCATTATTATTATCATTCCGTAAGTACACAAGAGATCCAATCAATAGAATATTGATTACACTCAATTTTCAGAAACATAAATGGATGGATCCACTTAAACATGAGAGCCTTTCCTGTCATATATATATATATATATATATATGTGTGTGTGTGTGTGTGTGTGTGTGTGTGTGTGTGTGTGTGTGTGTGTGTGTGTGTGGAATCGGGTAAAAGTAACGAATCAGTCAATAACAAGATTTTAGAAAGAAAAAGCTTATATTACAAATGCAATATCATCGATCGTTTTTTATTTCTTCGCTACTATATATATATATATATATATATCAGAGTGAAACTTAGTACATAAAGGCATATTTAAATCTATTTAAGTAAGATATACATATGTGTGTATATGTATATATCAATATATATATATGTCTGTGTGTGTCAGTGTGTATGTATATTTAATTATATATATATACATATATATGAATATATATATATATGTTCTTATATATGCATTTAATTGTGTATAGCTCTGTGCCCGTGTGTGTGTGTGTGTGTTTATGCATCTGTAAGGTTCCTTTTTTTTATTTCAGCATATATCTAGCGCAACTGCAAATATCTTCTGCAATAAATTAGCCTTAAATATAAGAATGCACGTTCACTTAAATATATATATATATATATATATATATATATATATATATATATATATATATATGGGGGGTGCAGTACTTAATAAATATCATGTGTACTATAGTAGTATGGTCAGTGATATTAGAACGCGAGCCCTTGATCTATGGCGATATTAAACGTTTCCATATGTTTGTGTGTGGAGCCGCTGAGCTGACACAACCGAAAAAATTATCTGCGCTTACAAATGCATATACTTAAACAAATAAACAAGTACGTTTCCGTGCGAGCGATTGTCTCTCCCCTTCTTTCAATACATACGGAGGGAAAAAAAGCACGTGTCATTTAAATGCAGGTGTGCGCGTGTGTCTGTGATGAGTACGGCTGTGTCTGTGTGTCTGCATATACAGTGGGGAAGGAGGTTACATAAGCTGAGGCTGATGCCTAAAATCTGCAATTTGGAAATAAATAGCAATCAATCAAGATATTTATAGCTTCCTTCACTGTGTTGTGTTCTTGATGCAATCAAACTGGTCACATGTATATTTCTGATGATCACCTTCCTCTGGTAAGCCGATTTAGATGAAAATCACTTCGATGATCTTAAGGCAAAACAGATACATATGACAAATTCAATCGTAAACACAAGGATTCTGATATCTCTCTCTCTTATATATATATATATATCTTTGCGTGCTCGGGCGTGTGTGTGTGTGTATAGGGGTAAGCATAATATACCAAAACGACAACTCACAGCAAGATTCCCAGTAGAGCAATGCACTGTACACACTCTAAGTTAAAGAATTAAGCATTTTCCTTACCACTTTTAAATATTCCGCCATATTGGTAATGTAGCTTCAACTGTTTCAGGTATCACAGTCATCTTCAGGTTCCTTGTGTTTTTCAACACTCTAGCTAGGTCTAGGTAATAGTCCAATTATCCTCTTTTCTTTTGATTTCATACAACTACAATGATCTATTCTTGTTATTTTCATTATATATATATATATATATATGTATATGTCTGTATGTATGTAACATTATATATATATATATATATATATATATATATATATATATATCATTGCATTGGGGTAAATAAAAGAATAATATTGATAAAATTGAATGCTTTCTAATGAAGAAAAAATGCTCAACGTGAAAACAAACCGGCTAAAAAGCTATCGTTGTTATTTTCACTCCTTCCAAGTTTTTGGCATCGACGTCAGTTGGTGGTCTTTCTCCTGAGTCTGGGCGACAGCAAATCTCTTCAAGTCTCCAGGACTCGTCTCAGTATTCTAGGCGATCTTAACAAAGCTATAATTTGGATGGTCTCAATTCTTCTTCTGATCTCCAATACCTTCAACCATTTTTTCAAATCTTTAATGAACGTTCGAACGAAACAATAAATGGTCACCCCGTTAGCATTAAGTACGACAGTCTTGGGTTTTCTTTCTTTTTTTCTTTTTTTTTAGTTCTCTAGCAAAGTTCAAGTATTCGTCTATCTTTTTAGTTTCGTTTATTTTCATTCTGTGGTTGATATAGTTGGGTTTCGAGTAGTTTCCTCGTTCTCCAGAGATATACTTTTTTTTAGTTTTTTTCGTTCATTTTCGCTTCTTTGATGGTGTCTGCTTTCAATATTCCCAAGTATTTGTAAGCTTTTTTGAGAGGGTGGGGGTCTCCGAGCGTTCTGTTTCTTTCTTGATTTGGTAGTTCTGTTCCTTCCCTCATTTGTCGCTTATTATTTATTCCTGGAGAGTTTTTCACATCAGCGTTAGCCGATGGTTTCTCATTGAAGTTTGAGTGACAGCAAGTTTCAAGTCTTCAGGAGTCTTCTCAGTATTGTGGCCGATCTCAATAATGCTATAGTTTGGATGGTCTCCTCTCGTCCTCTTATTTTGAAATTATCCAGTCCCTTTATTAATCTATCGGTCACTGTATCAAGAGCACCAATTACAATTGGTGTAAACGTCACTTTTATGGTCTACAGTTTTTTCAATTCTCTAGCAAAGTCGAGTTACTTATCCTTCTTTTCATTATTATTATTATTATTATTATTATTATTATTATTATTATATTTACTTGAAAGTATGTAATTGCCTGCAATGGGGGCACTTGTAGAGCAATATTTATCGTAGAAACAAATGGACACGATGACTCGAATTCAAATCCCGGACTAGGTTGTTTGCATTTTATTTTGCGCTAATATCCTGCTATGAATAAATCGTAGGACAGATTGGGCTCTTTCACCTTCCTGTGGCAACCAGTCTCGGAGAAGAAACATCAAAATTCAAACCTGATAAACTCCACTTAAAAAAAATTGACCTTGTATCACACCCTGCTCGTGCGCACGGATTAGGTAAATATATACAATATCTTGCAAATTATTTGCGTCAAATAAGAATATTTGAAACTATATGAGTGTGTGCACGTTATTCGTATTAGATTGGATTCCTTCATACTATATACAGTGCAAATTATTTGTATTTAATAGGAATACTTCATACTGTGGACAAACAAATGATTATTAGAGTGTGATTTCTAAAACAACTATTACAAGGAAACGTTGAAAATATAAATAATTATTAAGTAAGATTGGCGACCTTAGTCGAGGGTTACCCAAAGGGTCCTTTTTCAATAGCTACTGCACAAAGGTGTAGGAGGCGCTACTTCATTCCCTGGATTGCTTCACTTTACCCTTGATCCTTACCTTATAATCCAAAGTATTGAGCAAGGCGGGATCAAGTACCATTTTTTGAGTCTTTGGTATGATTTGACCTGGGATTGAACCCCGGTCTCCCGGTTAATTGGCGAACACTCTACTCATTAGGCTATTTTTTAAATAGTTACAAATAGAAGCAAACATTAACAAATGAATCAAATTGCAGCATTAAATACTCAATAAGGGATTGATATGCCGTTAAATAAACGAAATGAATCTAAATCTGATATTCTAACCTAATTTAGGTGACGTTTTCGTACTATTATTTTTTTTAACTCTATGCGAGTTTTTCTCACTAGTTTTTAACGGGGAGTATCCCCGTGGCATAGTGGCTAATGTGCTGGACAGTGACTTGGTTGTAAGTGAGTTCAAACCTCAGCTTTATTACGTTCACCTTCAGACTAAAACCTTGGGAAAGGCATGAAACCCCTTATCCTCTAGCTATGGGTTAAACAGTATCGCTGTTCTCCTTCTAGTAAGATTGCTCTGACATTACATGACCCTTGAAGTTTGATATGCCATTAAACAAAAAAAAATAATTTAAAACCATTCGTTTTTCAGTGCAGTCTGTATGAAAACAAGTCTTATCAAGTCTCCAGAACCCTTCTCAATATGCAAGCTGATCTTAAAAGTCATTATTATTACTATTGTGAGTGTTGTTTTTTCCTTGAGAGTTTTTCACACTAACATTAACTGATGGTCTTTCACTGGAGTTTGAGTGACAGCAACTCTACTCAAGTCTCCAGGACTCTACTAACTATTCCGACCGATCTTAATAATATTGTAATCTGGATGGTCTCTACTTGTCATCTGATTTCATTCCGAATGCCCCTATTACAATATGTTTCATCGTCACGTTCATGTTTATAGTCTTTTTAGTTCTCTTTAAGGACTAGGTATCTATCTCTCTTTTAACTTTCTTTTATTTTGAGTAAGTGGTCAACCAGTATGGCAAAGTCTACTATTCAACAGGTTCTCTTTTTTATTGACTATATTATTACCATCATTATTTTTTTATTATCATTATTATTTCACTCCTGTCAGCTGATGGGATTTTACTGAAGACAGCAAATCTTCTCCGGTCTCGAGGACTTTGCTCGGTATTTTAGCCGATCTTAAAAATGTTGTCATCTGAATGGTCTTGATTCGTCGTCCGATTTCCAACTCTTTCAGTCCTCTTTCAAAGCTTTGGGGACCGTTCCAAGTGCGCCAATTACAACTGGTATCGCTGTCACCCTCAAGTTCCACAACTTTCTTTGTTCTCTAGCAAGATATCAAGTACTTGCATCTCTTTTCGCTTTCTATGATTTTCACACTGTGGTCACTGGAACGGTAAAGTCCACGAAACCGCAAGGTCTCTCTTTTTCTTTTTCTTTTTCTTTTTTTCTTTTATTTGTTTTGTTTTGCTTTGTTTTGTTTTGTTTTTTAATTATCACTTGGTCTGGTATTATTATTATTATTATTATTATTATTATTATTATTATTTACTCATTAGAGTTTTTCACATCAGCGTTAACTGATAGTCTTTCACTGGAGTTTGAGTGACAGCAAGTCTCCTCAAGTCTCCAGGACTCTTCACAGTATTCTGGCAGTTCTTAATAATGTTTGAATGGTCTCCACTCGTTTACCAACTTCCAAATCCTCCAGTCCCTTTAATAATCCTTTAGTTACTGTACCAAAAACACCAATCACAAATGGTATAATTGTCACCCTCATGTTCCATAGTTTTTTCTATTCCCTAGCAAGGTCCAGGTACTTATCATTCTTTTCACATTCTTTCAGTTTTATTCTGTGGTCAGCCGTGACAGCCAAGTCGACAATTTTGCAAATTCTCTTTCTTTGTTGTTGTTTTTGCCGTTGATTTTTATCAGGTCTGGTCTTCTGGCCGAGATTAGGTGATCCGTCTCTATGTCAAAGTCCCATAGGAGTTTATGTGTGTCATTTTCTTGGACAACTGCTTGGTTGTGCACATACCATTTGTTGGTATGGTCAAATTAAAATTTCTTGCACATCTCCCAGTGGTATTATTATAATTATTATTTTTTCTAATATCAACATCGTTCTTGTTTCAAGTGGGATAAAACAGGATAATGGAACAAGTTGGATCAAAAGGTAATGAACAGGTCGACGCCAACAACAATTATGGATTGTTTTATTATTTCCAAACAATTCATTTGGCAAATACAAATAATTTTTGACATCCATAAAATGTACTATAGAGTTTTACACGCTTTATGAATGTTAAAAGGATGCCACCGTGCCCTTAGGTTATTTCGTTTTGTTTTTGTTTTGTTTTGTTTTTTTGTTTTTGTTTACATTAGGTTTGTTTTATTAATTTTTTTTTTTTCTTTTAGGTTTTGTTTTAATAATCTTTCCCGCCCGAAAACAAACAAACAAACAAAAATCTTCGGCATGTTAAACAGTTGTGTTGAACTCGACAGATATTTTCTCTTCCGTTTATTCATTAGCTCTGCATTTTCTCTCCGTTTTTCATGAAGTAGAGAAAAAGAATATTGTCACGCGTAAAAGAGTTCGTTCTTTGACAAGCGATCGGTTAATGCTTCGTTCGTATGCACCGAAAACAACAAAAAAAGCAATGAGGTTGCTATTAATTTTAAGATTGGTCACGATGTGCTCTCTCTCTCTCTCTGTCTCTGTCTCTGTCTCTCTCTCTTTTGCACATTCATATATATATATATATATATATATATGTGTGTGTGTGTGTGTGTGTGTGTGTGTGTGTGTGTGTGTGTGTGTGTGTGTGTTTAAACAAAAAGAGACATAATTCAGGAAAAGATGCATGGCTCAGTTGAAAATCATTAAAATCTTAACTACATACCCGCGTCGAGCCAATATATATATATATATATATATATATATATATATATATATATATATATATATATATATATATATATATATATAAACTCCTCGCGAAGACATAGTAAATATCTATATATATATATATATTTATGAAAAGGAAAAATTAGATTTATATGTTCTGGTATTGAGATAGATTCATCAAAGGTTGGTTGGTTGGTTGGGGATTTTTGTTTGTTTGTGTTATTTGGTTTGGAGGGGGGTTATGCATTTTCGTTTTTGGCTTTTTTACTTTTTATTTTTTGTTTTATCAAAAACGACGTCTGATTCAGTTGAAAATAATTATTTCGCAAAAAAAAAATTGCCTATTGAAAGAATACCAAATTCAGTTTTTACTCTTCAAATAGGGATATATATATATATATATATATATATATATATATATATATATATATATATATATATATATATGAGAAAAAGAAGATAGTTTGTAAAATTAAATAACGATAACTTGATGAAAATGTTTGTATTTGTTTTTCTTTAGTTTGTTTGTTTTTTTTTACTTATCTATTTATTTTGCTAGGGAGGAGGAGCTTTTTTTCTTTCTTGGTTTTGGAGGAGATATCCAAAACAAATGTTATTTCGGATGAAGCTATTTTTTTTACCAATTTAATTTTCCATATTGTCTTCCTATTTTCATATCATTTTTTCCGAACCTTACCTATATATGTGTGTGTGTGTGTGTGTGTGTGTGTGTGTGTGTGTGTGTGTGTGTGTGTGTGTGTGTCACCCAATCAGCTAGAGATGTAATATATACCGACTGCATCTTTGCTGAGCGGGCAGCACTACCCCAAAAAGAGAGTCCCAGATATGACACTAAACTGCATCAGAGGTAAGTGTCTTGTTCAAGGGCTTTGGGAAATGCGGAGTACTCCTTCATCGCCATTACTTCCAGGCGAACTCTGACCCTGTGTAGTAGTACCTGATCGGGTCTCATCAATACGTCGAATAGAATTGTTAAGCCATCTAACTGTGCACAGAAAAAGGACTGATGTTAGTATTAGTGTTATATCGCAATACCATGCAAACGTGTGCAAATAAAATTATTAGGGTGGAATATTTGAAACCGTTTCATCGTGTGCAAAAACATTACATTGCAATACATGGGAGAATTTGACCATGCGCAAATTAATGAATAGAGTTGAATGGAATTTTCAAAGTTGAATAGAATTATTATTGTTAAATAGCAATATCTGTAACTACTTCCTTTTGTCCAAACAAATTTGCCCAGTCGGCAAGGGCTGTAAAATACACCGACTGCATCTCTGCAGAGTGGAAAAAGCCCCCCACGCACACACACATACCACAAAGTGTCCTAGATATGACACTAAACAATCTAATGATTCTAGTGATGCTGGAGGTTGTGGAATGCGGAGTACCCCTTCTCTGCCATCGCTTCCAGGTCCACAATGGCCCGGAGTGGTAGCACTTGACAGGTCAAATAGAATTAAACTGCATACTAATGCTAACCTGAAACAGAACTTTTTTGACATTGAAACTGTACTTAAGCAAAACTAAATTGTTTGAAATAGATCTGTTTTGACATTTAACTGGGTGTGGATAAAAACTTAACTTAAACTAAATTTAATTGTTTGAATTTGAACTGTTTGGCTAAACTGAATAGCTTGAAGTACAAATATTTTTGACAATCAAGCTATACTTATGCTAAACTGAATTGTTTGAAATAGAACTGTTTATTTGTGTACAAATGGATTTGACATTAAATAACCTACAAAGATTAAAATGTCTAAAACCCAAACAAACAAACAAACAAGCATGTGAAAATAAATGAATACAGTTGAATAGAATTATTAGTGTTAAATAGCAATACCTGTCACCACGTCACTTTGTGCAAACAAGTGATTAATATAAAATAGAATTATCCATGCGTGCATGATTTGTAAGTATGTAAATAAATGATTCACGTTGAATAAAATTTTTAGTGTTACATAGTTATACTTTAAAGCATAAAACTCGATGAAAGCGAATGGGTTCTGGTTCGTTTAAAAATGATACGTATAAAATATGCATCGACAAATTATATATATATATATATATATACATACCCACTTTTAAAAATATGTTTTTATTCGTTCTTTGAACTTGCAACAAACATTGTATATATATATATATATATATATATATATCATCATCATCATCATATCGTGCTGGTAGCACGGATATCCCTGACCCTCTCTCGCCACTCCTCCCTATCGTTCATCGCCCTAGGTAGGTCTTCAGGACAACATCCTGTATCCTCACATAGCTGCTGAATGTACGTTCGAGCTGGTCGTCCTGCTTTTGCGCGGCCATGTGTGGGGATCCATAAGAGTACATCTCTTATGAGTTCCACAGAGGAAAGATGGAACAAATCCTACTAGCGTACGGCATACCTAAAGAAACCGTAGCGGCAATAACGATTCTCTATAGAAACACTAAAGTAAAAGTACGATCACCGGATGGAGACACAGAATACTTTCACATTGTAGCAGGAGTACTACAAGGGGACACGCTGGCCCCGTACCTCTTTATCATTTGTCTAGACTACGTACTTAGAACATCGATTGACAAAATCAAAGTGAATGGCTTCGAACTGACGAAGAAAAGAAGCAGAAGGTACCCCGCAACAACAATTACCGATGCCGACTACGCCGATGACATAGCGATACTGGCAAATACACCAGACCAAGCCGAAACACGTCTGCATAGTTTGGAACGAGCAGCAGCAAGCATAGGCCTCTATGTTAATGCACACAAAACGGAATATATGTGCTATAACCAAACGGGGGACATCTCCACTCTAGAAGGAACCCCACTTAAACTAGTAGACAAATTCACGTACCTAGGAAGCAGCGTCGAATCAACCGAAAAGGACATCGAAACGAGGTTAACAAAAGCATGGACAGCTATTAATAGGCTATCGATTATATGGAAATCAGACCTAACCGATAAAATGAAACACAGTTTCTTCCAGGCAGCGGTCACATCGATACTGCTATATGGATGCACTACATGGACGCTAACAAAACGGCTGGAGAAGAAACTAGATGGCAATTACACAAGAATGCTGCGTGCAATCCTGAACAAGTCCTGGCAGCAACACCCCACAAGACACCAACTGTACGGCCACCTGCCCCCTATCACGAAAACTATTCAAGTTAGACGAACCAGACATGCAGGACACTGCTGGAGATGATATTTATATATATATATATATATATATATATAATGTTTGTTGTAGGTTCAAAGAAAGAATACACACATTATATATACACATATATATATATATATATATATATATATATATATGTGTGTGTGTGTATATATATGAGAAAAAGAAGATAGTTTGTAAAATTAAATAATGATAACTTGATGAAAATGTTTTTATTTGTTTTTCTTTAGTTTGTTTTTTGGTTTTTTTTACTTATCTATTTATTTTGCTAGGGAGGAGGAGCTTTTTTTCTTTCTTGGTTTTGGAGGAGATATCCAAAACAAATGTTATTTCTGATGAAGCTATTTTTTTACCAATTTAATTTTCCATCCCACGAGACGCCAACTGTACGGCCACCTGCCTCCCATCACGAAAACTATACAGGTCAGACGAGCCAGACACGCCGGACATTGCTGGAGAAGCAAAGACGAGCTCGTAAGTGACGTACTACTATGGACCCCCACATATGGCCAAGCAAAAGCAGGACGACCAGCCCGAACTTACATACAGCAGCTATGTGAGGACACAGGATGTAACCCAGAAGACCTGCCGGAGGCGATGAACGATAGGGAAAAGTGTCGAGAGATGGTCAAGGATATCCGTGCTGGCGACACGACTTGATGATGATGATGATGATGATGATTTTCATATCATTTTTTCCGAACCTTACCTATATATATATATATATATATGTGTGTGTGTGTGTGTGTGTGTCACCCAATCAGCTAGAGATGTAGTATATACCGACTGCATCTTTGCATATATATATATATATATATATATATATATATATATTGTTTATAGGTTCAAAGAAAGAATAAAAATATACTTTTTAAAATAGGTAGGTCCAGGAAGAGATTTGTATTTTTTTATTTATTTATTTTATTCTTAAATACATGTTATATAAGTGTATGTTTCCAGCTTGTTTCCTTCGTCAGAGAACATATATGGCCCAAAGTCTTGTTAATGGTGTACTCAATGACACTTGAACTCTCTCTTGTTCGCAGTTTGAATGTTTTTCCTTTGATTATGGGTTTTATATAGAGCGCATCCTCTCTTTTTCTTAGAGTGTGTTTACCTTAGTCTGCTTTATTTATATCAACTTAATAAAACATGTCTTACGCCACTCCATTCGATCTGATGTTTGATCTTCCCAGGCTTCAAGATTAAAATTAAGGCGCTTAAGAGTGGACGTCTAACTGAACGCGTCGAATTTGGTAGTTGTCTATACAGCACCTTCTTTGGAAGCCCATTCTCATCCATTCTCACAGCATGTCTAGTCAACCTGAGTTGTATCTAAGCTAAAATGGTTTCAATGTCTGTAATGTAGTTATATTTATTCAGTATTGTACTAATCCTGACTTTGTTATCCCAATTTATCCTACATATCGAACGAAGACAGCGCAATTAAAAGCTGTTAACAGGGTTCATGTCAGGTCATTCAAAGAGCTACTGGTACTATGTAACCCAATACTACCTGTTTCATTATCAGATAATTGGTGATTAAACCGGTACCCCTACCTAGTTTGTCTATTGAGGTGGGTAGCTAGACATCTAGCGAGACGAGAAATAAGACCTGCCAAAGGGCAAAGGAAGCTTTTTGCTCAACGGCCATCTAACACATCTGAGACATCGGAGAGGTCAAACTACGTACATGTACGTTTCCAGCTTGTTACTTTTCGTCATAGAACATATGTAGTTATAGGCCATATGAATAGGGCACCCAATGAAACTTGAACTAATTTGTGCAGGTCAGTTAGTCGAATTTTTTAAGGTTTTGTATCGGTTTATACAGAAGTCACTGTTGTGTTAGATTTCCCTTCCTCCTCCTCTCTTTCCCTTTCTAAGAGTGTGTCCACCAGTAAACACAGACTAGTAGACAAACTCTTTGTCTGTCTGTCTGTTTGTGTTTACACGTACACAAACACACACATTCTAAGTCGCCCACTTACAACCTATGTGACTTACAGCTACCCTCATTTACGACCATAACAAAAATGCACGACTGAAAACCAAAATATGTTTAAAAGAATTCTAAAATTTTGTGCCGAAGGCAGCAAGAAAGAGGATTGGTCCCATCGTGTCGTGCCCGTTCACGTAGGTCTCTCCCGTTGCCAATCCCTTTTTCCAAGCGTCTCCTTCTGGACTCTCCTTCTTCCAGGCTCTCCCTAGGATCGATTTCTCACTCATTCGACGCTAGTCTACCTTAAACTTTGGAAATTCTATTGTAAAAACCCAAGAAAAACGCTTCCATCTATGCCCGAAGGTGTCCCTGTGGCGTAGTGGGTAACGAGCTGGACTGTAACATCGTAGTGAGCGAGTTCGAACTCCAGGTACACTTCAACGTTTACTTTGAGACAAAAACCCTTGGGAGAAGTATGAACCCCCTTATCCCACCAACTATGGGTTAAATAGCACCCCTATTATTCTTCTACGAGGATCATTTTGGCATTAAAGAACCCATGAAAGTTGATTTGCCATTAAATAAAGAAATCATCTTAGCCTAGAGCCGTCAAGAAGAAAAGGTAGGATGTCGCTTTATTACATTTAGTATAGTCTATAAGCGCTGTTAATGGTATTTAGAGCAATCTGACTTCCAACCAAATTGGTTTAAGATTGGTCAGTCAGAACAAAATCCAGCCGTAAGTCGACGACTACCTTTCTGTATATACTTATACATATTAACAATCAATTCTATCTTACTTAACACGAGTTGCGATGAATAAAAAGACGAATCCGTGACCCATTTTGCATTATAAGGCTGGTTATTTGAGATGCAAGAAGTCGTTTTATGAGTGCGTCATCAATTTACATATGCGGCGTGTTAAGATATATGAGATTGAAAAAGACATTTGTCAACATAAACCTTTATGGAGATGTGAATACACACAAACACACACACAAACAGAGAAACCGAATAGAGAGAGTGAGAGAAAGGGTTTTATAAGCAGTTTCATTTGTTTATTAAAAGGCCGAGATAGGCGTGAACAGATTTAGATAGATAGATAGATAGATAGATAGATAGATAGATAGATAGATAGATAGAAACAGACAGTGATGTGTGAATAGAAAAATATTCAGATTGATAGATAGATCACAAATGCTATAACAATATATTCAATGTCCTTGAAAAAGGCATGAATCATTTTCTCCCACCGACAATAGGTAGAATAATAAGGCAGACTTGGCTGTCAAGTATTTGCAGGGCAACCGGTTTAGGAGAAGGAAAAACTCTGAACTTAAAACCTGAGAAGATTTTTGATGAGAATTTGCAGCGCATTGATTCACTATTCTTCTGTTATGAGCACATCAAAAGAATTTGGCGGGTTCAGCTCAGACCTTCATCGCTATAAACAAATCATTAGCAGACATAGTCCGATGATCCACATCTTTAAGAAAACGGTTGGGTCATCGAATATCGAGAATATATCATATATACAAAGAGGCAGATTGAAATGAATAGACTAAAAAGACAGAGACGAATAGATTGTGATATATGAATGCAAACATAGATAGATAGATAGATAGATAGATAGATAGATAGATAGATAGATTAGTTTAAGATATATATATATATAGAGAGAGAAAGAGAGAGAGAGAAAGAGGGAGAAAGAGAGAAAAAGAGATAGATAGATAGATAGATAGATAGATATGATTAGTTTAAGATATATATATAGAGAGAGAGAGCGAAAGAGAGAAAGAGGGAGAAAGAGAGATAGATATGATTAGTTTAAGATATATATATATATATATATAGAGAGAGAGAGAGAGAAACAGATAGATAGATAGATAGATAGATAGATAGATAGATAGATAGATAGATAGATAGATATGATTAGTGATAGATAGATAGATAGATAGATAGATAGATAGATAGATAGATAGATAGATAGATAGATTATTTAATCTAGTAAATCTGGAGTTGGGAACAATTCCAAGCAGGACCAATAAAATATTTAAAAACAGAATATTAAATTTAAGTAATACCAGACAAGAGCTTAATGTAAATAAAATCCACAGAGCAAATAATTTTCACTTAAAAAAAACCCTAACAATCAGTCAAATTAGGATAATAAATTTATTCCCATCCAGTTAAAAAACATTTATATAAATCAATTATCTAAAACATTAACAGGACTTCTTCAAATCCAACAAGAAAATCAAGATAGATAGATAGATAGATAGCAAATATTGTAACAATATATTCAATTAGGAGTTTCCTAATAATTTTAATGGCTGGTTTCACGTCCTTTGATTGTAAATCAAATTTCCTCGCCAGTTCATCTGATTAGTTCGATCTTTCGATCACATTTCCTTCTCTTTTAATTAATAAATACAGATGATACGAGAAGTTTTCGGAGAGAGTATAAAGGAGTGAGCATGTTCTCCCTCTCTCTTTCTTGGAACCTCTCTCTCTCTCTCTCTCTCTCTCTCTCTCTCTCTCTCTCTCTCTCTGTTCATTTTACAATAGCACCAAAGGACTAGCTTACATTGATGTAATGACGCATCACACACACACACACACACACACACACACACACACACGTATATATATATATATATATATATATATATATATATACGAACGCACACAGTTTTACATAGGCATGCATGTACATCTACATATATACATATTCATATTTCCACTATATATATATATATATATAGACATACATACACAGGTATGTATATAAAGACACACACACACACATATATATATATATATATATATATGTATACATTTATATGTATATATATATATATATCAAGAAAATATGTATGTAAATATATGTATATATATTATATGCATAATATATATATATATATCTATATGTAGGATATATATATACATATATATATGCGTAAGCACTCATATGTACACACTCAAACCCACACATATTATCTATATTCTGTTAACATTTGTCTTAATTATAAATAATTTTCTGATTTTAACACCACATACAAAATGAGTTTCGGAAATCTATAAAATACACCGTATATACGAAAACAAATTCGTAAATACATGAACGCCTGATATATATATATATATATATATATATATATATATATATAGTCAGCGTCCGAAGACAATGGGTGTGGATTATCATATAAATCTATGAGAGTGCTCAATGTATAGTCATCTGAGAAGACGGAGAGTATATTGATATTCTCCGGCGAAATAAATTCATGACAATTTAACCAGGTTTGAGTTTCCCTTTAATTTCAATATATATATATATATATATATATATATATATATATTACGGGAGGTACAAAATTTTATCATGCTCAAAAAGAAACCAATTTTAATAACTTTTTTAAAAATAAAATTGTACGACTAACTGGTTTCAGTCCTCACTGATCAAAGTTAAATCGAGAACACGATTAAGAAAGGACAAGAAGTAGGGACTGTGTAATGTAGAGGAGGAAGAAAAAACATATCTTAATCTCTTGTCATTCAGAGAAAGAAGTCTAGAACAGCTGCTTTCTATAACAAGGGATAAATATCTTTCAAACCGTAAATGATCAAAGAAAGATAGAGTGCCAAGAAATTGTAATCTTAATCGCTAATATCCCTCCTTCAACCTAACCAAAACCCTAGAGGATTTATCTTTAGAGTTCTGCATAAATGCAGACTCTGTTTTGTGTCCATGTGGTAAATTAGTTCTTTTAATTCTGAAAGAATGAAGTTGATTTGTTCTCCAAATATAAAGCACCTGAAGTGTACTTTCGTTATATAGACGACACTTTTCGTGCATTAGGGAGTGAGACTGATGCTGGCGAATTCTTCTCACATTTGAATTACATGCACTCTGCGCTTGAGAAGGAGAATAATTTCCCTCTATCTTTTCTCGATGTAAAGAGACTTCCGCATTCCTAACGACTGTATATCGTAAGCCTACTTTTACTGGCTTATACATTCGATGGGATTCATTTTGTCCAAAAAATCGGAAGGTAAATCTAATTAAGACCCTAACACACCGGGCATTAATGATATTCTCTGAGTCTAAGTTGGACGATGAGGTCGAATTTATCACTGGGACATTTTGTAACAATGGCTTCCCTGAAGACATTGTTCGATCTGTCATCAGGGATAAAATTTCTGACTTCAGTATAATTAAACTTGATTCAATCCAGAGGTGGCCTGTATATCTCAGGTTTCCTTGGCTGGGTGATATTAGTGATCGATTTGCCAACTAGTGTACGTAAGTGCTATTTTTCTTCCAACCTGCGTGTGGTTTTCCGTACGCGAACTGTTTTGACATCTGGTAAAAAAGACGTTCTCACCACCCCAGCATATTAGTTCTTTGATTTATTCATTTAGATGTGGTTTTCAATACATCGGGAGAACCAATCAACGTCTGGATTCGAGAATTAAACAACATGTACCCACAAAAATACGACAGGGGAACTACTTTGCTGACCGAATAAACAACACATACGGGTCTTCCATTGCAGAACATGTTATAGTAATTTACGAAGCTCATTGCTTCGATGTGGCACAAAGCCGAATGAATGGGGCGCCCAATGAGACTCGAACTCACTCGTGTAGGTTTGCTAGTCAAGCTTGCTAACCATTACACCACCAAAGGTGCCCTTGCAGAACATGTTATAAATAACCGTAATTGTGCCTCCTCTTACAGTGCGGACTTTTTCACTATTCTAAGCCAGTCCCACTCGAACTATCATCTGAAGGTTCTTGAGACCATTCATATTCTCACCCATAAACCGTCCCTCTGTAAACAGAGCGAATGTTTATGGGGTTTTAATTTGATTACTATCTAATTTACCCCTCCCTTTCTAGTCAACTTGCATATTTTTTCTTCCTCCTCTACATTACGCCCAACCCCTTGTCTTTTCTTAATTCAGTCCTCGATTCAACTGTGATCAGTGAGGACCAAAATCAATTAGTTTTACAATTTTATTATTTTTTTAAATTATTAAAATTGGTCTCTTTCTGAGCATAATATATATAAGGTTAGTTCTGACGTAGTCATAGAATTTAATGATCGCATCGATGAGAAACTGACAATCATCAAACACCGTTGACACTGTATATGGTCGATCACTGATATTGAGCCCAGTCGACTGCAGAGAATTAAGAGACCCCGACCCCAACCCAACAGCTGGTATGTTATGACACTAAACAGACTGATAGGGAGGTTTCAGGAATGCTGAAGCTTTGTGAAAATGCTGTCCACTCTAGCCCAGAGTGGTAACACCTGATAGGGTTCTATTTATGGGTTAAATAGAAATGTTTGTCAAAGAGAACTGAGTGCAAACAAATGAAATTGAATTGTAAGGAATAGAACTGTTTGACCATTTAACTGTGTAGAAACAAATGACTAATGTTTAATTGAATTGTTAGTGATGCGCAGCAATAGATGAAACCATTTAACTGTGTGCAAGCGAAAGAATAATGTTGCATTGAATAATTAGTGTTAAATAGCAATGCTTGAACATTTTAACCGTTTGCAAACAACTGGGCAAACAATTTAACTATGTTTAAAAATGTCATCAAAAAAATATGTTGACAAATCATATATATTTGATATATATGTATTAACTGGATTCGGCGTTAAATAACCTACAATGTTTGATATGCCGTAAAAACTAAACAAACCAAATCATCTATTGATAAATTAAACAAATGTCATTATTAATGTACTAACACGCGTATATATACACACACCTATATATTTGCCCAGTCGGCTGGGGCTGTCGAATTTACTAACTGTATCTCTGGAGTAGGGTAAGACTCCCCCCCCCCCCAACGAGCGTCCTAATATGACACTAAACAATCTGATGGGAAGGATTCAGTAAAGCTAGAGCTTTGGGGGAATGCGGAGTACCCCTTCATTGCCATTGCTAAAAGGTCCACTCTGGCTCGGAGCGGTAACACCTGATAGGGTCCTATCTATAGATAAATAGAACAAAACTGTGTACTTATGCTAAACTGAATTGCTTGAAATAGGTCTGTTGTTGACATTGAAACTGTACTTACACTAAACTAAATTGTTTGAAATAAAACTATTTTGATATTTCGTTATGTGTAAACTAAAACTATACTTATACTAAACTGAATTATTTGAATTAGAATTGTTTGACTAAACTTAACAGCTTGAAATAGAAATTTTTTGACAATGAGACAGTGTACCAGTGCTAAACTGAATAGTTTGAAATAAAACTGTTTATTTGTATAAAAATCGATTTGGCATTAAATAACCGAGCAAAGTTGATATCCCATAAACCCAAACAAGTTTATTTCGACAAATCACCGACTCGAATTGCCTTTTCAGATGTCTTTTTACAAATTATAAAGAGATCTACAAAAGTTTATTAATTTGTAAAAGAAAAAAAAGCCCAAAGATTCCCATCTTTAACAGGTGGAGTATTAGTTTGGAGCCGAGTTAAAGTTCGTAACCATTCCCATGGTTTGGATTTTAATCTTGGTTTTGTATTCCAATTTATCTCTTTTTATTTCTATTTATTGTACACGATTTCCACCATTTTTTAATGAAAAAAGATTCTATCTATTTATTTGTCCTTTTCTTTATTTATACCTCATTTGGGGATGTCATTAATTCCTATGTTTCTAGTTTCATACTATTTCTTCCTTACAAGAGGTTGCTAAGAGCGTTATTCATCTTTTCATTGCTAATTAACTTTATATTCTCTTTAGTTTGTGAATCGCTATTTTCATATTTTAATGTTTACCACCGACCTATACCGATTTTTTTTATCAGTATTAGAACCTATGGTAACTTTCTTAATAATTCAAGCCTTCAAAATGTTTTTATTATATTGACAGGGAAAGGAGTAGCACCCTTCCCTAGACCTCAGTGTAGTAGCTATTGAAAAGGGAGCCTTCGGGTCACCCGCGACTATGGTCGCCAACCTAATTTTACTTATATATATTGAAGAGTATATATTTAGACAGCAAGTCGTTTTTCAAGCAAGTTTTGTTAAAGACGATGGGACACTATTTATTATTTTTCATTTTATTCACCTCAATGAATAAATCATAACTAAACGGGATTCCCCATTGCATAATGGCTCACGTGCTGAATTGTGACATCTTAGTAAGCGATTTCGAACTCCAGCCGCGCTATTTCATTCACTTTCAGACAAAAATTCGAGGGAAAGATATGAACCTTGTCCTTCTCAGCTATTGGTTGAATATCACCACTATTGTTCCTCTACAAAGAAATCCAAACCAATCCTGCTCAGTACATAGATGGGTTACCACTTAGAAACTGTTAGGAACTTGAGCCGGATTGTACTGAGCAGGTTTCGTGCTCATCATTGTTTCTGCGATCAAATGAAAACCACTGCTATCATTATTTCTATGTAATTTCGTTTGAATGTGACTAAAATTAAAACGAAAGAAATACTAGTAAATATTAGTAATGATAGGAAAGTATTTACTATTTAAAAAAAGAAGATATTAGGATGTAACCCCCCTTTTATAGAACACTTGTAGCTTATTTTGCATTTTTATATTAGCCTTAACGCATTGATACTTACAGAATTCTTCTTGGCTATCACTGACGATAAGAAAATCGTTTCTTCTTCTTCTTCTTCTTCTTCTTCTTCTTCTTCTTCTTCTTCTTCTTCTAATAATAATAATTATAATAATAATAATAATAATAATAATGATGATAAAACTCTAATGAGCAATAATAATAATTATTATTATTATTGTTCACTCATTAGAGCTTTTCACATCAGCGATAGCCGATGGTTTTTCACTGAAGTCTGAGTGACAGCAAATCTCCTCAAGTCTCCAGGACTCTTCTTAGTATTCTGGAAGTTCTCAACAATGCTGTCGTTTGGATGGTCTCCACTCGTCCGCCAACCTCCAAGTCCTCTAGTCCCTTTAGTAATCCTTTAGTTACTGTTCCAAACGCACATTATTATTATTATTATTATTATTATTGTTATTATTATTATTTGTTCCTTGAGAGTTTTCACGTCAATTTTAGCTGATGGTCTTTCACTGGAGTTTGAGTGACGGCAAGTCTCCTCAAGTCTCCAGGACTCTTCTCAGTATTCTGGCCATCCTCAATAATGTAGTAGTTTGGATGGTCTCCACTTGTCTTCTTATTTCCAAGTCCACCAGTCTCTTTAAAAATCCTTTGGTGACTGTACCAAAAGTACCAATCACGATTGGTATAATTGTCACCTTCACGTTCCATAGTTTTTTTTTCAATTCCCTAGTAAGATCGAGGTACTTATTCTTCTTTTCACTTTCTTTCAGTTTTATTCTGTGGTCTATTATTATTATTATTATTATTATTATTATTATTATTTCACTCCTAGCTAATTTTTCACACCAGGTTAGCAAGTGAGCTTTCATTGGAGTCTGAGTGACATCATGTCTTTTCGGATCTCTGGGGGGTCTTCTCGATATACCAGCTGATCTTAAACAGTGCTGTGGTTTAGATGGTCTCGATTCTTCCTCTGATCTCTACTTCCCTCATTTTTTCCCAAGCCTTTGGGGACTATTCCAAGTGCATGAACAACAACTGGTATCTTCATCATTTCCATGTTCCGCGGCTTTTCTTTTTTTTACTTCTCTCTTGCAAAATCTATATATTTGTCAATCTTTCGCTTGTTTTTTGGGGTTTTTTTTGTTTTTCCATTTCACTTGGTGGTCCTCTAGAACCACAAAATCAACTAGATAGTAGGTTCTCTTTTTTTAATGTTTATAGACGGGGCTTTAATTTGGCTTAATGAGAAGAGTGTTCATCAATAGCCCGGGAGACAAGAGTTCAAGCCCAGGTCGAATCATACCAAAGACTCAAAAAACAGTACTTGATACTGCCTTGCTTAATACTCAGCATTATACGGTAAGGATCAAGGGTAAACCTCAGTGTGATAGCTATTAAAAAGGGGGCCTTTGAGTCACCCTCAACTAAGGTCGCTAACTTTACTTACTAATAAACCCAAAGTCTGATCTTCTGGCTGGGATTGAATGATCCGTTTGTATCTCAAAATCCCAGAGAATTTTATGCGTCTCTTTTCTTCTACTTCTACTACTACTACTATTATTATTATTATTATTACTATTATTATTTATCTGGGTTCATGAAGTTTCATTGAATTAGTTCATCGCAGATGATCCACTGGCTTGGGTATATATCCATTGTTCAACGGGTGAATGGAATTTAATGATCGATTTGTAAATACAACAAACAAATAACTTCTCTTTGCCTTGCATGTTTTTAATCGATTTTTTTAATTTTCCTGGAAAAAATATTTGAAATAACTTTAAATACTTTTTTAACATTATGTTACGGATATTTCAGAAGAAATTGAAAAAAAAGCACATGTGTGTGTGTGTGTGTGTGTGTGCGTTTTGAATAGCATATGCATAATAAATTGATGATTTGAGATAGATAGATAGATAGATAGATAGATAGATAGATAGATAGATAAAGAGACGAACACGATAGATAGATAGATAGATAGATAGATAGATAGATAGATAGATAGATAGATAGATAGATAGATAGATAGATAACTTGGTAACAACGATATCACATATGCCTCAACCACGCTATTAGAGAAAGTAGCAGCCAGTAGTTGGAAGCTGATCCAGTGACTTGTGTTAAAAAATAAATAAATAAATAGATTAAAAAAATGTTTAAAAAAATAAATAAGAAAAACAAGTTTCAGACGAAGAAAATAATTGAAGATTTCTTTTTCAATTATATCGTTCAACTGAAAATTCATCGAGGCTTCTCTCTCTCTCTCTCTCATCCTCTCTAAACAAACGACCCGCTTCCTGGCTGCTGGAGATGAACAGGCCAATGCCATGGCGGACTGCAGTATTAAAAGAATTACGGAAAAATAGATCTCACGCGCATGCGCGTGCACGCTCGTACGCACGCACCGAGCAAGATGAAGAGAAGGAAGGAAGGAAAGGAGGGAGTGAAGAAGGAGAGTGGTCGACGGCGAACACACAGACACGCTTGATAGCTCACGTCAAAATACCTTTGCATACATATCAGCTCCTCACGAAATGAATTTCTATTTATATGTAACAGCGGAATACGGACCAATATAGAGTGTCATAAACATGAGTCGGCTTGTCCCAGGAGTAATAGCTTCGGTGTTAAGCCATCAAACTGTAACCATAAGGTCTAAGGTTCGATCCCTTTTAACTCTGACCAGAAAAAAAAATCTGACATTTCGATGCTGTTTATCACCCAAAACTCTAGAAACGTTTGATTCCGATACTAGCTAGTAAAATATTGATAAATGATGTCTTTCTAACCCAGATATGGGGAACCTGGAACCTTATGGCCATATGCGGCCTTCTCAGCTACCAAATGTGGCTATCCATAGCTTCGTCGAAAACCAAGTGAAATTGCACAAGTCCTATGAAGTCTCGATGCTTTTGGTGAAGCAGTGGCTAACACACTGGACTGTGATATCGTAGTAAGCGAGTTCGAACTCAAGTCGTACTATTCCGTTTCGTTTTTGACTAATAAACTTGGAAAAGGCATGAACTTCCTTATGGGAGCTATGGGTTAAATAACATCTCAACTGTTTTTCTACAAGGATCGCTTTGGCATTAAATAATCCACTAAGGTTGATATGCGATTTAACAAAGAAGTCGAACCCAATGTTTTTTTTTCCTAAAAGGTAATCTAAAAAAATTAATAAATGGTTTGTTGACTTTTTAATTTCTGTAAAGTAGTATAGTTTATTATTATTATTATTATTACTATTATTATTATTATCAAAGTTACGTCTATCATAGATAGGTAGATAGATAGATAGCAGAAGTAAGAGGGCGTGGTAAAAATCCATTAGCTGGGATAAATGTTACGACAAAGTCGCTGAAGGGAAAGCTGGTGTGCAAATAATTATTCTTATCCAGATTGTTTGTTGACTGTCATAAAAGAATAATTTACCATCCACTTTGCACAGGTAGAATGTGACACAAAGTTCATTTTTAAGTGGAGTTGAACAGGTTTAAATTCAGAGTTTTCCTTCTCCTAGACTGGTCACCTAAAGACTGCTAAAGAAGCCAGTATAGCCTACTATTTACTCATAATTGAAAGGAGAATAATCGGATTCATGTCTTTCCCAAGGGCATTAGTGCATTGTGAAATGCAAATAGACTAATACAGAGTTTGAACACGGGACGCCGTATCCATTTCCTACGATGACGATAACCATTTCACCACAAGTACACATATATGGTGGGGGGAGATTTGATTTCTCTGAGAAAATGTATGCCTCTCCCACATAAAAAAAAAGATCCTTAGGGCGAGGGTTGGTTGATAAATAGGTAATTAGGTTGGTAGGTTTCGAGATACATCATCATCATCATTATCAAGTCGTGTTAATAAGACGTAGTCTCTTCGCTCCCACTTGCCATACATCTCTGTCGTCCATCGTTTTTGGTAGGTCCTCTAGACTGCATCCCCAGTCAACACAGAGCTGATGAATATAAGTTTTTGCTGGCTGACCAAGAATGGTGTGTCCATGAGTGGGAGTCCATATGAAAACTTCACTTATGGTTTTGTCCTTACTTCAACAGCAGTACCTAGTTTGTCCTGTTGGTGTTATTTGGATGGTCAGCCCAGTTGCATGGGGCTGTAGTATACCCCGACTGCATCTCTGTTGAGCGGTAAAACCCTCGCTTCCCAACGAGTGTCCTAGATATGACATCAAACCATCTGGTGGTGAGGCGCCAATCCTGAATTTTGGGGGAACATGGAGTCAGTGTTAGGTACTTGAAACCATTTAGTGTCCTAAGTATGACATTAAGTGGCATATGATGGTGAGCCTTCAATCTTGAAGTTTAGAGAATGCAGAGTACTCTTTCTTTGGTATTACTACCTGGTCATCTGACCCGGAGAGGAATGCAAACAGTCTCGTCCAGGATTTGAACTCGATTCGCCGAGTCAAATATCTAAGACAATAAACCTTAAACCACGAACACTTCCAAATTATATATATAAACAAGGTTTGACGTTGAATAGCACAAAATGGTTGATATACCATAAAACACAAGCAAACCGGATGGTCTGTGAGATGAGAAGTAAGTGATCCTACAGCTGCAATTTTGTTGGGTGCTGCTTCCAGGATTTGTTAAAAACAGCACGTAGCCTTCTTCTGTAGTTCCCACCTAGTTTTTCTCCTTGCATTTGTTTGAATCTAGGTGTTACATCCATACTGTAGTACTGACACGCTCACATCTTAGAAGAAATCCTGTTTTATTTTTTCAGAGAGATCAGATATCCTTATGATCGATAACCTCTCAATAGCAGTCCCCGCTTTCCTCACGCGTATGTTGACAACGCTTTCTATAGATGAGATATTGCTGCCGAATTAATCGAACTAGTCTGCTAATTTCAGAGGCTTCCTACTTAAAGATGAGATGGCGGCTACTTGTTTCCAACACATAAACTGTTTTATCGGCGTCTACATAGAGACCAATGCTACTTGATGCTTGCTCAAGGCTATGAAGTAGAGGTTAGGCTTGGGCAGGGTGTATTTGCAAGAAGCGATAAGTTATAACTTTTTGTAAAACTAAATCATTAGTGGCGTACTCTTTCGTGAGTGACACAGAAGATAGCAAAGCGTTGGCTTTTTCTGTTAAGCTGTTCAGTTGACATTGATGTAAAGGCATCTAGTCATCAGACGTTGGCACATCTCTTTTCTTTACTCGCTTCTTCTTCAATGGCCGACCCTCCAGTTTAAACATCTATTTCTCACAAGAGAACAAACCAACAACATATGGCAACTAATTTTGACCTGAGTGGAAAAGGGAGAAGTAATCCTCGACCATAACCTGCCTCCCACCATTGACCGCAGCAACTAATAAATCCTGAGTGCGAACTCGACAGCAGGCCGTTAAGGTAGGAAAAAATAGCCAGCAGAAAGATTTCGTCACTCGCTTCTTCAATTGCCAAAATGTATTCTAATAGGCACGAAGCAAGCTTGGCGAAAAAGCTGAAAATTAAACCCGAGAATTCTGCTAAATGACAACTTTACAGAACTCGACTAAAATTAAATGAAAGCTGAACATTAAACTCGAGAAATCTGCACTACGAGCCGAAAATTCAACCCGAGAATTCTTCTAAAAGACAACTTCACAGAGAACTCGACAAAATTAAACGAAAGCTGAAATTTTTCAACGAAACAGCAAATACTTTTTAAAGTCAAAGAACTTCGTTTTCCAGACTCTCTCTCTCTCTCTCTCTCTCTCTCTCTCACTCAGATAAGTCCTGCAAATTACACCAAAACTTACTACGCTTTATCCTTTCCATCTTTCTTGTTTCTTTTGTGTAAAATTTGTTTCTAAAACTTTGTTGTGAGTATTATCTTGAATTGAATCAGTATCCGAAAAAGAAAACTGTGGAACCTACTGTTTAAAATTACACACTAAAGCTTTCTAAATGCATTATCTCCTTATATTGCGAATTTAGCATTTTTACTGTCATTCTCTTATTACAATTTGAATTCATTTCCTTCATATTGCAAATTTTGACAGTAATTTTCTTTTACCTGACTCTCACATTGGTCTGAATAACACAGAATTCTTTTGTTGTGCAGATAGCTTTATTCACTTAAGATCTTTTCAAGTATTACTCGATTTGCTAATCTGAAAAGCGCCTGGACCATTGATGAAAACTAGATGTTGAGCCATCAACTGCTCTCGGCTAATTGATTTAAAGGTAATAACTTCTAGGATTTTAGTCACCTGACAAACTCCTTGAATATATAGTAAAGCGTTGTTGTTGTTGTTTTTTTTCTACTCAGACGTTCAGTTGACATTGTTGTATCGGCATCTTGTTGTCCTCAAACAATATACCATCTACTCTCTTTTCTTTACTTGCTTCTTCCTCTATACTGTTACATTGGGACTAATAACACAGAGAATTCTTTTACAGTGTACATTCATAGTTTTATTAACTTCATGAAGGCTTCTTCACATACATTATCCGGGCCGTGAATCAGTGGAATAAGTCAGATCATAGATGGAAATAGATAATCCTTCGCTTCAACGACTCTGGGGTTATTGATTTAAAGTTTCCATCTTTACAACTTCTTGGATTAGAGTCAGCAGCCTTTAACTTATCGAATGAAAGCTAATCTTTAAACTGACAAACTAAACTTTTGCCCAGTCGGCAAGGGCTGTAGAACTCTCCGACTGCTTCTCTGCAGAAGGGTAAGACATCTCCACCAATGATTGTCCTGGTATATGACTCTAAGAGATCTGATGATGAGACTCCAGTAATGCTGTAGATTTGGGGAATGCTGAGTACCCCTTCATTGCTATCACTCCCAGGTTCACTCTGGCCGGGAGTGGTAGCACCTAATAGGGTCCTAGCTATGGGTCAAATAGAACTAAACTGTGAACTTATGCTAAACTGGATTGCTTGAAATAGAAATATTTTTGACAATTAAACTGTGTACTTATGCTAAACTGAATTGTTTGAAATAGAACTGTTCATTTGTATAAAATCGATTTGGCGTTAAATAACCAACAAAAGTTCCATAAAACCCAAACAAACATTGCTAGGTTCACAGACAACAGGTTTAACCAGTGCAGTGGTCGAATTGTATCCAAGAGACCGGAAACGACCACCCAGAAGACTTCTTTGCCGATGGAAAGAAATTGTGGAGGGATTCAGGTTAAGCATGGGATCCTGTGTTGAAACATGGAAATTGGTGAGCAATATTGTGATTAGAGGGAATACAAAGAAGAATGATAGATATTATAAAAAAGAGTGAAAGATTACATTTATAGGGAGAGATTCGAGGCATTAGGATTAAGTAATTTACTAGAAAGAAAAATGAGAGGTGATCTAAGTTAAATTTTCAAAATACTTGGAAATTCTCATCATTGTTTTGAATATTTCTCTTCGAGTAGGAAATTTACTCGCAATACAAAAACTAAACTTTTGTCCAGTCGGCTAGGGTTGTACAATATACCAATCGTACCTCTGCAGAGGGATAAGATCCCCCCCCACCAACCAACGAGTGTCCTGGTTATGACATTAAACAATCTGATGGTGAGGTTCCAGTATTGCTAGAGATTTGAGGAATATGGAGTATCCCTTTATTGCCATTACTCCCAGGTCCACTCTGGCCTGGAGTGGTAGCACGTGATAGAACCCTATCTATGGGTCAAATAGAACTAAACTGTGTATTTATGCTGAGCTGAATTGTTTGAAATAGAACCGCTTTGAAATTAAACTGTGTGTACACAAAAACTGTACTTGTACTAAACTGAATTGTTTGAAATAGAACTGTTTGACTAAACTGAGTAGCTTTAGATAGAAATTCTTTTGATAATTAAACTCTGTACTTATGCTAAAGTGAGTTGTTTGAAATTGAACTGATTATTTTTATAAAAATGGGTTTGAAATAAAACAACCTACAATGGTTAATATGCCATAAAACCCAAACAACCAACCAAAACCTAAACTTACCAATTGCATTTTTTGCTAATAGAGCAATATATTTTTGAAACAAATTCTCAAATCTGATCAAAAGCTGTGAAAGCGAAAAAACTTTGAATTGGATGATTATAGAAAAAAAAAATATGAAAAAGAATTTAAGAAGGTATTTTGAGGAATTATCGAATGAATTACTTAAGAGAAGTCTATTTGTATATAAATGTTGTGTTAATCGTGTATGTCTTCAGCAAGAAATCTTTTTAAGGCCGATGTAAGAAAATAATAAAACACAGAGATACCCAAGGAGGCATAACAAACAAATTATTAAACACAAAAAGAAGGGTGACAGCAAAAAAAAAAAAATAAAGGAATGAAAATGCATTGCGGCCATCGATGTAGAAAACATCAAAATGCCTCGCCATTGCTATAGAAAACGTCAAACTTCCTTACCAAATTGGGATTATGCGTTATTTGGCATTATATGATACCATACATGCGTTCGTAGCTGACAGTATCACAGCGGGTACGTAGAACCAGTTTTCCCCAAAACAGAAAAAGACGTGAGTTCGAATCTTATAAGAACCTTATTTTTATTACCGATGCACACTTATCCTTGATATAAAACTCACGACTTGATTGAGTAGCGACAAAAAGCAGCTGGAATCAGGAAAGTGAAGAATAGTAGGTATTTACCTAACCTTTCTCCTTGGTTGGAGGTCCTACCACTCTGCAGAGAAGCAGTCGGTGTATTCAACAGCCCTTGCCGACTGAGCAAGCCTAGCAATGTGTCCGACTCAGATGAACTTCTACTTTCAATATTCCGCGATCTTGTCCTTCACTCAGCTCTGCTCTTGAATTACCTCGCTTCGAATATGCTCACGTAACGATATTCCTAGCATTGATTTTCCACAGTCTTCTGCGTCGTAACGAGTCCCTAGTCTTTCTTCTTCGCGATAGCCCACGTTTCGCTTGTGTATAACATCGCAGGAAAAACGGTGCTGTTAAAGTAATTGGCATGTAGGGTTTTGTCCAACTTTGCTTTGAGCTCATATATTATCGAGGTAAACGTCTTTTATTGCCCGGAATATGAATTGTATTTAAGAATCTTATAAAGTGGCAAACGCCTTCCTCTCTGACTTTATCATCCCCAAGATTTCTGCATCCATATCTCGACACATATTCACCATCCGTCCAAAGTAGATGTACTCTTCCATTTCCTCGATTTCATTGTTTCGCACCAATATAAACAACATATATAAAACTCCTTAATACCTCTGTCTTTGATTGGTCTCCTCTATATTTGTTGTTATTGTTTTAGAGTTAAGATTTATTTTTTTTTATAAAGAATCAGATGATGCTGTTAGAGCTGCCTTTCTGATAAGTGAACACAAAATAACTCAGATAGAATTTCAGTTCGAATCACTGATTTTACTTTCCGTGACGAAGAAGAATCAGCCCAGCTTCTCACCATTTTATCTGAGATAAAAGAAATAGACATAATATCAATGGTCCAGTAGGCTGGGTCTTTAGAATATACCGACTGCATCTCTGCAGTGTCCTCGATTTGACACAATACAATCTGATTGTGAGGCTTCAGTAACGCTGGGGCCTTGGGGAATGTGAAGTATCCCTTCATTGCCTTTGCTCTCAGGTCCACTCTGACCCGGAGTGGTAGCAGCTAATAGTATCATATTTATGGATCAATATAACAGTTTGACATTTGAACTGTAGGCAACCAAATGATTATGCTAAATTGAATTGTTTGAAATAGAACTGGTTAATCATTTAACTGCGTGTAAACAAATGACTGATATTTATTTGAATTGTTGGTGATACGTAGCTATGCTCGGAACCATTTAACTTTGCCTTATGCTGATTTGAATTGTTAAAAATAGAACAGTTTGATCCTTTAACTGTGTGTATCTACAAAATGTGTTGACAAATATATCTAATATATATGTAAAAACAGGATTTGGCATTAAATAATCAACAATGGTTGATATGGCAGAAAACCAAACCAAACCAAACCAAACCATACACAATATGCACACCGCTGATGAAATGAACGGTTTCCATTTTACATTAATTATTTGTTAGATATGGTTTGGTTATTTTATATTAAATAAAGCATACCAACCTTTGTGGGGGGTGTCCTCGTGGTGTAATGGTTAAAGCGATGGACTGCGGAATCGTAGTAAGCGAGTTCGTACTCCAGTCGCGCTATTACGTTCACTTTCGGGCAAATACTCTTGGGAAAGGTATAAACCCCATTATCTTCACAGCTATGGGTTAAATAGTACCACTGCTGTTCTTCTAGGAGAATAGCTTCGGCATTAAATAACCTACAAAGGTTGATATGCCATTAAACAAAGAAACCAAACCAAACCAACCTTTGTGGGTTATTTAATGACAAAGCGATTCTTGTAGAAGAACAGAAAGTAAGTAAAGTTGGCAACTTTAGTCAAGGGCGACCAGAAGGCTCCCTTTTCGATAGCTACAACACTGAAGTGTACGGGGAGGGGATTGCTTCACTTTACCCTTGATGCTTACCTTATATTGCTAAGTGTTAAGCAAGGAAGTATCAAGTACCATTTTTAAAGTCTTTGGTATGATCCAACCTGGGATTGAACCCAGGTCTCCGGGACCATAGGCGAAGAAGAACAGTAGTTGTAATATTTAACCTCTAGCTAGAGGAATAAAGGGGTTTACACCTTTTCCAAGTGTTTTAGTCCGAAAGAGAATGTAATAGCGTGATTGGAGTTCGAAATCGCTTACTGCGATTATCTCAGTTCAAGCTCCTTAGCCACTACACCTCGGAGAATGCCCCCGGTTGGATATGATATAATGGAAGAAATAAAAAACAAAAACTTCTTCACTACAACCCTGCTTTTGATTCACTCACTTATCGGATATTGCTCAAGACAAGTTCTCTAAACAGCACCTGGTGTGCCCACAGCGCAGATTAACATAAGTTATAATAGGTCGGTCAACATTAGTGTGTCCATAAGAGAACCTTGTTTATGAGTTTGTCCTTACTTTATCAACATTGCCCAGAATATCTTGTTGCCTTACATGGATGGATCGTAAGATGGAAAATAAGTGGCCGTACGGTTGCAGTTAAATAAGAAGTGGCGATCTCCATTTTAATTTTTGTGCAAAAGTTGCCTCGAGAAGCTGTAATTTTTTAAACTATATTTTTGCATTTACAGCCCAATGGGCGCTTACGCGTTCTTTTTAAAATCATTTGAGATTTTCCTGACGACAGTATTTGACTTGCCGCGCCAAATTTTAGTTTTTTCGCAGCAAGTCAAATATTGTAGTCTGCTAAGTATCGCGAAATTCAAAAACTAGCACAAATACGCCGATTGGTTAATAAATGCAACAAAAATACTGATAGAAGAAATTACAGCTTTCGGGGCCTTTTCTTTCTTTTCTTTTTCTTTTTTTTCTGTACTAAACTATACACACACACACACACACACACACACACACACACACGTATATATATATATATATATATATATATATATATATATATATATATATCAAGAGAGAGAGAGAGAGAGAGAGAGGAGAAAGAGAATACGGGAGTGGTCACACATGGTTGATTTTCACATTTCACGGTCTTACATCAGTGTAATTCTATTTCCTGACGACAATTTTAGTCACCCCGATCATGACAACCACACCCTCCCTGAATCCCCACCCTCACTGAACACTCACAACACCATTTAATCTACAACCCCTATCCTCGTTCTTCTTTTCTCTGAATAATGACCCAATTGCTAATGTGCTTGCTATTTGTACGCAGTAAGCGGACGATCTGAGATAAGCTAGTCAAAGAAAGCTAAGTAATAAATATTGGGGTCTTCTTCATTGGCTAAACGGTAGGTACGTACTTCATTTGTTAAGCGAAGAGTTTGATGTGGGTAGTTCGGAAGAAAATCTTTTGGCGAATCAGTTTTAAAAAATGAAAAAAATAATACTGTATTACCACTAACGAACAATTTTTTAAAAGTTGTACTTCTTTACCTCATCGATACGGGGCGAGCTTGTCCACAATATCTTTTGTGCTAATGCTTTTGGGAAAGGCATGAAATCATCTGTTCTCTACTTCAATCTCAACTTAATCGAAAAGATTGAGGACTTCACTCTCATCTAATCGAAAAGATTGGGGACTTTACTCCCATCTAATCAAAAAGATTGGGGACTTCACTCTCATCTAATCGAAAAGATTGGGGACTTCAGCCCGGGTACACAAACCGATCTCCATGAAAGAAAACCCAGGAATCAAACCAGCTGTACTCCGCTGAAAAATTGACCTTGTGGCGCTCTCTACCAGTGGTGGTAGGTTAGGTAAGTATATACCCAAACCTTCTGCTACGGGCAATATGTGACTAAATGTCATTTCTAACGACTGGTCGTCGTACCAAAGCTAAAGAACTCAGTCATCCAACTATTTCAGTATCTTTCCATTTCTTTGTTAAATGGCATATCACCATTCGTGGATTATCTAATGCCAAAGTCATCATTGTAGAAGGACAGCAGTGGTACTATTAAATTCATAGTTGGGCTTCGTATCTTTCCCAGGGGTGTTAACTCGAAAGTGAATGTATTAGCGCGACTGGAGTTCGAACTCACTTACAATGATGTCGCAGCCTTGCTTGTTAGCCATTACGCGGGGACTCCTACTATTTGCTCCTAGCCGGGGGAAAAAGATGGATTCGTGCCTTTGCCAAAGGTTATTAGCGCAAAGTAAAACGTCAAGAATTTAAAGTCGAGTTTACGATTGTATTTTCCACGACGACAATCGTTACGCTAAGTGCGCCTCCTAGCAGAAGAGCTTGATGAATATATCTCTTGTCGATTCCTGGGTAAATTTGATTGGTTCGGTTTGTTGGGTTTTATGGCATATCAACCTTTGTAGGTTATTCAACGCCAAATCCATTTTTATGTAAATAATCTGTTCTATTTAAAACAATTCAGGTTAGCAGAAGTACACAGTTTAATTGTCAAAAACATTTCCATTTCAAACTATTCAAGCAGTTATATGTAACAATTAAGTTAAGTGTAAATACAGTTTTAATGTCGAAAAACAGTTCTATTTCAAATAATTCAGTTAAGCATAAGCACGAAGTTTAAATGTAAGTACGGTTTAATTGTCAAAAACATTTCTATTTCAAGCTATTCAGTTTACTCAAACAATTCAGTTTAGCATAAGTATGTTGTTAGTTCTATTTAACCCATAGATATGACCCTATCAGGTGCTACCACTCCGGGCCAGAGTGGACCTGGGAGCGATGGCAATGAAGGGGTACTCCGCATTCCTCAAAGCTCCAGCACTGCTGGAACCTCACCATCAGATTGTTTAGTGTGACATCCAGGACACTCGTTAGTGGGGGGGGGGTAGTGTATTCTACAGCCCCAGCTGACTGGGCAAGGTAAATTTGAAGAAGCCGGTCTAAAATTATTTTAAAGAAAATAGAGGTAATTAGTTCAAACTTAGTTCAAAAACTATTCGTCGTAACAAAGTGTTTATGATTTTAGCCCTCAAAAAAGACTGTCGAGATAAAGCAAAGTGACGCATGAGGTTGTCAATTGATCCCAGAGATAAATCGACATATACATTGCTTAAAAAACCACTAAAATTTATTCTGGACGTCACAAATTCTTTTTCGGCCGCTCTTATAAACGATATAAAGGTTTTTGTTCAGTCAGATTTATTTTCTTTTAAATCGAAGCCCACTCACTTTGGAGAGTTGACAGTCTAATTTACGCCTAAAAATATGTCTGTTTCCCTTGACATCTAAAATACAACTCACTAACTTTTTAAATTCAACAAACTCACTTTTAATTCGCCCGTGACTGTCCACATCCAATGAAATTAGAGCTTATGCTTTTCTCAGGGTTGGAACTGCCGGTGACTGAACTCTGACCTGCCATCTGTCAATCAGTCCGACGTGAGTTGTTCACTACATCCGGGAGATTACTGGGTGGGAAGGTGTTACCTAATAATAGTTATATAATATGATTTTAATTCATTTTTTTTATGCATTATGTCTTATAAATAATTCTAAAACTTTTTGCAGCTGTCTTTTATTTATTTTACTTGAACTTTTCATTATATAAATAAAATGGGTTAACGTTCGTATTTTTTCCTCCAAAATACCTGAAAAATGAAAACCCTATATTAAGCCATAGACACCTTAAGAACCACTTTATTTCAAATAAACAAATTTTCTAAAACAGATTTTCATTACAATTTTTAAAAGAATCATATTATACAAAAATAACGCAGTATTTAAATGTATTGAAATATAAGTATATAAATTTAAATCTACATAGGACATTAAGTTAAATTTTGAAGCAAAATAAAACCGTCAACCAATGAATGAGTAGTCATTATTCTAAAGGTTGAAATTAAAATATGATGGAAGAGCTGCGAGTAATCATTCGTTCTAAAAATAAATGATTTTTGTGAGCATAAATCAAGGCTCGACCAGTGCACAAGATCATCTTAGAAGTGGGTAGATACACGTAAAATAAACTCGATTAACTGTTCGAAAATTTCAGCTATTTGTCTCGTTACACTCATTATTTTCTTGTGACCATTAGGTTTTGGGCCTATTTGTTATACAGCCTTCTTCAGGTGTACAACTTGCTATTCACATACCACAAAATACGGAATCACCTGCATTAAGCAAGTTGTTAAGAAGCGAATCGCTGATGAAGCACACTGCGTTGCTCAATCAATAATGTTCAGAGTTCTCTCTCTCTCTCTCTCTCTATATATATATATATATATATATATATAGATATATATAGATAGATAGATAGATATATATAGATATATATGATCCTCTAGACACGCTGACAGCGTGGATTTCTCTTTCTCTGTTTGTATATATATATATATATATTCATCTTCCTGTCGCGCTGACAGCATGGATTTCTCTCTCTCTCTCTCTTTCTCTCTCTCTCTCTCTCTCTCTCTCTCCTTCTCTCTCTCCCTCTCCCCCCTCTCTCTCCATCCGTCCTAGTGATGATAACTGTTGTGCTAAGTACGTCGACGTTTGCAACGAAGTCTTGTCTAGGATTTTAACGTGCTCGCAAATATCTAGTCCTAACGATTTATTCATTGATAACCTACTTACAGCAAAACACATATATTAGGGGGTGTCCTCGCTGGACTGTGGCAATTGAAGTAAGCGAGTTCAAACTCTAGTCGCGCTATTCCGATCCCTTTTGGACAAATACCCTTGGGAAAGGTATGAACCCCCTTATCCTCCCAGCTATGGATTAAATAGTACCACTACTGTTCTTCAAGAAGAATGGCTTTGGCATTAAATAACCTATAAAGGTTGATATGCCATTAAACAAAGAAAACAAACCAAACCAAACCAAGCATGAATTTAACCCATTCCCGTTACTTATTTTTAGGTAAATAATGCGCTAGCAAAGATCTCGGTGTTATGTGTTCTTTTTGCTATACTACACTAACTTACAAAAATTGTATCATTATCGTATTATTATCTGCGTCATTACTCTTAAAGAAATAATTTTTTATCAACACATCGACGGAAGTTACAAGGTCAGGTATTAATTGCATCGTCATTATCGTCATCGTCGTCGTCATTATCATTACCATCGCTACCACTGCCGCTAGCAGCGACCGCCGCCTCACTCTCATTATTTTCAGTTGCTGGGTATTTCCCCGATGTATTGTGATTTATCACGCACCATGACATAGAAAAGAAAGAATAAGAGAAAAAAGCGTTTGTTCATCAAGCCGAACGTTGATTTTTTATCGCTTTCTTCGGCCATTTACAATGAAAATAGACAGAAAACAACTCACTCTCTCTCTCTCTCTCTCTCTCTCTCTCTATATATATATATATATATATATATATATATATATATATCGATCAATCTTTCTGTCTATCTATCTGTCTATCTCTTTTATCACTTTTTCTTTCACAATCTCTCTCTTTTTTCCGTCTCATTTTCTCTTTTTTTCATTCTTTCTATCTGATTTCCTCTATATCTCCTTCACTTTCTCTCTCTCTCCCCCCCTTTAACTACTCCTTTTCTTTATCCTACTTTCTAACCTTCTTCTAATTCTTTTTTTCTTCTTTCTCTCTCTATCTCTCTTTCTTAACTTCCTTTTTCTCTTCAATTTTCTCTTTCTACCACCCTCTCTCTCTCCCATCCTCTCTCTTTCTCTCTCTTTCTCTCACTCTCTTCTTTCTCTGTCTATTTTTACTCTCTTTCTAAAAGTTTCTTTTTCCTCTCTCTTCATCTCTCTCTCTCTCTCTCTCTCTCTCTCTCTTCTTTCCCGTCACTTTCTCTCTCTCATTTCTACTGTCTGTACTGTTTGTCATAAGCAAATCATCTTGTACCCATGTGAAGCATCGAAGAAACCGCTGAGTAAGGACACATAGATGACGGGGTGATAAAAATCGGTCAGGAAGAAATTTCAAGAACATCTGCTTTGGATATTTCTCAACAGTTTTTAATCTTCCTGTAATTATGTTAAGATGGATTTTATATCAAGAGAAATTCTAGTACGGACTACTCATATATAAAAGCATGCGTGTCGTAATATTAAGAGGAATTAGAACATAGTCAATTTTTTTTATTTGGTTGTTCGGAAAATACAGTCCGATTTTAGAATAAACTTTTATTCCCGAATCAATAAATTAAAACAGTTTTAATCAGCCAAAATATGATTCTTAAACATCGATGCATTTCTGCCATCGATTAACAACGTGATTTATGCCTCAGCTCTAAAATTCTAGAGTTTTTGATGCCATTAAATCTTTTAAAGTAGTTTCTACATCTGCTTACCAACGGAATGTTTTTGTTTTGTTTTTGCTTTTTTTATGGCGTAAAATGTGTCTAGATGCTTAAAAAAAATCTTAGTTGATGGGTAAGAAATCAGCAGAATAAGATAGATGGGACAAAATCTCATATCCAAAGTTCATGTTTCTGCAGCATCGACCAGGCCGAATCTTGTAATGAAACAAAATTATAACCAAGCTTGAACTCATGAAAAAAAAAATGCATTACTGCTCTTCTTTTTTTTTTTTTTTTTTTTTTTTCATTCTTTTTATGTAAATTCTTCAAAATCAAATGGTGAAAGAAGTGTAAGAAAATTAACAAAGCGGACACTTTAGTCATGAGGAATGTAGACCTTTTTTATAACAACTGTCAAAATATGTTAAGATAGAATTTAAACAGTTTATACTAAAATCAAACATAATTTTCCGAACAACGCAGCACTAGTACAGTAAGACATCGTTATCCAAGATAGATAAATAAAAGGTACCCCAACCCACTACAGATGGTGAAATACCTATGTATATGTGTGTGTGTGTGTGTGTGTTGGCGACCGTAATCGGGGGCGACCAGAAGGCTCCCTTTTCAATAGCTACTACACCTTGGTGTAGGGGAGGGTGATACTTCTTTCCCTGGGTTGCTCCACTTTATCCTTGATACGTACCTAACATTGCTGTGTTAAGCAAGGAGGTATCAAGTACCATTTTTAAAGTCTTTGGTATGACGCGACCTGGGATTGAACCCTGATCTTCCGGACCATTGGCGAACACTCTACGCACTAGACCAATGTGCCGGTATATATCGAAAAAAAACTAAGAGAAATCATTTAAAAAGAAAGAAAGAAAGAAAGAGACAAAGAGAAATCATAAGAAAGAAAGAAAGAACCTTTGAGAAATTAGAAAGAAAGAAAGAATTAACCAAACTGAAGAAAATCTATAAATGAATTTGGACACCCCATTGATGTGTTATAATTGTCCGTTTTCATTCTTCATTTATTATCAAATCTCCCGAAAACTATTCTAGAGTCGTTGGCACCAACTCTTCATCTAATTATTAACAAATTCTCCTTTCTCGTCGTATGCTTACCATTTCTGGCACCACCGGGATTTATGTGCCTTCTCTTTTCTTTCACAAGCCTATTTGTCCCAGTTTATTAATCTATTTTTTGTCTCGCCAAATTCTGGGACTCTTCTATATGCCCCATCAATTACAGCGATGACAGTTAGCCACTTCCGCCACCATCTCTTCTGATTTTCACTTCAAGTAATAAATACCCTCTCTTTCGATATATGAGACTAGATATCCAGTTACCAAATATATTATTCCCTTTCAACAAACCCACTGATATAAACTACCAGAACAAACGCAAAACGTTCGGATCTGAAAGAAGAATTTCTACCGCTGACTCCGTGCCCTTTCCATCGTGTTTGTCTTTTTACTTTTATTTTTATTTTTTGTAAAGATGGAAGGGGTAATACTGAGCACCCTCAATCGTGCTCTTCCACTATTCACTTGGTCACTGGTAGGTCAAGAACTGGGACAAGACCAACAATCAGGAGAATGATAACTTTAAGAGAGATGAGAATCGCGGGCGGGGTGAGAAACTTTGTTTAGGCTTTCTTGTCGGGAACCCATCTCTGGCTTTTTTGCTAAATTAAACTCACATGTAAATTCATCACTAAGCTAGAACAAGTTAAAAGTAGGGTCGATGGGTGAGAATCACACTCGTGACAGTTGTAGTAATGATCTAGCTTGCTAAATAAATATCGATATTTGTCCAGAATAACTTAGTTTGGCAAAAGGCTATAAATCTGGTGTATCCAGTGAGAATGGAACTTACGACAACTGGATGAGTTTGTTTGTTAGATAGATAGATAGATAGATAGATAGATAGATAGATAGATAGATAGATAGATATGAACAGACTGATATAAATCGATATTAACAGACATATATATATATATATATATATATATATATATATATATATATATATATAAAGGGAGAGAGAGAGAGAGAAGAAATACAGAGAGAGATAGATATGAACAGAGAGAGAGAGAGAAGATAGAGATGGATATGAACTGACTGAGATAGATAGATAGATAGATAGATAGATAGATAGATAGATAGATAGATATGAATAGACTGTTAAAAAAGTATGTACAAGAATCACATCCATTTTTTCGACAATGTCATGGTTTAATACTGACAAACGAAGCCCTTTTTTTTTTCTTGCATAGTATGAATGATCAAAATCGTGACAATTACATTTTTTTTGTTTTGTTTGGTTTTAATTTGTTTAGTTTTGTTGTTCTTTTTGCTTTTTTATACTAATAAATTCTTGAAAATGGTTCAACTTCATTAAGTGACGTTTTTTATATTTGTTCTCTCATAGGCTTCGGTAGGAAAATTATCGTCCAATGAATAACCCATACTCAAAAGCAGAAATGCTTTTTTTTTTTATCTTATCAGTCAAATTTATTTATTCTGTGCTTTTGCATTAATTAATAAAATTCCAGTCACCTGCAGTGAGTGAAAGATCTTAATCAATGGATGTCAATTCTAAACCTCTAAAAAAGGTTTAACTAGAATTTTTTCTCTTTTATTAACCACATCCAGAGATTAAGCTACGAAAACGAATAAAGTAAAAAATGTCTTGTTGAGTAATACACTACCTGATCTTGACGTTTTTTTAACTTCAAAAATAAAGTAATCGTACAAACAAAATAAACAAATCAATAATGAAAATGTAATGGAATTATCTATGGAATTACCTTTTAAAAAAACGGAAAAAAATCATTCACTTGCACCTTCATTAAGGAAGTCAAATTAACAAAATGTTTGAAGGGGTTGGCGCATGACAAGAAAATTATTTTTAAAAAATCAAAATAAATTTCTTCAGAATTTTACGGGGAAGTTCTTTTTAAATAGACCTTATCTTTTATTGCTTTAAATACCGAAAATCTTATCAAAGTCCGATAATTAGCTAATTTGGGGTGAAATTTTAGCACGTGCGTGTTTGTGGACATACATACTGCTAACCAATACAGTCGTAGAAAAAAAAAATGCGTGCAAACTATAAATATTAAAAAAACGGGATGAAACTGTCAGCTGAATTCGGGCTGTGCATAAAGGACTTGCTCAAAAATCACTAATGCCTTTTTTTAAAGCCATGAACTAAGGTTTATTTGATCATAGACTTAACGAACTGAATAAACTTCAATCACTTAGATATACTGTTGGAGGTGCGTGGTGTATTCTGTTTAAGAGTAAGTCAAGGGGAAAGGGTTAAAAACTCACAAAATTAAAAAGGTAGAGGGAAAGATAGAGAAAGAAATGTGTGGTAGGTAAGAGAGAGAGAGAGAGAGAGAGAGATTTAAGGAAGAATAAATTGCTGGAAACGGTGAATAAATTTGTAAGAGCAGAAAGGAGAGTCAGGTTTCAACGGAAGCAAATAATAGCATGAGTCGAATTCATCTTTCGGCCTTATAACGGTAACGATAGATAGATAGATAGATAGATAGATAGATAGATAGCGAGATAGCGTTTTTGTGTATGCATAGGGAATAATATATAATAATGATATATTTATTCACCTATTAGTATGTCGGTCAGTGTCTGTGTGAGTAAATTGATTAGTGAATTAAATAACTTCCACCAATCCTATTAAAGTGAAAGAGTTTTATAGAAAGTAATTCACACTTACTTAAAATATGATAGACCGACATAAAAAGAAAAAAGTCCTTTAAAGAAAAAAAACACTTTTTTGTATGGTATAAAACCATAAATAAATATAGGAACCAATAAAAATAAATCTGGTCATTGCTGTTGTATTTTTTTTCTTTTTTTGGTTGGGAGGGGGGCTTAGATTTACTTTTTTATTAAAAAATATCCGTTGTCGAATTCTTTGCCTTTCTTAGGAAGGCAGAATACTTCCCTTCACAATTCAGCGCTACTATAACTGATATTTTAACTTTCATCCTTCATTCAAAACTTGGATTGTTTTCTGTCACTTAAAAAAAACGAAAACAAGTTTTTTCACTGAGATTTTTACTGTAAGAACTCTCTTGTTAAAACCGGTTGGAGAGGATTCACTTTGCTGTTTGAACTAGACACTCGGTGTTTCGTTATCCCCTGAGGCAGATTAAACGAAAGTGCTTCTTGTATTTGTTTATTTATCTATCTTTTTATTTATTCATTAATTCGTTGATTTATTTGCATTTTTTTTTTTTTTGCTAAGTTGAAGCAATAAAAACTCTCGTTACAATGTGCTTTCGTTTACAGAGGAAACGTAAAACTAGGTATTTGTTGTCCTTTATTAAGCTTAGCCGAGTTGTGTCAAACAGCCTGGTGTATAGAGCACCCAGTGAGAGTCGAACTCACTTGTAATGATCTGCTAATCTAGCTTGCTACCCATTACATGAGGCGCCCGGTATTTAACAAACTGCTTCGCCAGAGGAAGGATGTGGCACAAGGTCAAATATGAGTTTTTAGTTTGATTTTGTTTGGTTTGGTTTGGTTTGGTTTGGTTTTATAGCACATCAAGCATTGTTGGCCATTGATGTAAAATCCATTTTTATACATATGAAATGTTCTATTTCAAACAATTCAATTTAGTATAAGTATAGTCTTTGCTTACACACAAATGAAAATCAAAAACAGTTCTATTTCAAACAATTCAGTGTAGTATACTAAAGCAGTTCCATTTCAAACAATTCAGTCCAACACAAGTAAGCTGTCCAAATGTTAAAAGAGTTCTATTTAAGCAATCCAGTTTAGCATAAGTACGCAATTTAAATGTCAAAAGAATTCTATTTCAAGCAATTCAGTTTGACATAAATACACAGTTTAGTTCTATTTGACCCATAGATAGGACCCTATCATATGCTACCACTCCTGGACAGATTGGACCCGGGAACAATGGTAATGAAAGGGTACTCCGCATTCCCCAAAGCTCCAGCATTACTGGTCCCACTATCAGATTGTTTAGTATCATATCCATCATCATCATCATCATGTCGTGGTGCTAGCACGGATTTCCCTGACCCTCTCTCACCACCCGTTTTATCGTCCCGGCAGGTCCTCCTGTATCAGCACAGAGCAGCTGTAGGTAAGTTCTAGCTGGTCGTCCACCCTTTGCTCGTCCATGTGAAGGGGTCCACAGGAGTACATCGCTTATGAGGTTCATCCTTACTTCTCCAGCAGTCCCGCGTGTCTGGTTTGTTTAATTTCGTGGTTTTCGAGATGGTTGGTAGATGGCCATACAGCTGTTGTTTTGTAGGGTGTTGCCTCCTGGATTTGTAAAATACAGTTCGTAGCATTCTAGTTAAATTGCCATCAAGCTTTTAGTGTCATATCCAGGTCAGGACCCTTGTAACAGAGGTTTTCCTCTCTGAAGAAAAGCAGTCGGTGTATTCTACAGCATCAGCCAACTGAGCAACAAATATGAGACATCCAATGAGGACCAAACTCTCAAACTTACCATTACACAACGATGGTCGTCTGACCACCAGGTGTTAGTATACAGACAGGTTCCGATAAAATTTGTGAATTTGCCTAATGTTTCTACTGAATGAAACGAAAAAAAATGGAAATTATTTATAATCCAAGGTAAAATAGAATGTTTAAATAAAAGAAAATTTTAAAGGATAAAATAAGTAATATAAAAGAATTAGAGAGAGAATAAAATATGCAATGTAAATAATTTAGAGTAAGATTTAATATGAAGAGAATGACACTAAAGCAAACTTTAGTATTTAACTGGGTGATGTTTTGAGGGGTTTAAGTGTGTAATTTTTAACTGTAAGTTCAAAGGGTAAGTTCCGCAGCTTTCTAGTTTGGATATTGATTCGAAAAGATAGCACTGACAATAAGTTTTTAAAAAGGATTTTTATACAACAAGAAAGAAAGGAGTATAACAGATGAAGTGTTGCAATTTTTTGTGCAATTTGTGGGAACTTATCTGAGTGAGTGTCCGGGGAAATAAAGTTCTTTGAATCTGAGTAATTTTCTTTTCTTTTTAGTTTTGTGGAAATGTTTCAGTTTTCATTTAATTTCGAGTCTTCTTTAAAGTTCTTTTCAGCAGAATTCTCGGTTGAATTTTCTTTCAGTTGTTTAACAGCAGTCGAATTTCGTTTGATTTTACTTTTATTTTTTGGGAAGCTACTTGTCGCTAGAAATACGTATCGGCTGTTCAAGAAGCGAGTGAGGAAACCCTTCTGCTGGCTATTTTTTCTCGTGCCTTTACAGTTGGTCCGCGAATTTGTTCTGAGGGTTCCAGGAGTAGTTCTCGATAAACAGCGGGAGGTAGCTTTTTGGTGCTGTATTATCTGAGATTACTGCTCCGTTTTCAACTCTGGCCAAATCAAGTGCTGCACGTGATCGGTTTGATTTTTTTCTAGAAATAGATTTTTATAAAATAATTAAGATTTAATGTATCATTCCCACGCCAAGTCAATTATGTGGCATTGCTACTTCTTTTAGGCTTGAAAAGAAGTCACGTAATAATCTAATGGTGGCTGGAAGGCCAAAACCGGTCAGGATTAACACATTTGTATATACAGGTTGTCTCAAAATAGATGCAATCCACTAATACGATAATGAATTATTACGGAAACAAGAAACTCTATGTCAGCTGGTATGAGTTTTATACTTGATCTGGATTCTGTATGGGTACAGTTGAAGATCCTTTTCTAACATTCTTTGCAACGATGCACGTGAAAGACTAAGTTCTTGGTAACGTCATCGGGGGTACTTTTTCAAACTACTTCCGATAGAATCTCTTACTGCATCCAGGACATCTTGCTGTCAACTTTCTGCCAGATCTAGGATTTTCTGCCATCTTGTTGAGGTCGTTTACTGATTATGTGGCTTGGAATTTGTGTGCCCAACGATAAATTTGGCTTTTCTGGGGATAATTGTTCAAGTTAAACTTCCTGCAAAATTTTGCTGGAACAGTTTTGAATGATTTTGTCTCCAAATAAGTAGTGATGAAAAATATTTTTCCTCTCTTGTCCAAAGCATTGTGATCGAGGATTAATAGTTGTTATATTGTACTATTTACAAATCTGAAATTAAAAAAAAGAATGCAACATTATTATTAGTAGAGTAATTAACAGTCACATAGCTCCCATGTTTATTGAGACACTATATATATATATATATATATATATATAATTGTTAGGAAAATACAATCGGATTTTAGAATAAGCTTTTATTCCTGAATCAATGAATAAAAACAGTGTTTTAATCCGACAAAATATGACCCTTAAATATCAATGCATTTCTGCCATCGATGAACAACGTGATTTTCACCTCAGCGCTAAAATTCTAAAGGTTTTTATGCCATTAAATCTTTATATGCGGTTTCTACACCTCCTTTGGAACGGAATGGTTTTGGGTGTAAGATGTGACTAGATGCTTGGAAAAAAGGGTAATCGATGGGTGAAAAATCAGGGGAATGTGGTAGATAGGACAAAATCTCATATCTAAAGTCAATGAGTTTCTGCCGTGTCAACCAAGCAACAAGAGGCCGAATCTTGTCATACAACAAAATTATGACCAAACATGAACTCATGCAAAAAGTAAAGGCATCCCCTCCCCCATGTAAAACTTTCATATAAACTTCAAAATCAAATTCTGAAAGAAATGATTGAAAATTAAGAAAGCGAACACTCTAATGATTGGGAATGTGAATTTTTTATACAACTACAATGAAGAAAATATGTTAACAGAATTTAATCAGTTCATACAAAAACTGAACATAATTTTCCGAACAACCTTATATATATATATATATATATGTGTGTGTGTGTGTGTGTGTGTGTGTGTTCGTATATATATATATATATTTCTACTATGGTTTATATTTCTACTTTATCGTTTATAATATAGACACATTCACCCATATACATACACACACACAAACCCTTTCCAGAGGGATTACTGATTTAAGGGTGGTCTCAGCCGAGTCAGGTGGCTTGAAGTGATGGATGTTTGTTAAGAAAAGCTGAAAAGATTGCGATCGAGAATGCAAGGACAAATGAAAAGGTGAAAGAAGCTGTTGGAAGGGTGTTAAGGCCTATATCTTTTTACTAATCAATCTTTCTCTAAATAGATATGCTATTGCTGGACCCATGTCAAGGTTGAAAATAGGCGCAACACCTTTTTATAAATTTCAATGGCTGGGTAGTGGTTATGGGAGAGTAATATGGCCAAGTGAAAAACTAAAACTGAAATATTAATATGCTGCAGTCGAGAAAGATATATAATAAAAATATATATGACGTCTCATTTTTTACAGGCTCATTGGCCTAGAGGGTAGAGTGTTTGCCAATGGTCCGGGAGACCTGAGTTCAATCCCAAGTCACGTCATACCAAAGTCTTTAAAAATGCTACTTGATACCTCCTTGCTTAACACTCAGCAATATAAGGTACGTATCAAGGGTAAAGTCGAGCAATTCAGGGAAAGGAGTAACGGCCTCCCCTACACCTCGGCGTAGTAGATATTGAAAAGGGAGCCTTCTGGTCGCCTTCGACTACGGTCGCCAATTTTTTTTTATATGTGACGTAGTTTAAATGCTGCAGAATTTGTTAAAAGTGTCTGAAAATATTTTCATTGCGTTATCTTCCACCAGAAATACTGAAATCCTGATATCTTTGATTTAGAGGAAAATTAACTTTTTATAAGAATCATTTGAAGTGCACTTATTCTCACACATACACACACATACACTGATACATCAGAACAAACTGAGGTAGTGAAAAACAAAGAAATATATATATATATATATATATATATATATATATATATATATATATATATATATATATATATATATATATATATTGTATAACATGGCAGAAAACTATTACGAAGGCATGTTTTGTTGAACATGCTAGAACGCTTTTTATTGACTGTTTTTGATTCTAGTTTATCAAGTTGTTGGCTTTGTTTCCGAATTTCAAGTTGGTGTAAAAATTGTCCCATGTTTTTTTTCTCAAGCGCTTTCAAACATACTTTGGTCGTCTTCAGAAATCATCGTTTGTAGTGGCTGTTTAGATTACGCATTTCTGTTTTGAATTGAGTTGCAACGTTCTTTTTCATTTTTTCAATTGAGTTGTAGCGGGTTTTTTAAACGTTTTCGGGGGTTTGTTTTGTTTAGTTGTTGTTTTTTTAAACTGTTTGTAAAAACGTTTTTAAAAAATTAAAAAAGAACGCCACAACTCAGTAAAAAAAAAAAAAAAAGAACGCAACAACTCAATTAAAAAAAGAAATACTTAACTTAAAAAGTCACCACGAACGACGACTCCTGAAGACGACCAAAGAAAGAGCCTGGGAAAAGAACATGGGACAATTTTTACACCCATTTGACCCTAAAATTCGGAAATAACCCACAACTTAAGAAACTAAAATCAGAAACTATATATAAAAAGTGTTCTATCATGTTCAACAAAACATGCCTTCGTAATATCATCATCATCATCATCATGTCGTGCCGCCAGCACGGATATCCCTGACTCTCTCTCGCCACTTCTCCCTATCGTTCATTTCCTCTGGCAGGTCTTCAGGGCTACATCCCGTATCCTCACAGAGCTGTTTTATGCATGTTCGAGCTGGTCGTCTTGTTTTGCTCGGCCGAGTACATCACTTATGAGCTCGTCCCTGCTTCTCCGGCAGTGTCCTGCATGTCTGGTTCGTCTAACTTGGATAGTTTTCGTGGTGGGAGGTAGGTGGCTGTATAGTTGGTGCTTTGTGGGGTGTTGGCTCCTGGGCTTCTTCAATATTGCTCGCAGCATTCTTGTGTAGTTGCCGTCTAGCTTTTTCTCCAGCAGTTTTGTTAGCGTCCAAGTAGTGCATCCATATAGTAGTATTGATACGACCGCTGCATGGAAGAAACTGTGTTTCATTTTATCAGTCAGGTCTGATTTCCATATGACCGATAGCTTATCGATAGCTGTCCATGCCTTCGTTAGCCGCGTGTCGATGTCTTTTTCGGTTGATGAGACACTGCTTCCTATGTAGGTGAACTTGTCTACTAGTTTCAGAGAGCTTCCGTCTAGTGTGGAAATGTTGCCTGTTTGATTAAAGCACATGCATTCAGTTTTGTGTGCATTGACATAGAGGCCAATGCCCGCGGCCGCTTGTTCCAAACTATGCAGAAGTGGTTCGGCTTGGTTGGGTGTATTTGCCAGAATCGCGATGTCATCGGCGTAGTCAACGTCAGTAATTGTTTTTGCGGGGTACCTTCTGCTTCTTTTCTTTGTCAGCTCGAAGCCGTTTTCTTTGATTTTATCAATCGATGTTCTAAACACGTAGTCAAGACAGATGACAAAGAGGTATGGGGCAAGCGTGTCCCCTTGTAGTATATATATATATTCTCCTTTAAGTATGCTTGATTAGACAGGACGAACACTTCGTGTTTCCTAATTCTATCTTTGATTCGTTCAAGCCTTCGGATGGATCGTTTGAATTTTGGATGGAATGTACTTAGGAAAATGCCGTATTTTTCCAAGTACTTTTGGTTCCAACTCGAGTCATCCTCGGGAAAGCGAACAATGAAATGACAATGACTCATCATATACATTAATATGAAGAGTAGGAGGAAGAACATGCGGGAGGGAAAAGAATTTTTCATTGGGTGATTAGCGGGAAATGTGCCATAGGCATTTTAGAATGTGGCTGCTATTGTCAAATTTGTTCTAAAATCAGAATTTATCTGTATTTGGAGTTGAGGCATGAATACGTTTGGAGGTGTTGAGAAATGGAACTAACATCGTATGCGGGAGGAGTTAAATGTTTAAACACAGTTGTTTACTTGTTAATCTAAACACAGTTGTTTACTTGTTAATCTAATTAATAAATATGTTTGTTAATATCGTGTCTGATGTGCATACTTGAATAGCTTTGAATAATTCTGAATATGACAGGATGGAGACAGAAAATTACTTATAAAATACGTATTTTGAAGAATTGAATTTTTAAAAGATTTTCAATTTCTAGCTTTTATGAAATCGTCTCTCATCCTGTCAAAGATACCTATACAGACAGAATATTCAAATATTCTTTGATTATTTACTTGGTTTGGTTTGGTTTTATGGCATATCAACCATTGATAGTTATTTCATGTCAAATCCTGTTTTTACATATATATTAAGTATATCGGATTTGGTTTGGTTTGGTTTTATGGTATATCAAACATTTTAGATCCTTTAATATCAAAAAACCCTTTCAATGCATTTATTTTAAATATATGATTTCTAAACACATTTTGTCGATAACATTTTTAAACAACCCTGAGCTCATTTTGTTGCACATAGTTAAATGGTTTCATTCAATTTTAAAAAATTTAATTTGCATTAGTACACAGTTTTTTTTTTTACAGTCATTCGTTTAAATACAGTTTTTGTCCACACCGTTAAATGTAAAAACAGTTGTATTTCAAACAATTCATTTTAGGATGTCAAAGTTAAATAGTTCCAAGTATTGCTGTGAATCACAAACAATTCAATTAAATATTAGTTATTTGTTCATACACAGATAAATGTAAAACAGTTCTATTTCAAGCGATTCAGTTTAGCATTTACCACTCCGAACCACAGTCAACCTTGGAGCGATGGCGATGAAGGAGTACTTTGCATTCTCCAAAACTCCAGCATTACTGGAATCTCACCATCAGATTGCTTATTGTCATATCTAAGACACTCGTTGGGGGAGTCTTAGTCCTTTGTAAAGATCAAGTCGGTGTATTCTGCTATCCCAGCCGACTGGGCCAACTCGTTGGAGGAGTCTTAGCCCTCTACAGAGATGCAGGTGGTATATTCTACAGCCCCAGCCAACGGGGCCAAATTATTAACTTGTTTGTATTATCGCAACTGAGGTCTTAGGACACATGATGTAAGATTTTTAAGATTCTAGCTTCATATGTACCTTTAGATCTACAAGCGCTCCTAATAAATGTGCCTCAGCGCACTTTTCTGATTTTCATATACAAAAATGAATGATAGGAATTTCAAGGAATTCCAGACAACCAGCTTTGTCTTTGGTCTGGGATTCAATTGTGGTATCAGTTCGACTCTCTCAGCTGCGTTCTTTCGAGCAAGACAAAAAAAAAATGAAAGAAAAAGCCCGTTTAGACTGAGACGATACATTTTTATCTTCCAGAAAAAACTTGCAACGAAGAGTAACGGATATCCCTAATATTTGATTTCGTTATTATTTCATTTGGGAGGGGGAATTGGATTGGGGAGGGGTATTTTTATTCTTTTATGCATTTTTTTTCAGGATTTTAATTCATATTCGCACACTGCAAGAAGCGTGTAATATTTGCTTCTTAAAAGATTTATTTCGGCTGTTGTCTTTCAACAATTAATAATGTGACCGATTACTTATACATTCCAGCACGGAACTGAAATTATTGCCAGATTTTGTAAAGATTTTTAACACTGTATGTGTAGGGATATAATAAAGAATTGCCTACATTGAAGAGTAGGTATGTCTGTGAGGTGCATCGTGGAATGCCTCATGACAGTCCCAGAAAACCATTCTCGCTCTCTTCAGTCTTTGTTCTTTGATCAGTTGAGACGTAGTCTCTTGTTATTGTGAGTAAACAAAGCTGACGTCGTTCTTTCACTTGTATTGTAATGCTTCTCCTTGTAGTCAAATACTGACAGTAATGAAAATGGATACTCTACAATAATTTGAAAAACAAGACATCGTCAGGCAGGCGATAAAATAAATCACCACGACCCATTTTATCGGCCAATATCAAAAGGTTATTTTTAAAAGGATTATTCAAATTCAGGTGCTTAAACTAATACCCTTGGCAAAATTTATCAAATTAGTGCACTGAACAGATGTTCACTTAGTTTTATTTATTTATTTATTCATTTACTTATTTATTTATATTTAGCAGTAAATAAACTAACAACATTTTTTCCTTTAGCAGCTAAACATTGAAATCCAGCATAATATTCTCATTTCATCTGTAGAAAATTGGTCGGGTGAGAATGAGGTCATTTTTTTAGGACGATGGTGCATTTTGTCAGAGAGAAAAGAAAATTAAGCTTTCCTTCTAGCAAGGTATATAAAATCAATGACATGACCAGTGAACTGTCCGGATCGAAATATAATTGAAAATTTAAGGCGTATTTTTTTGATGGTCCATAAGAAGTTTCTATCCTCTAAAGAAGATCTATTAAGTGTCATTCAGGAAAGTTGAAACGACTTTGAAAAATAATATTGCTTTAAATTAATAAAATCCATACTTGAAAAAATTAAGTCTGTCATAAAAGTTTGAGGTAGGGCAATTAATATTAATTCTAATTCTTTGTCAACGAATTCTATAATTTCACAATTTTTTCCTTCACATCAAACTTACCACAGAGTGACCGAAATTCAGTGGGTTTTTAATGAGAAAAGGAATATTTTTTTAAGAAAGCGGATAATATTTTAAAAAATATTATAGATGCATACTACGAAGATGATCAAGCTCTTGCTGTAAATACACCTGACCAAGTCGAAAGTCTGCTATATAACCGAAAGCAAGCAGTAAGAGGCATCTGCCTCTACGCGAACTCAAAGTTCATATGTTTTAATCAAGATGGAGTCGGAGGGTGTAATGGTTAAAGTGCTGGACTATGAAATCGTAGTTAGCGAGTTTGAACTCCAGCCGTTCTATTACGTTCACTTTAGGACAAATACCCTTGGGAAAGGTATGAAACTCCTAATCCCTCCGGCTATGGATTAAATAGTACCACTACACTCATTCTGGAAGGATTGATTCGACATTAAATTACACAAGAAGGTTGATATACTATTAAACAACGATGACAATTTCCTCATAAAATGGCAACCCACTGAAATTAATGGATAAGTTCATATACCTCGGTAGCAATATCTCATCTATTCGCATAGCAGAGACAGCTATTAAGAGGTTCACTGTCAAATGGAAATACGATCTCTATAATAAGATAAAACTGGAATTTTTCCAAGCTTTGGCTGCATCAGTACTACTGTATGGATGCTCTGTTTTGACTTTTACAAAACCACTGGGAAAAAACAAGATGCTGCGCTGTTTTAAACGAATCCTGGAAGCTGTACCCCACGAAATAGCAGCTGTACGATCATTTCTTTCCCATCATGCAAACCATCCAACCAAGACATGATGGACACTTAGGACAAACCCATAACCAACATTTTTCAATGGACTCCGACACATGGACACACCACTGCCGGGTGACTAGCAAAAACTTACTTTAAACATTTTTGAGAGGACAGTAGATGCTAGCTTGAGGACTTACTTGGAGCGATGGTTGATCGGGACAGATGGCAAGAGAAATAGAAAGAGCGAGAGAAAGAGAGAGGGGGGCGGGAGAATCAAAGGCATCCGAACTATCGGTACGCTTTGATTATGATGATGAACCCCCTTCCTTAAAAATCAATATGTTAACCCCAAGCTTTTTTGACCCCTTGCAAAGATCGGACATAAGACAAAGCAGAATTCTTTCTTTTCATTTTTAATTTCACCCAACCATTTCGACACGAACGCTGACTTCGCCTTTAGTTTATTTATCTTTTCAGTAAAGTCAGATAGATCAGCTTTTTTTTTTTTTTTTTTTTTTTTATACAACGTGTGAAAGCACGTGCGATACCCTAGCCTCATCAGCCGCCAACCAGGGTGATAACACAGTTTCGGTAGCTCAAGGCGGTACTGCCACTCCTGGCGCTACCGAGCAGCTTTTGCCACCGGATAGGGTATTTAAAAGAAATATATATCTATGTATACACAAGATCAACTAAAAGCGGACATTACATTGGACGTTCGTTCATCTTCATTTTGGTGCAGTTTGTGATTTAAAAATGCGTTTACTTACGGCCGTTAGATGTCATAGCAACCGTTTCTTGATTTTGCGTAATTACACGAGAATGGTGGTTACACGTGTATAACATTCGTGTTGAAATCCTTTCTATATCCGTTATCTATTCGATTCGTTTTCTTTCATTTATGCGTTACTGCCCAAAAGCACTCGAGACAAACGTTATATATAATTCCGCTAAAAGATTTTATTTGTTGATCAATGGGCCCTCAAGATGGGTGGTGAGTAAAAAGAAAGCTCCTGGTCTAAGTTAGTTCAGGTAGCTATCGGATTACCCTTGGGCCACTAAATTCTTGGCTTGCAAAAAATGTCTCCAGGACGCTGATGGTCAGCAATGGGCTCGTGAATACTGTGGGGGTAAACCTGACTCATAGGCCCATCATTCGATTTACATTCTCCGACTGGAGAATTACGTTCTTCGCACCAGCGCGCCTTGTGGATTCGTGTTCCTCGCAAGCTGTTGAATTTTCTGCCGCAATCACACGTTGTAGCCGGGTACATATCCAGATCGTTACCGTAGGAGCAAGTAAGATGGGTGATATATTCTCTTTCCCCTCTACAGACACCCTGAGGGCATTTTTCTTTCATTGTATTATCCATATTTGTTAAAATTCATGTCTTTCCAGGATGTCACTCCAACTTTCTGAAGAGCCACTTTGTCTTTCCAAAGAGTCATCTTGCTTTCCAGAGAGTCTTAGTGTTCAAATTTTCATCATAAAACGTGTGAAAGCACGTGCGATACCCTAGCCTCATCAGCCGCCAACCAGGGTGATAACACAGTTTCGGTAGCTCAAGGCGGTACTGCCACTCCTGGCGCTACCGAGCAGCTTTTGCCACCGGATAGGGTATTTAAAAGAAATATATATCTATGATAGATCAACTTTTATCTCTATCTTTAAGTTTTCTGTACTTCAGTTTGTGGATGGTAGGTGGCAAAGAATTGATGAGTAAATTTTACGTTGCCTGTTTGCTTCGTGCTTAGATTTAATATACATGAATCAAACGCTGGTTGTTTTCACCAATCCGAGGTCCACAGGACTTTCGCGCCGGGAGGGTGTTATTGTGCTAACTACCAGGTCCCCAGGGGTCTTAACTTCAGGTAATATCTACTTGGCAGGTCTGAGTTCATCGCTTGGCACCCCCAAAATGGGGAATGTCGACGGGATCAGGTATTTTTCGTGACGGCCATACATGAATCTCGATTTCTGCGCGGCTCCCCACGATGAAATGACCTTGTGTCAAATCGGTCTTGGTCAGAGGTTAGATAAATATCAAACGCAGGCCGGTTTTTCATGCGGATGAGGATGCGAATTTGCGTTGGGGTTTTTCGTTTACTGTCAACTTGAAAAATAAGTTCGGTCAAGAGAAAAGAAACAATTTTTTTCTGATTGATCTTTTTTTTATATCTTGTCTATTTATGTATTCACGGCCTTTTCTTTGCATGTTTAAGTTTATCCCATTTCTTGCTTTTTTATTTTTATTTCTTTTGTTTTGTTTTTTTGTTTTGTTTTGTTTTTTCTTTCTCGCTTTTCCCAACGTTTTTTTTTTTTTTTATTCTTCCTTTTCTTTATGCCAATTTCTTGTGTTTTTGTTGTTTTTTTCTCACGTACCTAAATCCTCTTTTTTAAAAACTTTTTAATTCTTCCACTCTTATTTATTTCGCTCGTTCTTTCTTTCCCACTTTTCTTTTGTTTTTTGCCTATTTCCTAGTCCTTTACCACAATTTCCTCATATATATATATATATATATATATATAGAGAGAGAGAGGTAGAATATATAGGGGTAGAAGCTTGGATTGGCGTTTGAGTCAAGCGGGTTTCGATCCCAGCTACGGGAAGCTAGTAGTCTAGCCACACTGATGAGTTCTGATGAACGAAACAGATCTGTCTGTGGATGACTATATATATATCTATATATATACGGTTAGAATTCAATGCCATAAACACCTCCAAAACGCAAAGTCAACAACTCACCATTTTTAATATATTGTGATCTTTTTAAATGAATACTGTAAAGATTTTGAGGTTCAGAGGCGCATGAAATGTTAAATTCTATGCTTCAACACACACACACACACACACACACACACACACACACACACACACACACACACAATTAGATGAACCAGACGTGCGGAACACTGCTGGAGAAGTAAGGACGAACTTATAAGCGATATATTCCAGTGGACCCCCTCACATGAACAAGCAAAGGCAGGACGACAAACTAGAACCTATATACAAAAGCCCTGTGCCGATACAGGATGTAGCCTGGAAGATCTCTCGGGAGCGATGGACGAGAGAAACGGGTGGCGAGAGAGGGTCAGGGAAATCCGTGCTGCCAGCGTGACATAATGATGATGACGATGATTATATATATATATATATATGTTTCCTTCAACAGTTCTCTTTTTCGGTCTCTTTTCTTTCCGTTCTTGTGTGCTCTTTTTTTTCCCTCGCTCGTATTAACGTTGGGGGTTTGAAATATACTGACTCTATCCCCAGGAAAAGAACAAGACCACCTCCACCAAAAAAAAGGAGTTGTTCTGGTTATGAGACTAACCAGCATCTGACGGTGAGGCATTAGTTCTGAAAATTTGGGTAATGTGGAGTATCCTTCATTCCCTTAACTCTCTGGTTCACTCTGTCCCGGATGGTCGGAATCTATTAGGGCTACAGCAGTGGGTCAAATAGATCTATTTGAATTAGATAGGACCGTGAACAAAAAAATTATTAAAACCAGCTACACAATAAATGTAAATATAAACAATGAACGCGATTCCCTAAATCCTAGGCTGAAAATAACTCTAGATGAGTTGATACGATAAAATTAATCGACCAATTAATCATTCTTCTTTCCTTTACTTTCTTATTTCTTATTCGCTTTACTTACTTTTTCTTTCTTTCTTTCTTTCTTTCTTGCTTTACGTTTCATTTTCATTTGTCTTCTTCGGCCGCTCGTTCCGTCAAGGGGAAGTACCCTTATCGTAATAGCTTGGACTGCGACATCGTAGTGAACGA
>OY757912.1:68380655-68448155 GCA_963585895.1 Sepioteuthis lessoniana | reverse complement strand
ACTAAGCATTCTACCGTTGTATTTTTTCAAAACAAATCTCTTTGATTCTATTAAAGGACCCGTCTCATTGGTTTGGTTTGGTTTGGTTTGGTTTGGTTTGGTTTTAAGCCATATCAACCATTGTGGGTTATTTAATGTCAAATATTGTTTATTTATATATATTAGATATATATGATTCATAAACATAAGTCAACAAAGTTAAATAGTTCTAAGTATTACAATGTATCATCAACAATTTAATTAAACATCAGTCATTTGTTTACACACAGTAAAAATATCAAACAATTCTATTTCAATCAATTCAATTTAGCATAAGTTAACAACGTTAAATCGTTCCAGTTATTGCTCTGTATCACTAACAATTGAATGAAACATCAGTAATGTGTTTATTCACCATTACATGATGAACACTTCTATTTCTAACATTTCAATTTAGAATAAGTCCTTAGATACCCATTCCCAAACACGGATCTGATGATCCGACCCAAATTATGACTTCACATTAAAACTCTTTCCAACCACCAAGCAAATCACACATAACATACATACACACACACACACAGTGAGGGAGAGAGAGAGAGAGAGAGAGAGAGAGAGAGAGAGAGAGAGAGAGAGAGGTTACATCGACCATAAATTTCTCATTAAATTCGTTTCCAAACAATATTATTGATACAACTCAAATGAATGGATGGTCGAATGAAAATATTTACTAGGTAAATATACGTTTGTCGCTGCCTCCCATCAGACAGAACTTGACACAAGGTCATAACACAAGGTCATGACACAAATTTCGCTTATATAATTAAGGGAGGGAGCGTTGGATACGAACCGAGGCTCGAGCATTACCGGACTATGCTGGTCATCGGTTCACTGAGTGCAATGTGAGCCAGCTGAGCCCGCAGATGGACATGGACTCACACGATATATTACATGAGTCCAGCTCAGATGCTTGTCTATAGCTTGAACTGGACAATGCAATCAATGCAGCTCGCCCAGCCGAAGGTGGTCCAGTCGAAGCTGGGGACATTTTGACCTTGAGTCTGCCATTGATCATTGATGTGCTATCCAGCACGAATGCCAGACGGCATTGCCAAAAAGCCAGGTGACAATAGTTTCTGCGTAATATGCATCTCTCTCTCTCTCTCTCTCTCTCTCTCTCTCTCTCTCTCTCTCTCTCTCTCGCTGTAACCTTTTGAGTTCAACTTGGTCAGTTCAGCCAAAAAGATGTGTGGATTTTTAAGTTTGAAAGCACAAGGAAATCTTATATATATATATATATATATATATATATATATATATATATATATCAGTACACATACACGTACGTATACATACATACACGAGGTTATCGTCGTAGGATTGGACACGGTGACTCAAGTTAAAATACTAGATGAAGCTGATTGCATTCTACTTAGGGTTGACAACCTTGGGAAAGGTATGGTTGGTTGGTTGGGTGGTGTTTTATGGCATATCAGCATTCATACGTTATATAATACGAAATTTTCTTTGCGTGTTTGTTTGGGCTTTATGCCATATCAACCTTTATAGGTTATTTAATCCCAAATCTATTTTTATACAAACAATTCAGTTTAGCTCAAGTACACGGTTTAATTGCCAAAAAACATTTCTATTTCCAGCTATTTAGTTTAGTCAAACAGTTCTAATTCAAACAATTCAGTTTAATATGAGTATAGTTTTTGTCAAAGCAGTTCTATTTCAAACAATTCAGTTTAGCGTAAGTACCATTTCAATGTCAAAAGCAGTTCTATTAAAGCAATTCAGCTTAGCATGAGTAAACAGTTTGGACTCCAAAACTTTCCTATATCTAGCAATTCAGTTTAGCATAAGTACGCAGTTTAATTCTATTTGACCCATAGATAAGACCCTATCAGTCGCTACCACTCTGGGCCAGAGTGGACCTGAGAACAACGGCAATGAAGGGGTACCCTGCATTACACAAATCTCCGATATCACAGGAACCTCAACATCTGATTGTTTACAGTCATATACAGGACACTCTTTGTCTGTGTCTTACTCCTCTGTAGAGAAGCAGTCAGTGTATTCTACAGCTCCAGCAGATAGGACAAGAAATGGTATGAATCCAGTTATTAGTAAATATAGAGTAAGTAGTTGGGCGGACTGTAGTCTTTAAATTTCCGTGTGGTAACCAGCCTAGGAGAAGGAAAAGTCTGATTTTAAACATGTTAAACTCCGCTTAAATAATTGACCTTGTCTTGCATCCTGCTTTTGCGGAGGGGTTGGGTAAACACACTCATATATAAGTGTGTGTGTGTTTATAATGTGGGGTTGGAACACAAATTCTTCACTGATTTCGTTATCCACGAGACTTTCTTTTCCTATCAAATATCTACGACTTGTTATCTAAGCTTCATTCCTGTTAAACTGTCGGTAGTTGATGCAATGATAACAATTCCAGACCCGGAAGTGAAAACCGAAAAAAAAACCCAAACGGAATAGGACAAAAGCAGAACGAAACGAATCGCACCAGCCTTCTTCAATTCTCACTTCCGCCTGCATAACACACATTCCAAAACCCCTCCTCCACCATATAAACAAGTCAGTTTTTTCTCTTGTTGCCATATCCGCTTGTTCATACAAGCGTTTCGAAGGTACCTTTTCTTGGTTTAGTTTCTGTTTCTCTCTTTCTCTGCCTTTTTCTCTGCCACTCTATCAATCTATCTCAATATCTGTTCGCCTCTGTATATATATATATATATATATATATATATATATATATATATATATATATATATATATATATATATATAACATGTGTCTGTGTGTGTGTACGCATCCGTTTGTTCATACTAGCGTCTTGTAAGTGTCTTTTTTGGTTTATTTTGTTTCTCTCCGTCTCTGTCTGTTTCTCTCTCTCTCTTTCTCTCTCTCTCTCTCTCTCTCTCTCTCTATATATATATATATATATATATATATATGTGTGTTTATCGTATCTATGTCTGTAGGTTATTGGTAGGACGTATGTGTACGATTTTATGAGTGAATTCATGAGGAAATATCATATCATATATATATATATATATATATATATATATATATATATATATATATATATATATATATAAAGAGAGAGAGAGAGTGAGAGAGAGAGGGTAGAAGAAAGGAGGGAGAGCTAGAACGAGATAGAGAGAGGTTTCTCTCTCTCTCTCTCTTTCTCTCTCTCACTCTCTCTTTCTCTCTCGCTCTCTCCGTACGTGTGTGTATGTTTATGTATATGTATAGGGGCATTTGTGTGTACTCGTGTGGTTGCGTACGTGCTTGCGAATATAGATGTATCTCATGAATAAAAGTGTAAATACATTTGCTAGACTGTGTGTAATGTGTTTGTGGTATGCGTTTGCTTTTATATGACTCTGTAGTATGTATGTATGTATGTATTAAACGTTTGCGGAAGAATCTAGCAGTTTTATTTTAAAAGGAAGTTATTCAGTTTTTAGTTTCCCCTCAAAAAGGTCATTAGGACTGCCTTTACATATGTATTTATGTGCTTACGTTCTTTCGTATATATATACAGATGCGCTTTCCACGTACATATGTGCGTGAGTATATGTGTGTGTATATATGTGTATATGTGTGTGTGTACTTAAGCTCAATGTTAAAAGGTTTGATGTTTCCACCATCACAGGTAGGAACTAATGGAAAACTCGGTTACATGTTTGCATAATGAAAAGTGAAAGTATATATATATATATATATATATATATATATATATATATATATATATAGAGAGAGAGAGAGAGAGAGAGAGAGAGAGAGAGAGAGAGAGCGCAATCTCTCCACACGGGCATGATGTGATACAAGGTCAATTTTCAAGCAGAGTTTTATAGGTTTGAAATAATAGTTTTCCTTCTCTTAGACTGGATGCATAACCATGGCTAAAGAATCTACACTGATCTACTATTTACCCATTGCTGGAGGGAGAATAATTGGATTCATACCTTCCTCAGGGACAGTAGGGCGATGGGAAATGCAATCAGCTTCGTCCAGGATTTGAACTCGTAACGCCGTGTCAATATCCTACGACGATAATCATTATACCATTCACCATACGCGCGCGTGCATGTGTGTGTGACTGAAGTAATTTAAAAATTCAGTTGGTCAACAGACATCAGGGAGTGTCATAACTTTCATCTTTAAGTCCTGGTGGTGATTGACTGATTGATTGAATTTCACGGAATTTCAACACGTTTAGGGTTATTTCATGCCTAGATGTTTGGGAATTGCGTGCATTGTACGTGTATGTTTAGAGAATGCAAAATAGAACCCTAAGTAACCTGAAACGATTACATTCTTTATTTAAGCCTTTTTTTTAATTGATTGCTTGATTTTAACGGCATGTCAACCCGTCTAAGTTTATTTTATGCTTAGATGTTAAGGAATCACGAATATTTATTGAATACAAATAATTTTAAGACAGATCTATCTAACCCAGAGTTTGGACTATAACTGGTGTTAAAACTCTGGTTTGCTGGTGGGTTGGTTGGTTGGTTGGTTGGTTGGTTGGTTTTTATGGCAAGTCAACTCTTAGGTTATTTTATGCCGAAGACGTATTACTGTAAAATGATTTCAAGTATTGCTTTCTAATACAGTTAAATTGTTCCAAGTATTACAATGTAATACTAATAATTCATTTTAATATCAGTCATTTGTTTGCGCACAGTTAAATAGTTTACATAATGGTAAATGATTAAACAGCACCATTTAACCAATAGATGGGATCTTAACAGGTAATACAATTCTGGGTCAGGGCGGAAATGAAAATAATGGTAATAAAAGGGCACTCCACATTCTCCAAAGCTTCAGGATTGCAGTCACGCCATCAGATACAGTGTAATATCCAGGACACTTTTGCCCAGTCGGCTGGGGCTGTAGAATACACCGACTGCACCTCTGCAGAGGGGTAAGACCCCCCCCCAACGAGTATCCTGATATGACACTAAACAATCTGATAAGCGAAGTTCCGGTAATGCTGGAGCTTTGGGGAATGCGGAGTACCCCTTTATTGCCATCGCTCCCGGGTCCACTCTGGCCCGGAGTAGTAGCACCTGATATGGATTAAATAGAACTAAACCCTGCTTCCTTCACTATACTGATTTTTGCATTTAAACTACGTATTTAAGCTAAACTGAACTGTTTAAAATAGAACTGTTTTGACATTTAAACTGCGTACTAATGCTAAACTGAATTATCTGAAATACAACTGTTTGACATTTAATTCAGTGTATTGCCCTGTTGGCTACGACTGTATAATACACCGACCGCTTCTCTGCAGAGGGGTAACACCCCCAAACGAGTGTCCAGGATATGACACTAAACAATCTGGTGGTGAGGTCCCAGTAATGCTGGGGTTTTGGGGAATACGGAGCACCCCTTCATTGCTATTGCTCCCAAGTCCACTCTGGCCCGGCGTGGTAACACCTGATAGTGCTCTATCTATGGGTTAAATAGAACTAACAGCATACTTATGCTAAACTGAATTGTTTGATTTAACTGAATAGTTTGAAATAGAAATGTTTTCGACAATTAAACCTACTTACATTTTAACTGCGTGCTCATGCTAAACTGAACCATTTGAAATGGAACTGTTTTTTGACATTGAAACTTTATTTACACTAAACAGAATTGTTTAACATAGAACTGTTTTGACATTTAACTGTGTGTAAACAAAATCTTTACTCATAATAAACTGAATTAGCGGATTTAGAACTGCTTGAATAACCTGAATTGCTAGAAATAGAAATGTTTTTCACAATTAAACTGTACTTACATTTAAACTACGTGCTTATGCGAAACTGTATTGTTTAAAATTGAACTGTTTTTGACATTGAAACTGTACTTACACTAAACTGAATTGTTATATATAACCGAATAAACTGAATAGTTTGAAATAGGAATGTTTTTGACAATTAAACTGTGTACTCACGCTACACGGAATTGTTTTAAATAGAATTGATTAATTAAATAAAAATGGATTTGGCGTTAAATAACCTACAAAGGTTGATATGCTATAAAACCCCACCAACCAGGACACTTGCTGCTTTGGGATACCTCTCGACAGAGAACCAGTTGGTATATTCTATGGACCCAATCGATTAGGCCGTACAACTCCAAGTCAGATTAGACCTGAGAGTAATGGTAATGAAGGATGCTCTACATGACCAGACCCCCAGAACTGGAACCTCACAATCAGATACAGTTTAGTATCATGCTTAGAACGCCCTTTCTTTTTACTGAATTATAATAGAGGGTCTTACTCCTATGCATGAGATAGAGTCAGTATACTCCTTGCCTCGCTGACGGGCCGGAAGACAAGTAAGGTGTATAACTAATTCCACATCTTTTGTTTAATTTTACTTAGTAAATAACAACAGTGAACAATCAACATAGTCCAGAAAAAAAAATGCTTTAGTAGGAAAGGTTGTGTTTAAACAAGTGTGTGTGAAGGTGCGGATTATGTTGGTTCAAATTTCTATTTTCGTCTCAGTAAGTAATTTATGTAACGAAGTAATTTTAGGTACTGTATTTGGTTCCATCTTACGGTATCTTCCATTCATCTGAATCAGTGGTTATGAAACTCTCATCCGGAAACTACGGGAGGCTCCAGAACATCAACAGCAGGGGTCCGCAGACACTACAAAGGTTCTTTGAAAATTTACATTATACGATTAGCGATAAAACCGCAAGTTCGTATTTCTAGTTCCTTGTACATACTAATGAATATTCAGTTTAAACAGCAGCCACTCCCCAAATTTTGGCTTGACGTGGCTTCTGTGTATCCATTGTTGTCTCAGAGGGCGTTCAAAATGCTGCTACATTTCGAAAACTATATCTATATGCAAAAAAGCATTTCCATAGCTAACCAATATAATGGTTAGATACAGATCCAAACTCGAACAAAGTGAATTGTGTGTATCTTTGTTAAAAATATCATCAACTGATAATTTGTGCCTAACAGGACATGCACATCCTTCTCACTTAATGTCATTACTCAGTGTAAATTCTGAATGGGATCTTCAGATATTTTTGATAAATTTTATTTTTATTTATATGGGGATCCACGAAATATAGACCCTAAAATAGGAAGGAGTCCCAAGTCTAAAATGTTTGAAAATTACGGCTCCAAGTGACCTGTTTTGCAAATTTTAACAAACTGAATAATATTAAATGGTCTCGTTCTGCGATCACTCACCGTTTTTCACCGACTGGGGTTGTAGAATACACCGACTAGCATCTCAGCAGAGAAGTAAGATCCCCGCAACGAATGTCCTGGATATGACACTAAACAATCTGATAGCGAGGTTCCAGTAATGCTAGAGCTTTGGTGAATGCATATTAGCCCTTCATTGCCATCGCTCCGGGTCCACTCTGGCTCGGAGTGGTAACACCTGATAGGGTCCAATCTATGGGTCAAATAGAACTAATCTGCTTACTTATAGTAAACTGAATTGTTTGACATTTAACTGTTTATAAACAAAAACTTTACTTATACTAAACTGAATTGTTTGAAATTTAATTCGACGTTAAATGACCCGATAAGAGTTAATGCGCCGTAGAACAAAACAACAAACCAAGCAACCGTTATATCGGATGTACTCTTCGTTTCGGAAGGTCTGCAAAACACGTGTGTATCTAATGAGCTGGCAAGGCACGAAAAGAGATTGAATACCCCTTTCAGCGGAAGTGGAGTTGTGAAGTATTTTATTTTATTTTCGTATTTTCTTATTTATTTCACCTTTTTTTAATTTTCGTATTGTATCAATTTACTCATCTCTACTTGGTAAGTAATTGAATAACGTGAAGAAAATATACAATATACGTTTGTCATTTAATGTTAAAATATTCCTTTGACTATCTTCTATTTCTTTATAGTTTCAGAAACTGAAATTAATTTATCTGTAATGAAATAAACCAATCTTGCTATTTTACTATTTTAGGTAAATGACGATTCATGCCTTTCCCAAATATATTAATTTGAGGTTAACACTAATAATGTCTATGGGAACTTAAACTTATTTGCCAATTCGATTATCTGAGTCTAAAAACGTTCACCCAAATCTCGTTTAACCAACCGGCATCTTAAAAAAAAAAACGAACTTCATATATATATATATATATATATATATACATATATATATATAAGGTAAGGATCATAGGAAAAGTGGACCAATCAAGGTAAAGGAGTATCGTCCTCCCCTACAGTACCTATCGAAAAGGGAGCCTTTGGGTTACCCTCGACTATGGTCGCCAGCAGCTTATATATATATATATATATATAAGTGTGTGTGTGTGTGTGTGTGTGTGTGTGGATGAATTGGATGATCTTGAATATCTATCTATCAATATATATATATATATATATATATAGAGATAGATAGATAGATAGATAGATAGATGATCTTAAAAATGCAACTTGATTTGAGGTCCTTCTGCTATATATTACATTTGTTTGGTTTGGTTTCTTTATTTAATGGCATATCAACCTTCGAGGGTTTTTCAATGCCAAAGCAATCCTCTAGTCTACGGGGAGTGTCCTCGCGTTGTAATGGTTAAAGCGATGGACTACGGAATCGTAGTAAGCGAGTTCGAAATCCAGTCGCGCTATTACGTTCACTTTCGGACAAATACCCTTGGGGAAGGTATAAACCCCCTTATCCTCCCAGCTATGGGTCAAATAGTATCACTACTGCTCTTCTACAACGATGGGTTAGGCATTAAATAACCTATAAAGGTTCATATGCCGTTAAACAAAGGAACCAATTCTATTTTACATTGAATCGACTCAGAAAATTTCTTCTTTTATTCTTTCAAAATGTTGCACACCCGACTGAATTTGAACAGTTTTTAATGTAATTAATCCGTAACTTTTTTTTGTGATTTATAAAAAAAGTTGTTTTTCCCATGAATGTAAACAGAATTCATATGCCTTCTAATTTACAAAGACTGGTATACAATTTACGTGGTTGCAATCTTTAAAAAAAGTTTTTTTTTCTTCAATACTTGTTGCTTATTATTCCATGAATGATTTAAATTAGTATGTTGTAAAGTATTTTGTGTTTGTAAGTAAAGTTGGCGACCACAGTCGTGGGCGACTCAAAGATTTCCTTTTCGGTAGCTACTACACTGAGGTGGAGAGAAGGACACAACTCCTTTTCTTGGATTGCTCCACTTTACCCTTGATACGTACCTTGTAATGCTGAGTGTTAAGCAAGGAGAAATTGAGTACCATTTTTTAAAGTCTGTAGTCTGACTCAACCTGGGAGTAAACCCAAGTCTCCCGAGCCATTGGTGAACACTCTACCCAATAAGCAAATGAGCTGGTTGAATGTGGACGTAAATATATATATATATATATATATATATATATATACACTCTCTCTCTCTCTCTCTCTCTCTCTCTCTCTGTATATATATATATATATATTATTGAAAAAATGGCAGTGATTATCTACGCGTAAAAAAAGAATGAATGGGAAACATGAAGAATTTATTATTATTATTATTATTATAAATTCACCGAAATTTTCTGTCACTGAAAACATCTAAATGCGGGAGCGCCCACTTACACATATGTTTAAACACACACACACATACACACACACACATATACACACACAGGGTGCCTGCATATCGAGAATCAAATCCGCTGCCTTCATATAAACTGACAATCAATTTGAGTGCCTTTGGTGTATATGCATGGACAGACATTCTCTCGTATGGTTACTCAGTCGACAGAGTGGGCATCACTGAGTTAGCTTTTCTATTGTGCCACTGTCTCATTCAGAATGACTGAACGAGTAGATTCTTCATGTTTTAGTGCAAGTTGAATTTTTGTTTTATCATCGCACCACAAAGGTCTGTCTAGTAAAGGTTTGGTTGGCTCCGATATTTTCCCATGCTAAAATTACCGTTTAAGCGTCGTGAACGAGTATAAGGAGAATACAACAAATTAGTCCCCGGAAGACTCATTGAATAATTGATTTTAAACGAGGAAGAGATGCTGAGATGTATGTGTGATATCCTAATGAACATATTTTGAAGAGGTCATATATACACACACTCATATATATATACATATATACACACACACCTATATATACATATACAAACATACACACATATATATACATATATATACACACATATATATACATATATATACATTTATACACACATATATTCCTGTATACATTCATACACACACATATATATTCATATATACACACACACATATACATATACAAATATATACACACATATATATACATATATATACACACACACACACAGATAAATACATATATATATACATAAATGCATATATATATACACATATATATGCAAATATATATACACACATATATATACATATATATACACACACACACATATATATATATTTATACATAAATATATATATATACATATATATATATATATATATATATATATACACATAGAAATATATATATATAGACTTTGCGAGTAAATGCAGTTCGGAGATTTAAAATGCTGATTTTCAAAACAGGCAAATCCTTCGTTTTCGGAAAAATGTCTCAATTTAATACTTCCTGTTTCCTGTCAATCTCACTGCGGGCACCCAAATGTTAATCTTAGTAAACATTTATGGTGTTACCCACCCGTTTAAGCAGTGACACACTGACAGTGGAGTCAGTTTGGGGTTTAAAAAAAATAGGACTATTTGCGTTTTTACTCATCCTAATACCCATTTTATTTCGATATTTTCATTTTCATAGCAAAGCAAGTTTTTGTAGGACTAAAATATATAGCTATAAGTCAGTGGTTCATTTGACGTTACTTTAAAAAATTTTAAAAGGTTTTATTCTTTTAAAGAATCTACTTAAGTATATTAACTCTTCGGGTACAAAATAAGACTATCAGAAACTGCTTTTATGGTGCCGAGATTTTAGCCACGCCGTTTTGGAGCTGAGCTGTTTTGGCGCCAATTCCGAATAAGTTGTGAGATGAAGTAGAAACAAGTCTCGTTGTGAATGATAATTTTCTGTTTAAAAGGATGACGACGAATATCAACCAACGGGCAGCACAACAGACAGTTACAGTTTGATTCACGTACTCCATTGGAATATTTGCATGACTCGGCTTTCAATTACATGATGCATTAAGTCTTTATATGTTCATTTTACTTATTTGATTTTAGTATTATAGGGTGCAGGGTGCGGAAGCAAAATTAGGAATATTCTAGTATAATGATAAATGACTCTATTATAAAACAAGATTTATTTTGATTTTAAAAAATAAACAACAAAATAAGAAGATAGACACAAAACAGTAAATTTACTCAATATCGTCGCCATTTTTTTCAGTTGTTTTATCAACATGCCTTTGAAACCATTTACATGTCTTCAAAATAAATTTTTCAGACATTTTATACCATTCCTCCTTACAGCAGTCTTAAACGAACCAATATTTGAATGGGAAGTTGCATTTGTTTTGTTTTCTAAAACGCTTCTCTATAGTGTAAACAGTGGGGGTTAAGGTCTATGCTTAAATCCTGTTAAATTGATGTCCTCACATTTTTCTCGTGGACTTTAAATTCATTGCGTGTTTTCTTATGGACCTTCTGAGGTCCTTTTTAATCGCCGTAGCGAGAGCAGTTAAAAAACCTTCTTTTCGTTTCTTGTTCATTCCCCTACTTCCCCTTTTCCTTAAAAAGCTCTTTTTCTGTAAAAAATTTTCTTTGTTTTGTATACAGTAGGTAAAGAAACTTCAGGTTAGTTTCGGCGTTCAGCAAATCATACATTCTTTGCCCTTTCTTTTCTTGCTCACTCATATCTGGCGGGAAAAGTGCTTGAATAATAGAACTATTCATGAAAATTTAGATTTATCACGTTTTTTTATTTTTTATTTTTTCAATAACTTGACTAATCAGACTAAAATGAAACGTTTTAAATATGATTCCATATTTTGTTTCGGTGCCATGTATTGTTAAAAAAAAATGAATCCAATTCTTTTTAATTATCCATATTTTGCCCTTTTTTATCAATCTATTCAAGGTATACCAAGAGCGCCAAAAGAGCTGAATACTATAACAGCTCCACACCAACATGGCGACACCAAATAGTCATTGCTTAAAGAGTGACGCCCAAACAGTGGTGCTTAAGCCTACCTGACCCTCTTGCATAATCCCCGGATACTTAATCTCTTAGTTCTTTTTTTGATAAATTTTATTTTTATTTATATGGGGGTCCACAAAATATAGACCCAGAAAGTAGTTTTATTCATAGCGTGCAACGTATTTTTAATTAAAGCATTTTAGATTATTTAATAAGTAAATTTTACCCTCGATTCCCCAAAACTAAAAATACATTATAATCTTGACACAAATCCTCGGCTATCGTTGATTTAATCTTCTCAAAGTAAATCTGCTAATAAATCTACTAATAAATCTCGCAACTCATTAAGTTCTATTTTCTAGGGAGAAAATAGGTTATTATTTCCCTTAGGGTTGTCATCAGACAGAATCAGAAAATTATTCTCACCCTCTGTTCCTGCTGTTTTTATGAACAGAAGAGATTTTGTTTCCTGCCCTGTGACTATTTTACTGTACATGACCGAGTAAGCTTTTGTCCATTTTAGCACCCCTTCTACATACTGCTTGCTCATGGAACAATATGCGCATATACTTATTTGTTCGGATACGTTCATGTACTCTTCTAAATAATACTTTTAGGTAAATTATATATGTTTCCGTGTGTGTGAATTAGCTTATCATGTGTTTCCTTCTATTTATTCCATGATAGCATATCACAGATATAATAAAGTTAATATTGGCCTTTCATGAGTTGGAACTCGAGGAAATATCCTCCTTACCTTCAATCACGCCAATAATGTTAGAATAAAAAAAATCGGTTTTTTAGAGATAACGAAAACACTTGACGCTTTCTGTATCTAAAAAGAAGTTAAATATTGAATTTTCAATAAAAAAAAATACCATTTGCCAAATGGGTAATTGGTCTGCTGTACTATAATGTGAAAAAAATTCAATAATTTCATTGGAAGTCGGTTTCAGAAAATACTCTATTGGCAAAAATTATTGAATTAGAACACTTAGAGGATGTTCACCGCCGTTCTTTATTTCAGAGTAAATAAACTAATAATAGAGAAAATACAAAACACTTTTTTTTAATAGCTGAACATAAAATATACCTTAAATAGGCTAGATTAAATTCCATCAATATAAAATTGGTTTGGAGATGATGTCATTTTTCAGAACGACAATGCATCTTGTCACAGAGCAAAAATGATTAGTTTTTACCTCAGGAAGGGTACATAAAATTAATAACATAGCCAGCTAACAGTCCGGATCTAAATCCAATTGAAAACCTTTTGAGGAAACTTTTTAAAATAGTCCATGAACAAGCTCCAATCATCAAAGAAATCGGGAAAAATGAAACCACTTTGATAAAGACTATTGCTTTAAATTCGTGAAGTCTATATCTTAAACAATTAAGACACTCAAAAAGATCAGGGAAGAGCAACTAAGTATAAATCTTATTTTCAATTTTTAAACAGATATTTGTTTGTTTGTTTGTTTGGGTTTTATGGCATATCAACCTTTGTAGATCATTTAATGCTAAATCCAATTTTACAAATAAACAGTTCTATTTCAAGCAATTCAGTTTAGCATAAATAAATTGTCAAAAACATTTCTATTTCAAGCTATTCAGTTTAGTCAAAGAGTTCTAATTCAAACAATTCAGTTTAATACAAGCATAGTTTTTGTTTACAGTCAAATGTCAAAAGAGTTCTATTTCAGGCTATTCAGTTTACCATAAGTACACTGTTTAGTTCTATATGACCCATTGTTAGGACCCTATCAGGTGCAACCACTTCGGGCCAGAATGGACCAGGGAGCGATGGCAATGAAGGGTACTCCGCATTCCCCAAAGCTCCAGCATTACTGGAGCCTTACCATCAGATTGTTTAGTATCATATCCAGGTCACTCATTGGGGGAAGTCTTACCCCTCTGCAGAATAAATCAGTGTATTCTACGGCCCAGGCCCACTGGGCTGACAGATCTCTATTTGGCCTATAGATGTGACCCAAACAGGTAATACCAGTCCGAGACAGAAGTGACCTTGGATTAATGGCAATGAAGAGTACTCCACGCTCCCTTGATCTACATAACTGGAACCTCATCATCATATACAGTTTAGTATCATACTCAGGACAGCTTTTTCTGACCAATTTGCAAAGGATGTCGTTAGGGTATTCTAAGCCCCACCGACAAGGTATTTACTTTTAGCTGATGTCATTGTGATATGATAGTAGCAAGACTGGCTTCTTGTGAGTTTGATCCTTACTAAAAAAAAGTAAGTTGGTGACCTTAGTCGAGGATGACCCAGAGGCTTCCTTTTCAATAGCTACTACACCGAGGTGTGGGGGAGGGCGCAACCCTATTTCCTCGATTGCCTCTCTTTACCCTTGTTCCTTACCTTATAATGCTGTGTTAAGCAAGGTGGCATCAAGTACCATTTTTTGAGTGTTTGGTATGACTTGACCTGGGATTGAACCCCGGTCTCCCGCACCATTGGCGAACATTCTACACATTAGGCCAATGGCCCGAAAATTTACTGATCCTTAATAGGTGTCCCATAACTGCAGACTTACACTAAATCTAAGCTATGCTTAATTCTTTAGGAGCACCTTGCGTAGCGTAATGATGAGCAATTTGTATGGAACATAATGGTTAGAGTATTCGTCAATGACCCGAGAAACCTGGGTTCAATTCCATATCGAGTCGTACCAAAGACTCAAAAAATCGTACTTGATGCCTCCTTGCTTAACACTCAGCATTATAAGGTACGGATCAAGGGTAAAGTGGAGCAATTCAGGGAAAGGAGTTGCGCTTTCCCTTTTACTTTAGTGTAGTAGCTGTTGAAAAGGGATCCTTCGGGTCACCCTTGACTACGGTCGCCAACTTTACTTATTCAGGGTTTATTTGATAACTTGCAGGGGTGTCCTCGAGGTGTAATGGTAAAAGCGATGGACTTCGGAACTCCAGTCGCGCTATTACGTTCACCTTCGGACAAATACCCTTGGGAAAGGTATGAACCCACTTATCTCCCAAGCTATGGGTTAAATAGTACCACTACTGTTCTTTGAGAAGAATAGCTTAGGCATTAAATAACCCAAGAAAGTTGGTATGCCATTAAACAAAGAAACCAAACTAAACCAAACCTAATAACTTGCAATCACATACTACCACTCGTTTCTCACGAGATTTGAAACCAAAATGTCAACACACAGTCTACCAAAATACATTTCGTCTAAGTTTTGTCTCTTCTTACCTTCGATATGCGCCGTAACATGAAAATGTTATCTATTACAAAAGTACTATTTATAATAATGAATATAATATAATATGCCTCGTGAATTGATCTCGATGTAATAAGTTTTCAATTATCTGGTCAACAAGTGAAGTTATCAGCAGCTCAAGTGGTGTCATCACACACACACAAAATCAGATGAAAATAGATTGTTCATCACGAGTCAATTATAAATATCCCGTAATAAACTTATTTGTTACTTCCTGTAATTTTCGGATGAGTAATTATTGTTCCACAAATATTGCCGACTACGTAGATAAATCAATAATCTCGTTATGTAATGATTACAACGAAATAAAAAGAATATCTATCTTTTTAACATAAAATAGGGTGCGACAGAAATACTTCCCACATTTTAAACTTTCACCTGTATGGTGCAAATGAACTTAAACAATTGGCAATGGTAGCTCCATCTAGTTGATACCTTATTATTATATATATATATATATATATATATATATATTTAAGCAAAGTAAAGTTGGTGACCTTAGTCGAGGGTGACTCGAAGGCTCCCTTTTCGATAGCTACTACACAAAGGAGTAGGGGAGGGCGCAACTCCTTTCTCTGGATTGCTCCACTTTACCCTTGATCCGTACCTTATAATGCTGAGTGTTAAGCAAGGAGGCATCAAGTACGATATTTTGAGTCTTTGGTATGACTCCACCTAGAATTGAACCTAGGTCTCTCGGACCATTGGCGAACACTCAAACCATTATGCCAATATCCGGTTAATATATATATATATATATATAATAAGATATCAGCTAGATGAAATTACAATTGCCAATTGCCCTAATTCCCTCGCAATATATATATATATATATTGTCATCCACAGACAGACTGTTTCGTGATATCACAACTTTTCACTGTGGCAAGACACACGAGATGCTTCAAGCCGTGATCGAAGCTTTACGTCAGTCGGATATCTTACCCCTGAGCCAATGTCATTCTCAACATAAGCGAAGGAATTTTTTTCGTATATCTTTTTACATATGTATTATCGGGTACCGGAGTGCTCAATTCATATATATATATATATATATATATATATATATATATATATATATCAGATACGATCAAATACAATCATAGATTGGACTCCGTGCTTTTGCTGTTGAAAAGTTTTTTTTAAGACTGGTGAACCAGCAATCGCTTTTCATGCTCCTTTCATGTTGTGTCGAAATGATGCTGTTTCGGATAGACTTTTCAGTGTCGATTTTCTATCCGGTTGAGCATCATTCCAACGGAATCAGAAATTAACTTTTTCGACTCAGGCTCGTCGTGGTAAACCCATGTTTAGGCAATTTATAAATATTTTTTAACTCAAACATCCTTCTCCGTACACATAAAACATTCAATATAATTTGAATTCTTCAGCCACCAAAGATTTGATGACAGACCACTATTCAAGTCTGCGGGATTGAAATAATTCTTTAAAAAGAAAAAAATCAATTTCAAATAATACAGAGCTTAAACTTATGAAAAAAAAAAATCAGAAAAAGATCTATTTGCTTTTTAAAAAAGATTCTCCGTATTTATTAAATGACGCATGTATATGTTTGTACACACATATATATATACGTGTGTATATGTAGGGCTATTTGTGTATACATAAATATATATATATATATATATAAGCCAAATCGGCTTTAGATTTTGGCCCGCCGACGAATTCAAGATTCCATATATTGATTTGAAAGTAAAAATTGATTGATTCTTCATACAAAATGACAACGACGCTAGAATAACAATAAACTCTTTTTGATCAAATAATCTCTGGGAGACTGGTAACCAGCCGTCAGAAAATCCAGAAACAAGCCATTATTTCCTGATTACACATTGGTCACACAAGTCTAATGCACTCCTTTATTCTCAAACAAGAACAACAACCTTAGTATATAACATGTCAAACACCCTACACTGTTAAACGTGTTCTCATAGAATGCGTGTGCATTTGGTCGGTTATATTCCTATTCATTTCACAAATGTATCCAATTGATTCTAGCCTGCGGGTGGGCCTATCACAATTACGTAGAGCGGGTGCGTGAGACCTTGCTGAGCTATTTTTAGCTGATGAGTGGGTGGACGCTTGTTTTTCCGCCGGGCAGGTCAGCGCCAACTACGACCCCGAGAGTAACCAAGTATTTGCTAATAACAGGCCCCTGGACCAAATGCTTCCTCTGTTTGTTCGTCTACACCTCTCGCCAAAACGTCGCTGGCATTGATTATTCTTACCCTATCTGTCGCGTCGGCGGATTTGAAAAATAGTGGACAGTGGACACAAAAGCGACCAGCGTATTTCAGTCGGAGAGAGAGAAAGAGAGAGGGAGGGAGAGAAAGAGAGTCGAGAAAAGTATCAATATGCGTCTATGTCGTCGTGCCTAGATTTTGTTGGGAGGTGGTACAAAGAATGTATTCAATCGATTAAATCCATAAAGCAGAAAAGTAACTCCGAAAAACATGCCTTGTTGGGTTGGGTTTGGTTTGGTTTTATTGCATATCAACCATTGTTGGTTATTTATTGCCAAATCTATTTTTATACATATATAAAAGTTGATGACCTTAGTCTTGGGTGACCCGAACGCTCCCTTTTCAAGAGCTAATACACCAAAGCGCTACTCCATTGCTTGGATTATCCTTCATTTGTACCTAGTAATACTGAGTATTAAGCAAGGCCACACCAAGTACCATTTTTTGAGTCTTTGGTATGACTCGATCTGGGATTGAACCCTGGTCTCCCAGACCATTGTCGAACACTCTACTCATTGGGCGAATATATATATATATAATCAGTTCTATTTCAAACGATTCATTTTAGCATAAGTACACAGTTTTGTTCTATTTGACCCATAGATAGGATCCTATCAGCTGCCACCACTCCAGGATTGAGTGGACCAGGGAGCGATGGCAATAAAGGGGTACTTATAGGACTTTACACTCCTATAATTTAATATGGGCGGTATGCCACTTGTTCCCACAACAAAGATGTCGGACGCACACATATTCAGTCTCGGGAAACCATTTGCCAAAAGAAACACGTGACCTGCTTAGAACAACGTCCACGCGTAAATTTTCGTCCTGCGTTTGGAGCCTCTTCCAAGACGCGTATTTTCTATAAATACGTCGTCTTCAGACATTCTTTCTCTTTTTGCCCAATTTCTTCGCAGCGGCAACACAGTCCCTCCAGTGTGAATCAACAGGAGTGAAAAGCAACAACATGGATGGGCCTCGCATACATACATTGACTATGAGACTCTTTCCAGTCTCAGAGAAACCGCCTGTTTCCAACCATAAAAAGAAAGACATTTTTAAATATGTAATCCTTTTGTTGTTTAGTTGTGTTAGACACACACACACACACACACACACACATATACAGACACTATTATTTTATTAATAGCATTAGCAATATTTTTATGTATCAATGTAAGTTTTCTTATTATAGTATATAAATTTGTTTTGTTCGTCGCCTGGTTTTAAATGTTTCTTTTTTCCGCGCCGTTTTATATCCTTCACTCATTGGCTTCCTTCCTTCCTTCCTTCATTTATTACTTTTTCCATGTGCCTCCATTCTACCTAAAACTAAACTCTAAATATCAAACTTCAACATGAAATTGTGGGGAACTTAAATACTAAATACATGTTAACACAACAAATTGGTAACCCCGACTTAGAACACGCAACCAAATATAAAAATAAATTAAATATACCAAAGCACATGGAACTCTTCCTGTATTACCTCCTATATACTCTGCATTCCCCAAAGATCCAGAATACTGGAGTCTCATCATCAGATTGTTTAGTGTCATATCCAGGACATTGGGGGGGGTCTTAGCCCTCTGCAGAGATTCAGTTGGTGTATTCTCAGCTTGGTTAGGAATAAAGAATTGGTTAATAAATGATAATTCTTCAATATAACTAGGTTTCCCCAAAACAAAGTTGGTTAGTTAACATGTAATCCCTTGTCGGGTTTAATATCAGTTTAATAATTACGGTCTTCGTTGTATCTTTTCAATGATTTAAAATAGAAAAAGACTTCCTACTAAGTGACAATATCAATGTTTTCAATGTATGCACCACATGGACGCTTACGAAGCGGCTGGAGAGGAGGCTGGACGGAAATTACACAAGAATGTTGAGAGCAGTATTAAACAAGTCCTGGCGACAACACCCCACGAGACTCCAACTATACGGACACTTGCCCCCCCATCACGAAAACTATACAAGTTCGACGAACCAGACACGCAGGACACTGCTGGAGAAGCAAGGACGAGCTCATAAGCGATGTACTCCTGTGGACCCCCACATATGGATGTGCAAGAGTGGGACGACCAGCACGAACCCACATACAGCAATTATGTGAGGACACAGGATGTAACCCTGAAGACCTGCCGGAGGCGATGAATGATAGGGAGAAATGGCGAGAGAGGGTCAGGGATATCCACGCTGGCGGCGTGACATGATGATGATGATGAAATTACCGACATTTCATTGTCTCTTACAACATTTTTATTGAAATTAAGTATGAAGTATTTACCAGTTTAAATGATTTTGAAATTTATTAAGTCATTGGCTCTTAAAACATTGATATTACAACTAAGTATGAAGTGTTTACCAGTTTAAATGATTTTGAAATTTATTAAGTCATTGGCTCTTAAAACATTGATATTACAACTAAGTATGAAGTGTTTACCAGTTTAAATGATTTTGAAATTTATTAAGTCATTGGCTCTTAAAACATTGATATTACAACTAAGTATGAAGTGTTTACCAGTTTAAATGATTTTGAAATTTATTAAGTCATTGGCTCTTAAAACATTGATATTACAACTAAGTATGAAGTGTTTACCAGTTTAAATGATTTTGAAATTTATTAAGTCATTGGCTCTTAAAACATTGATATTACAACTAAGTATGAAGTGTTTACCAGTTTAAATGATTTTGAAATTTATTAAGTCATTGGCTCTTAAAACATTGATATTACAACTAAGTATGAAGTGTTTACCAGTTTAAATGATTTTGAAATTTATTAAGTCATTGGCTCTTAAAACATTGATATTACAACTATGTATGAAGTGCTTACCTGTTCGAAAGGATTATGAACGAATAAATGTTATAAAAATATTTGAAAATAAATACGCCTCGTATTTAATCTGTAGTTCAACATCTTTAGAGCTGTGTTTCTTTAGCGTTTCCAAAAAGTCCATGAAAAAGTAATTACTTTGTTGGTTGGGCATTAAAAAAAAACTCGTGTGAAATCCTATCCGATAGGAAGTACAGATAAATATTATCTTGTTGGTTGAGCGGGGAACTTTTGAGCGCTCCATACGCTCAACCTTTCTTTGGGCTCGACCAGCAAAGTTTTGTGGGGTAGAAGCGTTTTTTCTCGTTTGGCCAGCGTATGTGCTCGGAAATGCCATTTTCATGTCTTCATCTATTGACAACAGTAGACGTGCGTAAAATAAGAATACTGAATGAAAGAATAAAAAAAATCCCGAAGTAATCTTTGCATTCGACTTCCAAAACAATTATACCAAATACCTCAGCCGATTAATGGTGGTCTATATACAAATACACCAGCAGGAATTTGCTGTTGATGCTTCTGGTTCTTTTAGAAGCTTGCAGAATTCGTTGTTATAAAAAGAGAACCGTTTCAATTACAAGCCGGATGTTATGCGCTTCCGTCCTTCTTCCGGTCTCTCTCTCTCTTTCTCTCTCTCTATCTATCTCTCTCTATCTATCTATCAATTAGCTCTTTTAAAATTGTTTTTTCTTCACGTTTATTTATCCAATTCTTTTTCCCTCGTTTTAATATTGCGTAGCAACCAAATTAGTTTGATATGAGAAAAACCATTCAGAGCGTCTACCAACTACTCAGAGGATCCTTCAAGTTCTTGAAAGACACGATCAACAACATTTGTATTTCTTTAGTTGAAATTTTGAATAGTAAAAGTAAATAAAATTGGCGACCGTAGTCGAGAGCGACCAGAAGGCTCCCTTTTCAATAGCTTCTACACCGAGATATAGGGGAAGGCGCTACTCCTTTCCCTGGATTGCTCCTCTTTACCCTTGATACGTACCTTATATTGCTGGGTGTTAAGCAAAGAGGTATCAAGTACCATTTTTAAGTCATTGGTATGACGTGACCTGGGATCCCAGGTCTCCCAGACTATTGGCGAATACTCTACCCACTAGCCAATAAGCCGGTGAATCGAATCAATGTATAAAACACGGCTCTTAAAACACACGGTCCTCAATCTAATTTTCTATAACGCAGCAGAACAATTTCAAAAATACTGGTAATTCGTCCCTTACTCCGGATCATGTTTCTCCTCTGAGAAGGATAAAATATACTTTAATATTACAGACAAATTCACATCAAGATCAAATGTTGAAAAGTAGAAATAATCCAATTCTATAAATATACATAAAAGCATTCATAATAAGAAAACTTGGGAAATCTCCATCGACTTGTTTCAAATATCTATTATAGTGTAAGGGGACTAAGATTATAGAAAATTATATCACTAAACAGAAGATGAGAATTTTTTTTTTCTTGCGTAAGAAGTAGATTTGTTAACTTATACTGGCATGGGGAAGGTGTACCTAAGATGACAGGCCACAAACAAATAGAAAATCATTGAATATGTTTAAGAGCGGGTTGTTAGATAAACAGAAACCATATTTGCTATTTGTTTAAATGAGATAAAAACTTGACTTTTGTTTTTATTTTCTTTGTTTATATATTTATAATAAGATTTGTTGGAATTTACTCATGGAATTAAATTTTTTTTTAAATCGGAATTTATCAATAGTGGAAACGGAAAAAAGGGAATTCACTGAAAGCAAAAACGGAATTATGGATAATTTGTTCCACTACATTAGTCTAGTTGGTAGAGTGTTCGCCAGTGGCCAGTGAGGCCGAGGTTCAATCTCCGGTCGAGTTATACTAGACTCAAAAATTGATACTTGATACCTCTTTGCTTGACACTCAGCATTATAAAGTACGTATCAAGGGTAGAGCGGAGCAATCCAGGGAAAAGAATAGAAGCCTCTCCTACACCTTGGTGTACTCGCTATTGAAAAGGCTTCTTTTGGGTCACCCTCGACGACGGTCGCCAACTTTACGTCCTTACATTTCTATCATAATTCGGGTATCCTTATTGTTATCATATCCATATTTTATTGAATGAATGACTAAATTTTGATGAATGAATGAATGAATAAATTGATAGATAGCAGTTTATCAGCTGTAAAACAGATTAGCATTATAACCAATGAAAATCACGCTCACCCATCATCTCTATTTTGCCCCCAGGACGTAATGGTTCTGGTGGGTCTTTGAATTTCAGACATCTGGTCTTATAGAATAAAAGTTCTATGCCAAATTTCAATGAATTTCTTTAATTCACAGTCAATATACGATAAACATTAATATGCTTGTTGTCTTTCAGGCAGGGATTAGAACGGATTAGTTTATTTCTCTTAGCCGTTTTCTCATTTTTGAAAAGGACGCGGAAAAATCCTAAGTGAATTTAGTCCCGGAGATTCAACAGTGCCGCTTCCATTGCATCAAAAGGAGAAAGTTAGATGTCAGAATGTCAGGGCCTCAGTGGCTGAGGCTATTTTTCGCTTCGCTAATGGATATGCACACGTGCTTCTATCTTAAACATATTTGTCCAAATTATCCTTGATGAGGTGGATGCTAGTTGAATAGAAATATCCCCTGAATAATGTCTTTTATATGAAACATTTTTAAGCCGTTCACGACGAAAACGTGATTTTTGTTTTGTTTTATTTTGTTTTTGATTTTGATTTTTTTTCAGCTTTTTTTTGTTTTGTTTTGTTTTTGCTTTATTGTAATTTTTGTTGTTGTTTTTATTTTCATCCAGAGGGAACAATTGTGCTATTGCATTTATAAAAATAGATAATAACGATTGCAAACTGCCGTAACATCTTGAATATCTCGATCAATGTTGGTATACTGTTGAATTTAACGTCACTGTTTCTCTGTTTTCCTCTATTTTGTTATTTGATGTGTTTTGGGATTTTCTTCTTTTTTTTTTTTTTTGTTCTTTTTTCTTGTGTTTTGTTGTTGTTGTTGTTTAGTTTTTGTTTTGCAATTCTGTGCTTTTTGTGAACTAAAAAATATGTAAACATTTAGTATAGAGTGAGTAGAACTTTGAATTTAATGCCTTCAGCGATCAAACACCTATTATCGTTTAAAAGATTTTAAGAATGGAAAGGATAAATTATGAAAATAATAGGAACGAAGGAAAAAAAAAAAACGAAAAGTATGACACATCTATATATATATATATATATAACCAACTCCTCTGCACAAGCAAAATGCAAAAAAAAGATCAATTTTAAGCGGAATTTAACAGGTTTGAATTCAGAGTTTTTCTTCTGCAGTGTTCTCCACAGTTTACCCATTGCTAGATGGTTTGGTTGAGTTTCTTTCTTTTATGTCATACCAGCCTTCGAGAGTTATTTAATGCCAAAGTCATCCGTGTCAAAGGACATTCCATTGCCGGATTCATATCTTTACTAAGGGCATCCCACAAAGCAGCAGCTCTACAGACGCCTGCTATCCACCTCGAAAACCATCCAAACTAGACGAGCAAGACATGTGGGACACTGCTGGAGACGTAAGGGCGAACTCATAGGCGATGTACTCCAGTGAACCGCTTCGCACAGACATGCAAGGGTAGGGCAACCAGCTAGAACCTATCTACAATAGCTCTGTACTATGGAAGACTTGCCGAGAGCGATTGATGATAGGGACGAGTGGCGGGAGAGGGTCAAGGATATCCATGCCAGTGACACACCATGATGAAATATATATATATATATATATATATATATAAGTAAAGTTAGCGACCTTAGTCAAGGGTGACTCGAAGGCTCCCTTTTCAATAGCTACTACACCGAGGTGTAAGGGAGGGCGCTACTCCAATCCATGGATTGCTCCACTTTACCCTTAAAATGCTGAGTATTAAGGAAAGCGGCGTCAAATACCATTTATTAAATCTTTGGTATGACTCGACCAGTGATTGAACCCCGGTCTCCCGGACCATTGGTGAACACTCTTCTCAGTAAGCCAATGGCCCGGTTACCAATATATTTATACATATTAGGAACATACAACCCAAACTTGAAACTAGTGCTAATGTACTTAAATGTCTTTAGCTACTGACGCTGTTTATAGAAAAAAAATTCGAAAAGTAAACGCTACACATACAACAGTACAAACGCTCATTCTTATAAAGTAGTAATGTATGTACAAAAGTTACATCACTTTTGTAATACATCCTCCCCTGATGATGGCCCAGAGTTGGACACAATGTATTTGGTTAATAACTAATTATGGAAGCTTTATCGACCAATTCCCGCCGAATATCATAAGATCAATACGGCTATTCGAAAGGATTAACAAAAAAATATTTAGACAAAAATGTCTATTATGTTCAATCAAATATGCATCGAGGAAGAAATGCTGCCAATAAATATATATATATATATATATATATATATATATTATAACAGTGTTGGTTGTCACTAAATCACATTGTAGGTTTGTGTCGAACCAAGTGTAAATAATATGGAGAGTGCTCAATATCAAGGATAGAGCTATTATATAATAATAATAATAATATATATATATATATATATATATATATATTAGATTTATATATTCAATTCCATGGAACTCCAGGGGTATCAGTCTAAATTCCATGAATTAAATATATAAATCTAATATATATCTATTAATTATTATTATCATATATATATATACAAACTTAATGGGATACATGCACTTTTATGAGGCTTTTTTCACGCTTGGGTTTCAGTTTTTAATCAGGAAAAAAATCACTGATTTTGGTTTCAGACATTTGTAAAAACATACCTCACCACTCCAATAAAAACTGAGTCATGTTATAGGAAAATGGAGACCGTCACTATTCATTTTTTGAGTGCAAATTTTGTTTTCGTTACCGTCGTCAGAAAATATTTTTTTCTTAATGTCTTAATTTGTGCCTGCTTAATCGTGCATACGTGGCTTTGTAGGCGGCGTATTTTACCAGGACATAGACGAACATTACAAATTTTAACTTTTCATAAAACTTAATAAAGTCAATATATCACAACACTAAACCTGATCGATAAAATAAAACGCAGTTTTTTCCGAGCTGCGGTCGTGTCTATACTGCTATATGGATGCACTACATGGACGCTCATTAAACGTATGGAGAAAAAGCTTGATGGCAATTACACAAAAATGTTGCAAGCAATATTAAACAAGTCCTGGAGGCAGCACCCCACAAAGCAGCGGCCGTACGGCCACTTACCACTCATCACAAAAACTATCCAAGTTAGACGAACATGACATGCGGGATACTTCTGGAGAAGTAGGGACGAACTTATTAGTGACATACTTCTGTGGACCCCTTCACATGGACGAACAAAGGCAGAACGATTAAATAGAACCTATATACAAGAAGAGGGTCAGGGAGATCTGTGCAGGTTACTTGACACGAAGATGAAACTTATTCGGACATCAAATGATCACTACAAGTTATCTGTGGACTCTACAATTACAAGAGCTCCTCAAAGTAGAGGCCATTAGCTTCAAGTCATTTATGCTTACAACAAACTACTTCTTCGGCAACGTTGACCTTAATGCACCATGCATTTTTAATTTCTTGTCTTGATTCAGCTAATGATGCATAATATCTTTTAGGGTACCCAACAGTAAAAAATCTACTGGAGAACGTGAGGGAAACGAGATCAAACCTCATGATCTTAGCTCGTGTCATTTCAAATTCTCATTGGGATAAGCTCATATGTCTTGGAAGTAGTGTGACGGTGCGTCGTCCTGTTGAAAGAAAAATGCATAATTTCCATAAATGGCAGATCTGATAGATGTCTTTCTTTCTTGAAATATGAATTCATTTTTTTGGTGGACTATAATTGGCATTGTGGGTAAGGTGTTCATCAATGGTCTGGGAGAAAAGGTTTAAATCCCAAGTCGAGTCATACCAAAGACTCAAAAATGAAACTTGATGCCTCCTTGCTTAACACAGCATAATAAGAGTAAGTGGAGCAATCAAAGGTAAGAAGTAGCGCCCTCCCCAACACCTCGGAGTAGTAGCTATTGAAAAAAGAAACTTCGGGTCGCCCTTGACTATGTTCGGTCAACTTGTTTATATATATATATATATATATATATATATATGTGTGTGTGTGTGTGTGTGTGTGTGTGTGTGTGTGTGTATATATCTTGGATCAGTAGTCTCCTCTAATGTAAAAAGATAGACAGGGAGATCCAATCCAAAATAGCGAGAACCAGCACTGCGTTTGGTAAACTTGAACACAAACTACGGACCACTAAAGACGTGTCTTTCAGGGTAACGATCGACATCTACAGATCAGTTGTTCTCTAAACCCTTCTCTGTGGTGCAGAAACTTAAACCCCATTCCACAAATACATAAACCATCCTGACACCTTTCAATTGCTCTTTCTTCGTTCTATATGTTCGATAAATTAGGATGACTAAGTCAGGAATAGTACAATACTGAAGAAATGTGACTACGTTACAGGCATTGAAACCATTTTAGCTAAGATACAACTCAGGTGGACTGGACATGCTATGAGAATGTATGAGAATAGGCTTCCAAAGAAGGTGCTGTATAGACAACTACCAAACTCCAAGTGTCCATTTGGACGTCCACTCTTACGCTACAAAGATAAATTGAAAGACAATTTGAAACGCCTTAACTTTGACCCCGAAACCTGTGAAGATCAAGCATCAGTAGAGTGGCATAAGACATTTTTCATTAAATTGAAGGGTTTTGAAGACAATAGACTGAAGCACTGCGATCAGCTTCGTCAATCTCTGAATAAAAACGGCATCAAAATCCTGCTTTAACAAATTTCATCTGCCGATGTGGTTTTGTAGCCTGCAACCAGTCTGGGCTTGTGTCTCACTAAAGAAAACACATGAAATTTCGCCTGGTCCCCTGATTTTTTTTTTTACAATCTTCCATGATAGCATGCATTCTTGTGGAGCATTCTGTTGTCGACTACTGGCCTTCGTTTATTGTTCACGATAGGAAAATCCATCATGAAAGTAAGACAAAAAGTATGAGGAAAATCCATCATGAAAGTAAAACGAAAAGTAAAAGGAAAATCCAAGATGAAAGTAAGACAAAATGTAAGAGGGCGTAGTTCGAAGTTCCGTGAAGGTTCCCGAGTTCGACAAAAACCTGAAGAAGGCCGGAGGACATATCGCACGAAACGTTGTGGAAATAGCAATAAAGATGAAGACAATAGTCCGAAAACCCTTAATGATAAAAATCATCAAGCTTCGTCTCAGAAATTTAGACAAATATCCAGTCGGTACGGACCCGATACAATATATGAATGAAAACAATTAGAAAAACTGAATCAAAAATTGGCACGAATGACAAACCATCTTACATTCCTATGCAGATGCCGAGACCTCAAGCTAGTTCCACCAGGCTTAACAATAAAAATCCCACTTCATTCCGGGAGGGCACGGAAAGTAACAAGAAGATTAGATCAGGAATTAATCCGAGATCGAATTCATAACAACCGTCGTAAGAAACATAAACTCCGGTTGGAAATCTCGAGCAAACTCACCCCATTCCTGGAAAGAATATCTATGGTAGATGACAGAAACCGAATCCAACAATATCTGGATAAATCGTACGAATAGGAATTCCATATGGTCAAGGCGCGTCAAATTACGAAGTTGGAGAAGATGAAAACCATCAATATCAAAATCCAATCCCATTACTCACCAGTGGAAGCCATTGTCAACATCAGTAAGCGACAGCTAATAACTCCGGAAAAATCAGTGCTAAACAAAGGTCTCAACTTTGCCACTACTATCAAGCGAATTCCTTACTAATAGCACCAATCAAGGATGCAGCTTTAAAAATTCACAAGGCAAGGGCTGATGAACTAAGATGGAAAGTGAGACAAGCACTCGGAAAGTCAAAGCCTCCGAAACCAAACATATCAAAAACGGAGAGACAGGCTCTCAAATCGCAACAGGATGATAACAGTATCATAATACTCCCAGCTGACAAAGGCAATGCTACTGTGGTAATGGATAGGGTGAAATACTCCAACAAACTGGCGGATTTGATTAGTAATGGTGGCTATTGTAAACTAAAGAAGGACTCAACCCTGAAGACGGAAATGAAGCTGTTACAGATCCTTCGTAAAAATAAAGATCTCATACCACAAACAAAATACAGATAGCTAATTCAACATTACAGCAGGCTACCAGACATATATGGCCTTCCAAAAATTCATAAATATGGTATTCCATTGTGACCCTTTGTCAGCACCCGATTTTCAGCATGTCACCCATTGAGCAGCTTCCTTGTGGAGATCATCAGCCCACTAACTGGTAAGTCCTCATCATATGTTACGAACTCAGCCCACTTTGTGGAGAGAATCAGTGATGCCCCCATTCATTCTAACCAGATGGTGAGTTTGGATGTAGTGAGTCTGTTTACAAAGGTACCTACTGATGAGACACTTACTGTAGTACGGGATAAACTGGCGGCAGACCTCGTGCTAGAAGAATGCACTTGTATCCCGATAAATAATCTAATGGAAATTACGACTTTTTGGGTGGAGACAACCAACTTCGGGATGGGATCTGATATATACTGTCAAGAAGGACTGACTATGGGTTCGCCAGTCTCACCAGTATTGGCTAACATATATATGGAATGCTTTGAAGAAATGGCATTTGGATCCACATCACTAAAGCCATCTATGTGACTTAGATACGTTGATGACACATTCATTCAAAGGAAGATATTCAGATATTACTTGATCACGTGAACTCAATCCGACCATCTCTACTGTTCACTATGGAGAAAGAGCAAGATAACAAATTACTCTTCCTCGATGTATTAGTAAAAGGATTGGAATCTCAAAGAGAGGTGAGAAAAGTTTAAAGGATAATATAACAAATCCTTAAGTAATTCTTGTCTATAAGCAAACTCTCTCTCTCTCTCTCTCTCTCTCTAAGGACTGACGTTGCATGGCAACTAAAGTAGCTTTTGAAATGTTTAAATGACTCTTCGTCTGAGCCTAAATGTATTAAGCAGGATGCGACACAAAATCATTTTTTTAACCAGAGTTAAAAAGGTTTAAATTCAAAGATTTTCTTCTTCTAGACCAATTGCCATATCTAAAATTAAAGAACCCAGTCTGGGCTGTTATTTTTCTATAGCTGGTGGGAGGATAATCGGATTCATGCCTTCTTCAAAGGTATTACAGTTCTGTGAAATTCAAACAGAATCGACGAGGATTCGAACTCAGTTCGCGTGGTTCATTTCTTTCGACGATAACTACTACACCACAAGCGGCTCCGTATGACAAATATATATTCGGGTGTATCAGAAGTATTTTTGTTTTTAATCAACAGAGAATATATCTAATAGCAAAAACAGTATGTACCTTTTAGTATGTAGAGAATGACAATTCAACGTTTGAATAAACAACTATAGATACAGAAATATATCTCTGAATCATAATAAACTTTCCCCAACCAAACAACATTTCTGCTTAACAGACAATGACTTTTAAAGAGACTCTAAATTGACTAGAGTAGAGAATATTTTATACAAATTACCAAACACTATCGATCAGTACAAGAAACCCATTAGCCGAAAAAAGATTTCCTAGCAACGGGTTAAATAATAACATTACTGTTCTTCTACAGGGATAACGTGGTCATTAAATAAGCCACGAAGGTTGATGACCCTTTAAACAAAACAACAACAACAAAAAAAACTAAACCTAAAAAAGGATTTGACATATTAAACCTCCCAAAAAAATTTTAATTATGAACCTCAAATATTTACACTCACATTGTTCATTAACGTTCATATATATATATATATATATATATAATGAACTTGATGGTTAATGAATATATATATAGATAGATATCGATATACGTATATTGTAATCCACATATAGATTGTTTCGTTGTATAATAACTTTTCGGTGCTGTTAAACACGAAGGACGCTTCAAGGTGGGATCGAAACTCGCCTAACTTTCCGCTAGACATGGTATCTAACCATTCATACGTCAGCTCAGGATTTAAAACGCATATGTTTTAGCTTTCGTTTGTTTACATTTTGCGTTATCGGATACCAGAGTACTCAATTCGTTAGAAAACCTTTGCATTACGCAGGTGTCAGCAGTTAATTCTTTCGCCCGATTGCTCAAACCCTCGGAGGGGAACGAATATATTGTCCTCCGGAGACAGACTGTTTCGTAGTATCACAACCTTTCAGTGTGGCTCGACATATATATATATATATATATATATATATATATATATAAAGGAGGTACGAAGTACCATTTTTAAAATCTTAGGTATGACGCGACCTGGTATATATATATATATATATATGTACCTCCTTGCTTAACCCTCAGCAATATAAGTTACGTAACAAGGGTTAAGTGGAGCAATCCAGGGAAAGAAATAGCGCCCTCCCCTACACTTCAGTGTAGTAGCTATTGAATAGGGAGCCTTCAGGTCGCCCTCGACTACGGTCGCCAACTTTATATATATATATATATATATATATATTTATATAAACCTTTATATATATATATATATATATATATAACCAATTATATATATGTATGAGTGGGGGGCATTAAAATATCAAAAATTCATTATTAAAGATACATTAAATTTTACAAACTGGTTTTCTTTCTTAAAACAACTTCGAAAAAATTTACTCTCAAATAGGTAAATGAAAGGCCATTAAGAACATTTTATTTTCATATACAGGAGAAACACATCTCTTAGCATTCGTAAGTCAATCAGTCTTGAAATAGCCCAACATCTAATGATAACCTATGGTCGAAAAGATTCGGGATCAATAATTTTATAAAATTTTTTTACTAACATACATATATCAGTTTTTTCGTCCACACACACACACACACTATATATATATATATATATATATATATATTGCATTTCACATAACACTAATACCCTTGGGAAAGGTATGAATCCAATTATTGTTCCTCAAGCTATAGGTAAATTGTAGGGCGGACTGGGTTCTTCAGCCTTGGTGAGGCAACCAATCAAGGGGAAGGAAAACTCTGAATTAAAACTTGTTAAACTCCGCTTAAAAATTGACCTTGTGTCATATCCTGCCCGAGCAGAGGGGCTGATATATATATATATATATATATATATATATATATATATATATATATATATATATATACCAGTGTCATTAAAAAAGAATAAATGAGAAAAGTTTGCAAGCAGAAGTAAATTGATAATTTTCTGGGTTCTATGTATATGTATATATATATGAAGAAATGCAAATAAGATAAATTTTTTGCATAAAAACGTGATCAATTCTATTTCGTCAAATCAGGCATGAAACTAAAAAATTATTATAATTATGAGTGCAAAAAGCCCGTTACTTGAAATGTCATGAGACGTCAGAGTTCGTCTGATGATTGTGCACACCACATAAAAGGTCTAATAACGGACATCTAGTGTTCATGATTTTATATCTATATCTATACACACACACACGCGCACGCCAACACAAACACAAATGGTTCGAGTGTTCGCCAATGACCCAGGAGACCTGAGCTTAATCCCAGATCAAGTGAAACCAAAATCTCAAAAAGTGGTACTTGATCCTACCTTGCTTAACACTCAGCATTATTAGGTGAAGATCAAGGGTAAAGTGGAGCAATCCAGGGAAAGGAGTAGCGCCTTCCCCTACTCCTCGGTGTAGGAGCTATCGAAAAGGGAGACTTCGGGTCACCCTCGACTAGGATCACCAACTTTACCTTTATATATATATATATGTGTGTGTGTGTGTGTATTTACCAATCCCTCTGCACGGCAATGTTATGATACAAGCTTAATTCTTAAGCATAGGTTTGAATTCATAGTTTTCTTTTTCCGAGACTGGTTGCCTGACCAAAGCTAAAGAACTCAGTCTGCTCTATTATTTACTCATAGCTGACGGGAAAATGATTGGATTCATACCTTTCCCAAGGGTATTAGTCCTATGTGAAATACAATCAGCCAAGTGCAAAATTTGAACTTATATCACCGAATCCAATTCCTATGACGATAACCGTTACAGCACAAGCACCTCTCTCTCACTCTTTCTCTCTCTCTCCCTCTCTCTCTCTCTATATATATATATATGTGTGTGTGTGTGTGTGTGTGTGTGTGTGTTTATATATATATATATAGCCATTTACTGCTAAAATAAATTTAGCTCTTGCTGGCATGTCTATTTAATCGGGTCTTTCCTGCTGTGCGCCATTTTCCTTACAAGAGAGCAACTGATAACAACATCTGCTAACACCATCAAATGAGATCTTGTGAACGTTTGCTGATTTTTTACAATCAGCAAATTTTCACAAGATCCCATTTCTTTGTCCGCTGACGTATATTTGTATCCTTCTCGAACAAGACAATCATACATGTCGACCATTTCGGCTACATTCCCTTTATGCAAAAAGGAAACACTCCCGTCTAATGACGTATCAGCGGATATCCGGCATTATGGCCAAAAACAGAAACTTAGAATAAATAGAATGACGCCATTGTCATTGCTGTGGGAGGGATTTCACACTGGTTTGCCTGGAATTTATTTGTCCAATTGTGTAAAATACTTTTTTTTCCGGAAGGGAAATGATCTAGGTCAGTCGAGAAATAATCGTTCCACAAAAGTTTTTTTTCACGGCTATTTAGTGCCTGTAGCATGTAAACTTATGTTTTCGACGCAATGAAATCGTTCTTATTTCACTGCCTAGAGATCTGTGAGTCAAATTTGATAACTATTACGACTATTTTATGCTGGTTTAGTGAAGTCGATACCACTGGGTGTTATGTCATTCTACTCGAGATTAATCTTAACTCGTTAAATATCTATTATCCGATACTGATTAATTGGTTTGAAAAGCATGTCAAACCATTTTTGGTCAATTTAAGCTGAAGTTACGTACGTAGTGCACTCAATAAGTTTCCAGACTATTTTTGTTCAGGCATTTAAAATTGTCGTACACACTTGAAAATTCACTATGTTATTGCTATACATCTTATTAAATGACTGACCAATTTTTATGATTTCAGATTCAAATGAACAGCTACAGCAGCAATGGGAATACACCCTACTAAACCCTGATTGTCACAGCGGGTGAATTTCAAAAATGCAATTTGGTCGTGAGGACACTTTAGAAGAACGATATGCAATAAAATTCTGTTTTAAACTTGGAAAAAATACCACAGAAACGTATGGAATGCCTAAGGGTTAGGGTTAGGGTTACGATGTTGAGGTTTTAAGGGAGTTCAGGAAGAGATTCCGTCGGAAGAGGCCAGCACTCTTTAAATCGGGTCAGTGGCATTTCCACCAGGACAATGTACCAGTCCACTACTCTATCCTTGTCACAGATTATTTGACCAAGATGGGCATCAAGATAGTTCCTCGCCCAGCTTATAGTTCAGACCTTTCTCCCCGTGACTTTTGGTTATTCCCTAAGCTCAGAGGCTGTCGTTGTGAGATAATTGAGAAGATGAAAGAGGTTGTGACGAAGGTCATTGACACGCTCACACACGAGGACTTCCATGGAGCCTTCCAGAAGTTGTTGGAACGGTACAACAAGTACATTGCCGCCGGAGGAAAATACTTCGAAGTCAACTAGAGTTTCATGTGTATACTATCAATAAAAGTGCCCATATGAAAAAAGTCTGGAAACTAATTTAATGATCCTCATATATTTGTGTCTGTCTCCTAACAGACAGGACTTGACACAAGGTCAAATGACCCGGATTCTAGTGGGAGTTCGGAGAAGGGAAGGTCGTGCTAGTCTATGTTGTTCATTGGCTCACTTGGTGTAATGTGAGCCGATGAGCCAATCTGGATATGGACCCAAACATGAGTCCAGGCTCGAATGCCAGATTATAGCTTAAACTGGACCTTGGGGTTCAGTGCTATACAAAGGTCTCAATGATGCAGCTCGTCCATCCAAAGGTGGCCTAGCCGAGAAGTTTGGAAATTGCATTCATTATATGTTTTTAAGAGTTTTTTTTAAATTTTGATTTGTACTTTTTGTTGATTTTTTTTTTTTTTGCTTTTAGTTTTTTTGTTGTTTTTTTTGTCGTTGTTGTTGTTTTTGCACTCAGTCCAATCGAATAGTTTTTAAACAGTTCTATATGACTCATAAATGGTAGCCTAACAGGTACAACCAGTTCGGGTCAGAGTGGACCTGCGAGTAATCGTAATCAATGAATACTCGACTTAACCAAGATTTCTAGAACTGGTGTAGATGAAATTTAGTGCGATGCCCAGAATACAATCATAAGACTACTTGGTGGTTGAGATATTGGTATCTTACTAACCCGCCAAAAATTGTATATTTATTTGCCCAACCCCTCCGCCATGTTGAAGAATGGAATTTTTAAGCAGGGTGATGGTGGTTTGAATTCAGTATTTCTTTTCCTCTCAGTTGTGTTCTAAGGGCATTATAGCGTGATGTGAAACATTAGACCACACGAGATGACCATGTCTTTGTAAAATAGCGATCAGCCTTTGACTGCAGGCAGTATTCTGTCGTCAACCTATGTCAAAAATTACGCGCATGCGTAGACACAGGTTCATTTTTTTTTTTTTTCGTGAAGAGAGAGAGGGAAAGAGTGTATTCACGCTATGTGTGTGTGCTGGAGAGGGAGAGAGAGAGCCATGCGCATGTTCACGCTTGCGTGTATGTGTGCTTGAGAGAGAAAGAAAGAGAGAGGGAGAAAGTGCCATGTGCGTATTCGCGCTTATGTGTGAGTTGGAGAGAGAGAGAGAGAGAGAGAGAGAGTCATGTGCGTATTCGCGCTTGTGTGTGTGTGATAGAGAGAGAGAGAGAGTGTCGGTGTGTGTGTGTGTGTCTGTGTGTGTGTGTGTGTGTGTGTGTGTGTATTCGCGTTTGTGTGTGTGTTCTTAAGAGAGAGAGAGAGAGAGAGAGAGCATGAGTGTTTGTGGGTTTTTGTCAGTCTGTGTGTATCCCGCATCATGAATTAAATCATTACGTATTTTCCATCCATAACAGAGCTTCCTGTTCGAGCCCAGTTTGAAACCAAGATGTAGAATGTTGATTTTCTAGCCAGACAATTCCTCTACATGTGGAAGATTGGCGCAGCACAATCTTGATCATCATTAAGTAATTTTGCTCTAGATACAGCTTAACTCTTTAAAATGTTATAATCCTTTCATAAAACGAAAACTGGATAGTTGAGAAATTGCTGTCTTTCTAACAAGCACAAAAATAGTGTAACTAAATCTTCATTTGATTTTGTGATATCCTAAGCTATCATTAATAAACCTATTCTTTGACAGATGCACAACAGCTTGTGTGAAAAAATAGATTTCAATTTTAAATTAAAAGTAAATATAAACGTTTGTTTCCAGTAAACTAACGTAGACTTCGCGGTAATATCAATACATGTAAAATTCGATTTTTTGAAAATGTTACTGTGTCGTCAATCTCTTTTTAAATAAAAAGAAAAATGTGTTAGATACAGTGTCACGTTTGGTCTTTTGTTTAACGGTATATCAATCCCTTGAGAGTTATTTAATGCCAAAACAGTAGTGGGTGTCTTGGTGGCTTAATGGTTAAAACACTGGACTGCGGAATCGTTTTAAGTGAGTTCGTGTCATTACGTTCACTTTCAGACAAATAGCCTTGGAAAAAGTATGATTGCCCATAGCCTCCCAGCTACAGGTTAAATAGTATCAGTACTTTCCTTATGTAAGGGCGACTTTGGCATTAAATAACCTACGACGATTGATATGCCATTAAACAAAAAAACCAGCTAATGCTAAAACAGAATTTATTTGTAGACCGTTGATTATAATCATAACTATATCTTCAAAGTCATATGGCATTTTTTAAATAATGCACTTCTGTCTACCAACATTTCTATGCACACTTTGTGACACTATTGACTAAGTTCAATTTATGTTTGAATGTATGCATATGCTTGTGGGTTGATCATGGGTATGTATATGCATATGTTTATATATGTGTGTGCTTAGACAGGGACCCAGTCATATTTGTGTGGAAATCACTGATTCAGCCCTGCTAATATAAAACGCAGATGCCACATAAAAGAAGATAAACGATATTTTTTTTATAATCACACCTTTAAGGGTCAACCAGGAGTCTGGTTGTCTGTGTTTTTATATCCAGTCTTGGGTAGCCGAAAGTCCGGAAATACGAATAGTCACCTTTCTAGAACTAGAAGTCAGTCCGCTACTCGACGCAGAGAGTATACGACCAGAGGAAAGATAATTGGGACAACAGATATAGGGAAGGACTGAGAGAACAAATACATCTCTTTATTCTTTTTTCGGGTCGAAACTTCGTAAGTGTGAGAGAGATAGGGAGATGAAGGACACGGACACAGACTCGAAGGAGGATTGCTATATTGACCTTTTCTTACCCATGTTGTGATTTTCGTCTTTTCTGCGTTAACTAATTCTCAACCGGGGGCCGCTGTTACGCCTCCTCTCCTCCTGGTTGCTTGACGGCTATTTGCTGGCCGTGGCTCTCATGACTCTGTGACTGCGTGACTCCGAGATTAACTCTATCTGATGTGGGTACCCGTGTATATATAATTTCATAACGCCAATGCATTCTTCCGGTTGTCAGCACGCTTGAGCTACTTCCAATTGTTTACAATGGTGGAACATCCTGTTTCAGAAATCCTTGACTGATAAATCTGATCTCTCTAATAGAATAAAACAGGAATGCAGTAGGGTCAGTACTACTGTTGCACCACTTGGAGTTTAACGAGACGCTTGCAGAAAAAGTCAGGTGGAAAATACACGAGGTGGAAAATACACGAGGATCCTGGATGCTGTTTTCAACAATTCCAAGAAGTAGGATCCAACAAAACAGCAGCTGTGCAGCCGCTATCCTTTTATCTCGTTATCCATCCAAGTAAGACAAGATATTTGGGACACTGCTAATTAAGTAAGGACAAACTCATTAGAGACCATATCTTATGGACTCCTTCACAGGGACACACCAGTGTTCGCCGACCAGCAAAAACTTACATCTTGTGCGGATACTAGATTCCACCAAGAAAATTTGCCAAGAGCGACGGCCGATAGGGACGGAGAGAGAGAGAGAGAGAGAGAGAGAGAGAGAGAGAGAGAGAGAGAGAGAATCCGCACAGTCAGTATAACTTGATGTTCATAATGATGTAGCGTTTCAAGTATTTCTATCTAATACGAATTAATTATTCACAATTATAAAATTTAAAGTAATTATTCCGATGTAATAATCACTTGTTTTCATACTTATATAGATTCAAGTATTCCTATGTAACACAAATAATTTACGTATAGTAATATAGTTTAAAGTAAATAATCTTGAGTAATCAATAATAACTTCAAAGAACTATTCCTTATACAATAATTTGCCCACGTTTAAATTGAATCAAGTATTCTAATCAGATACGAATAATTTTCATGCATATTTATTTTACCCATAGATGGGACCTTAACAGATACTCTTATTCCGGATCAGAGTGGACCTGGTAGTAATAGCAATGAAAGCGTACTGCATACTTCCTAAAGCTCCAGAACTAGAATTTTATCACCGGTTGAATACCCAGGACACCTCCGAAGTGAGTTTTGGTTCAGTTTTATTCAACTGCAGAGGATGCAATCTCCACAGACGGAGCTTATTTTCAGTGTCAATGAGAAATAGCTGATTTGGGATGTATTTTCAGTGAGTTAAAAGATTTACATAATGAATTAATGTACTTACAATGATAGAGTTTGTCGTCACGAGTCAGTTGCTGTTTGGAGTGCAAAGAGGAAGGATCACCTTATACTAAGAGAGAGAGACAGACAGAATACATACACGGAGTTTCGATTGCAGTTGGCTGGGAGAAAACTTCAACTCACATACCAACACATTCTTCAGTGAATTACTCAAGTATTTCACAAAATTGCAAAAGTTAATTTAAGACCGACACACAAATAGCCAGTCCAAACACTGTATTCTGTTTTGTAAAACTATAGATGCCATACGATAGTTGATTGAATTTCAGTTGACATACTGCAATTAAACTGTTTATATTACATCGACTAGGATTATTGCTCTTCCGGAGAAGAAAGTTATTGTTCTTGTTTAGAACATTCGTCACCAGAGAACATCACCACGGCTCATTGGTTTCGGAAACACCCGTTTCCTTGGCCTATAAGAATCACAACACTCTTTGAATATCAAGCTAGTCGATCGATGACTGAGGTTGTGTCTTAGGACAGTTTCAAATTGGAAATGCCCCACCATTACGACAGCTGTTTAGAACTGATTTGTGTGTCGATCAGAAATTCGACATGTTTGGAATGGAGAACGTTGAGTCTATAATGTTTAATACTTATAAGACTTAAAAACGGAACGGTTTAAGTATATTTCTACATGTGTGTTTTCTATGAAAGAAAACTGTCGACAAAATAACGCTAAAGATATGATTTGATTTGGTTTGGTTTGGTTTGGTTTGGTTTGGTTTACTTTGTTAAAGTTTTATAGGATATCAATCGTTGTAGGTTATTTAATGCCAAGTTCTGTTTATAGATATAGATCTTATATATATGATTTGTAAATACATTTTCTTGATAATTTCTTTTAACGAGCCTGAGCTCAATTTTCTTTCTGCACATATAAATGGTTTTTTACCATTTCCTAAGATCAAACGCTTGGCACTGTATTGTACGCAGTTTCAATGTCAAAAGCTGTTTTTTTTTTTTTTCAAGCATAGCGAATTAACCGTGACAATTTAACAGCATTCATTTGTTAATGGTCAAAGAGTTCTATTTCAAACAATCTAATTTATCATAAATCATTTGTTTGCACACAGTTTATTCTATTTGATCCACTGATAGTACCTTATCAGGTGCGACTACTCCGGATCAGAATGGACCTGAGAGCAATGGCAATGAAGAGGTACTCCACATTGCCTAAAGCTACAGGACTGGAGCCTCACCATCAGATTGTTTTGAGTCATATCCAGGGCACTCGTTGATGAGGTCTTATCTTTCTTCAGAGATGCAGTCGGTGTATTCTAAAGTCCCTGCCGACTGGGCTAGATATGATTTAGTGGTGTACAAATGTTCCCATCCTTCTTCCTTAAAAATAGAAGAAAGGATATAATATAAAGAATGATATAAACTTTTCTACAACACTAACCCTTTCTTCCGTTGAATAAACTAAAACCCTTGTACGAAATATATTTCAAAGGAATACGATATAAACAAACTTAAATCTAAGTCTTTGATAATAAGACTATTTTCAAAATATTAAAAAAGCAATCAATTCAAATGTTATTCCTTAGAGAATGAGTACATCCATTAGGTGCTTTGTGAGAAATTACATACCATTAGAATATTACATTCTATTAAAATATTACATGCCATTAAAATATTACATGCCATTGAACAAAGAAACCAAGCTATCATCATGAAGAGAAAACTTCCTAAAGAGAAAAATTCGAAGTAATAAGGAAAATAAATGAATAATTTTTTTAAAATTAATTCATTAGGAAAAGCTCAAAATAGATAATAAAAGGTTTCGGTTTCTTATTTAATGATATATAAACCTTCATGGGTTATCTAATGCCAAAGCCATCCTTGTAGAAGAACAATAGTGGTACTATTTAACCCCTAGCTTGGGGTAATCAGGGGGTCCATGTCTTACCAAAGTGTATTAATCTTAAAATGATCGCAGTAGAGTGACCGAAGTTCGAACTCGTTTGTTACGATTTTGCTGCACAGCAAATTAGCCAATAAGTCATAGAAAATCCTCCCAAGTGAGTTTAACCATTGACAAACTGATATTTTTTTGTCTCATTTATTTTATTTATTAATTTATTGATTTACTTTTTAGCATTTGTTTATTATGCAAGTCAACCATTCTTTTTTCTTTTTGAATTAAAGATTAAAGTAGATATTGAATTGGTAACGGGTCAATTATATGAACCAGTGTAACTGTAGATAATTACTTTCGCTTTCTTCTAAAATATCTTTTTAGAATTCTTTTCATTTTTGCTGTTTGTTCGCCTCGTAAGTCAAATCCATATTTTAAAAGAGCTTTCAGTTTATCGGTTATCGTCGTATGAAATGGTTGGTTGGTTGGTTGGTTGATTGGTTGGTTGAATTTACGGCGTATCAAAACTTTTCGGGTCATTTAACGCGGAGTTAAATTTCAAATAATCCAGTTTAGTATCAATATAGTTTTTGTTTACAAATGTTTAAATGTCAAAACAGTTCTATTTCAAACAACTCAGTTTAGCATAAGTATACAGTTTCATTGTTAAAAACAGTCACATTTCAAGAAATTCATTTTAGCAAAAGTTCAGATAGTTCTATTTCAAACAGTTCAGTTTACCATAAGTACGCAGTTTCAATCTCAAAAGCTGTTCTTTTTTCAAACAATTCAATTTAGAATAAGTACACAGTTTAGTTCTATTTAACCCATAGATAGGAGCCTATCAGGTGCAACCACTCTGAGCCAGGGTGGACCTGAGAGCAATGGCAATGAAGAGGTACTCCACATTTCCCAAAGCTCCAGCATTACTGGAACATTACCATCAGATTGTTTAGTGTAATATCGAGGACACTCGTTGTAGGGGGAGGGTCTTACCCCTCTTCAGAAAAGCAGTCACTGTATTCTACAGCCCCAGCTGACTGAGCAAATATGAAATGGAATCAGCGGCCCAATTTCAAACCCTGAACGAAGCTATTTGCGTTTCACTTCTCACTGAATCTATTTAGAAAGGCATCTGTTCTTACCCCCTATCAGCTATCGGTAAATGGTAGGACAGGCTTATTTCTTTCGCGTTGGCTAGGTAACCGCTAAAAAATTTACCTTGTGTCAGATCTTGATAGCGGTGGGGGGATTGGTTAGATCAATAAGTCGATTATATTTCTATAATCAGGTGTTGATTTTCCTGTTAAAATATTTCTACAAACTTAGTACATATAGTTTGTTATCATCCGCGAATTTTATTTTCCGTTGTGCAGGCGTCTTCAATTTTTTATCCAGTTGATAATGAAGTCTTACATTATTCATAAACAATGGAAGAATGTTTGAAAAGAAAGTTCTATTAATTCGTGATCAATCTGTTTTGAGAAGTGGAAAAATTGGTATTTAATAAATATATATATGTAATGACATTGAACGGCTCATAAAAAATTGAATGAATACGTAAATGAATAAATAAAAAATAAACAAAACAGACAGTAGTCGTCGAATAACCAGGCAGAGACACTCGTTGTTGTTAAAAGACTAAGAGAAACTGGAGGTCCGAAATTTCGTGCGCATGTGCACCGGAAACAGATACGTTTCTGCTCCAAACACGGAAGGCGGTAGTAGGAGGACAACTTGTGTCCTTTCATGAGTCAACGGCAGGATGCGATGAGGTGAAGACGTCAGTAGAAAACAAGCCTCGATGATGTAAGGAGAAGAAAGTTTACCAGCTCCAAACTTTAGGGAACTCCAAAGCGGGTGTTACACCCAGAGTATAAGCATGTTAGACCTAGGGAAAAAAATTAAGGTCTCTCTCTCTCTCTCTCTCTCTCTCTCTCTCTCTCTCTCTCTCTGTGATACGTTGCTTATAATTGTCGAGTTGACAGTCCTCTCATGCTTCTATACTGTCTTTCTTTCTCCCGGTGACTGCTTGCTACCAAGCAGTAAATAAACCTCTGGTGCGTGTTTAATAGTTTTGCAATTGTCAACTTGTTACCACGGCGAAGTCGCAACGGGAGTCTAAAGCCTTTTTAGCAGAGCTATAGTACATCAAAAGCTCAAATAAAATTGGGTTAACGAGATAGGCAAAGGTCAATTTGTAGAATCACTGCTAAACGATTACAAGAAAAGAATCTACAGGTGTAAAATGCAACATTATCTCACAGATACAAAGTAAGATACATATTTACTAACAGTAGTTTAAAGGATGAAATAGTGAGGCCCCTAGAAAAGATCAAACGCTTAGCAGGGACAAAGATTAGCGATACCAAATCGCTAAGATCCAATTTATAACCACAAGATATTTACATATACATACACACACATATATGTGTGTGTGTGTGTGTGTGTGTGTGTGTGTGTGTGTGTGTGTGTGTGTGTGTGTGTGTGTGTGTGTGTGCGTGTGAGTGTGTGTGTGTGTGACAAAAAGACTCATTGGATAAATGCAAGTGCATTCAAAACTTCCCTCCGAGAATTGTTTTCGCTTTCACTTATGAAACACGAGAAAGTATATATAAAGGAATGAGCCAAATAAGGTGAAACTATATATATATATATATATATATATATATATATTGAGTAGAGTCATAATATCGTTTTTAAAACATTGCAATATATATGTACTGTGTGTGTGTGTGTGTGTGTGTGTGTGTGTGTGTGTGTGTGTGTGTGTGTGTGTGTGTGTGTGTGTGTGTAAATTGAGAGAGAGATTCAACAAATATATTTAAAAGAAATTCAATATTTGTTTAAACTTTGCTCATTTTATTCATATGAGTGTATATAAGTGTTTGTGAGTGTGTGTCTGTGTGTGTGTTAGCGAGCTGTATGTGTGTGTGAGAGATAGAGATAGAGAGAGAGAGAGTCTGTGTGTATGTGTGTGTGTGTGTGTGTGTGTGTGTGTTGTGCGGGCGTGTGGAATGTGAGAGAGATTCAACAAGTATGTATAAAAGAAATTTCACAAATATTCCGTCTGATGGTCTAATAGACTGGAAATTGCCAGACACCAAGCACTGATGAACGAGTGTCTCCACTATCCAAACTTAGATGTACATCCTCTGTCACCAATATTGAGTACTCTATATTTAAAGATAAATCCAGCTATACATGTACGCGCGCGTGTGTGTTTGTTTGTGGGGGGGTGAGCAAAACGTGAGAGTATTGATAATTCTTTTTGAGGACATTGTTCAACTTCATCTTTTTCCCTTCGTGTGTAAATTTATAACTCTGTGTGTGTACCTGTGCATGTGCGTGTGGGTGTGTGTGTGCTTTTAAGTGTCAAAAGTTAAAAGTTTGTATTTTTTCCATTTACATAAGGGCTAAATGATTTATGTCACTACCTCTTTTAACAGCTTTTTTCTTCTTTTTTTCTTTTTTTTTTTTTTTTTTTTGTTTCAGTGTTCGTTATGTCACTTTCAGTCCACCGTACCTCCCAACAAATCCAGGGTATTGATAAAACACTTAAAAAAAGAAATAAAGAAAAAGAAGAATATAATGAATAGAGAAATAATTTCAGACGTTTTAAGTGACAGTTTCAAATCTTGCCAGTTGATCTAATAGCTCCAGACGTTTACGTCACTTATCGAAATTCGGTTAAAAGATCACTTGAATATTTTGATCGACTGTTTTTATTTCTAGCAAAATAGTCTGGATTTCACATTCATCGTCGAATGAAAAGTTGTTTCCTTTAGATGACAGAGACAGAGACAGAGATTTAATGACTCCAGATTAATCTCGTCTCAACCCCTTAGAAACAAACCAAGAATTAAAATCCAACGTTATCACAAATCAAGATAAAGATACACATCAAAATATAATCCCTTCTTAGTTCTTTAGCACTAAATCTATTAATCCCTTGGCAGTATTTGATGCCCACACAGACCTGTCGGTGGGACTGTTAGAATATGCCAACTGCATCTCTGCAGAGGGGTAAAATTCCATACAACGAATGTCCTGGATACCACGTTTAACTCTTTGGTGGCAAATTTTTGGTCCTGGAGCTTTGAGGAGTTGAAAAATCCCTTCACTGCCATTACTCCAAGGTCCACTCTGAATCAGAGTTGTTGTACCTGATAGGGTCTCATCTACGGGTCAGATAGAACTGTTTGACCATTTAACTATGTGCAAACAAATGACCTTAGAATTTTTAATGTTACGTAGCAATACTATGAACGACTTGACTGTATTCAAAAATTGAATTATAGGTATTACATACCAGTACTTGTGACTCTTTGACTTGTGTGCAAAGGAATTGAATTATTTGCATTAAATAGCAATACTTATAACCACTTCACAAGCAAATAATTGATATTAAATAGAAGTATTTGTATTATAAAGCAATACTTGGAACCATTTAACTGTGTGCAAACAAATGAGTTCTGATGAATAGAATTATTTGTGTTCAATAGCAATACTTGTAACCATTTCACTGTGTACAGACAAAGGATTAATTTGTCATTTGTAACCGGGCCATTGAGCTAATAAGTAGAGAGTTCGCTAATGATCTTGGAGACCAGTTTTCAATCCCAGGTCGAAAGACTGAAAAAATGGCACTTGATTCCGCCTTGCTTTATCCCTCAGTATTATAAGGTAAGGATCAAGGTAAAGTGGAGCAATTCCGGGAATGGAGTAGCGCCCTCCTCTGCACTACGGTGTAGTAGCTATTGAAAAGGGAGCCTTCGGATCACCCTCGACTACAGTTACCAACTTTACTTTTATTCTATAAAGCAATACTTGAAATCCTTTGTGTGCCTGAATCGAATTATTCATATTACATAGCAATACTTGAAACAATCAGTGCACAGACAATAGTAAGAATTAACTGTGTGGAAACAAATTAGCTCTAACTTTTATATAAAATGAGCAACACTTACAAATCATATGTATATTCATTTAACTGTGTAAAAACAAATGAGTGATGTTAAGTTAAATTTTTAGTGTTACATAGCAATACTTAAAACTATCTAATAATGGGCAAAAAAAAAACGATTAATAATAAATAAAATTATTTGTATTAGAAAAGAAGACATGAAACTATTTATCAGTGTGCAAATAAATAAGCTCTGGTACGTTTAAAAATATGACCCACAAAATATGCGTTTACAAATCATGTATACTAAATATGTACGTATAAACATGATTCAGCATTAAATAACCTACAAGGGTTATGCCCAAAACCCCAACCAACCGATCTAAAGCAAATAATCTAGGAGAAAAAAAACTCTAGATTGATGGTCAATTTAAGCTTTAGAAGCAAAAAGATTTTCGAGGATCAAAACCTAAGATTAGAGTGATCGGTGAATGAGACTTGTCACCTGGTGGTGTAATGGTTAGCAAGCTCGACTAGCAAACCTACACGAGTGAGTTCGAGTCTCATTGGGTGCTCCTTTCATATGACCTTGTGCCACATCTAAGCAAAAAGCTTAGTAAATTTCCACTTGCTTTGTGGGAATACGAATATGATTGTTGTTCGTAGACGAAGAAAGTTGTCCAAAATTGAGATCATCTTTACTAAAAATTCTTTGTAACTTGACCCGCTAGTACCATTTTAGACATTGCATTTAGCTCCAAAAATGTTCTACATCGACCAGCTACAACATTATATTGATTCATTAACTGATTTTAGTTGCATTTCAAACCATAAAGGGATATTCTATGCCTCGACGTTAGGGAATTGCTTTCATTGTGAAATTTATATCTACACTTTTTGTTTATCTATTTCCGAAGGTTTTTTTTGGACATGGTCAAGTATTCCTATCTACTAAAAATAATATGCACAAAGCTTTATGGTTTCAAGTATTCCTACCAAATATTAATAATTTTATGGTTTCGTGTAATTAGTTCTGTTTAATCATTTGTTAACAAAACGTCAGAAAAAATGATTTTGTGATGAAAAATATGTTAGAAAGTTTTTAGATACACTGTAAGAGAAGCTACGAAAAACAATTAACTGCTGACGTAGTATGTCAATTTGATGATATATATATATATATAAGTAAAGTAAAGTAGGCAACCATAGTCGAGGGTGACCCGAAGGCTCCCTTTTCGATAGCTTACAACACCAAGGTGTAGGGGAGGGCGCTACTCCTTTCCCTGGATTGCTCCACTTTACCCGTACCTTATAATGCTGAGTGTTAAGCAAGGAGGCATCAAGTACCATTTTTTGAGTCTTTGGTATGACTCGACCTGGGATTGAACCCAGGTCTCCCGGGCGATTGGCGAACACTCTAACCGCTAGGCCAATGTCCGGTTTGTTGTTAGATCAACGATAGATGTTTAATAAAAAAGAAAAAAAGTCCTGATGATGGGTTATTTAAACTGAAACGCTATTTGGGTGATAAATTCAAATGCGTATTTGGTAACTGAAGTGTGTGTGTGTGTGTGTATATATATATATATATATATATATATATATGTACACATCGTATATACAGATATTTTCAAGGGGACCTAGTGGATCTAATGTGTGACAATGTATTTATCCCCGTTCATAGAAGTATTTTTAAGCTTGTTGGTGTGTTTATATATGTGTGTGTGTATATGTGTGTATATGAGGGTGTGTGTGGGAGTGATTGCGCGCATGCATACGCTTGTAGTTAGGCTCTGTTTCAGGAAGATTTGAATTTATCCATTTTCTTTTTTATTTGAAGTAATGAAGTGTCATTAGGATATATATATATATATATATATATATATATACTACCAATCAAAAGTATTTGGTTACCCAAATGGCTGGGGCTGTAGGCTGGGGCTGTAGAATACACCGACTGCTTCTCTACAGAGGGGTAAACCCCATCCCAAAACGAGTGTCTTCGATATGACATTAAATGATCTGATGTTGAGGTTCCAGTAATGCTGGAGATTAGGGGAAAGTGGAGTAACCCTTCATTGCCATTACTCTCAGGTCCACTCTGGCCCGGATTGGTAGCTCCTATCTATGAGTCAAATAGAACTAGACTGTACCCGTATGCTAAACTGAATTGCTTGAAATAGAACGGTTTATGTATAAAAATGGATTTGGCATTAACGACCAACAATGGTGTAGGTGCCATAAAACCAAACCAAACCAAAAGTATTTGGCCACCCTCAAAATTTGTTATTTCCTATCCTAAAAGTGTTAACACTTTTAGGATAGGTAATGAAATTTTTGAGGCTGGCTAAATACATTTGATTGGTCTCTCTCTCTCTCTCTATATATATATATATATATATGTGTGTGTGTGTCTGTGTATTTACGTCATAGGTCTTTAATTCTTCTAATTATGGGATATCATGAATATCTATTCTTCTAATCATATGAAACATATACAAATCATTAAAATTGCTTCCGTGTTCTCCTACTCGTTCAGAACAAAAATAAACTAATGTTGTATTGCGGGGGATTGCCAATTGGTGGCGGAAACAAAGATGAAATGAGAACAAGTTCACACAAAATTTCACACACGAGACCACAGAAAAATGCCTCTCTATTACTTTGTTTCAACCTCCGTTCGGACTAACCTCAAAACAAGCAAACGTGAAGTGATATTTCAGAGTCAATGAAGGAATAGCTGAATAGGATGGATTCGCTCAACGAGAAATGCTAAACGGGGAGCGGTTTCACTTGCTCCGACATTTAAGCCGTTCCTTATCCTCAGCGGCTTATCTGACTGCCTGACCCTTTAAAAAAAACTTGCGTGTGAGTGTATCCCAAATCCAACGAAAGAACTCCCAAGACTGGCTCCTTGTTGTCGGTCTCATAGCCGAGCACCATGTTTACTGGTGGCAGAAAATAGGTTGTCCATTTCCCCGATTGGTGTTTAGAGTACTAACTGACTGCTATTTATTATAATCTACCAATAAAAGTTGGATATATAGCCACTAAGACGGATTTAACTCAAGGTCATTTTATTGAGGTGGGCATATACCAATCGGGACTCATGCGTGACCTTGACGAAAATGCTAGAATGTGTCGTCATTTCCCTGAGGCACCAAGCGATGAACTCAATCCTGCCAAACAATCTGCCAATAAAAGTTTATTTGAACAAAAATATAGTAATTTAAGAAATTAATTTTAGTGCAAACTAATCGGATAAAATAAAACGGCAATTTTTCTAAACGGTAACTGTGTCGGTACGATAGTATAGTTTTCAACTCTTGGCTTTAAATGAACCGCCAAGAGGAAAAAGAAGATGGTAAGTACGCAAAGATGCTTTGTGCTATTTTGAAAAATTCCTTGAAATACCACCCAAAAAACAAATCTATGTCCATTTACCTCCCATATCCAAAACCATTCGAAAAAGATATGCTGGGCTCCGCTGGTATAAAGGAAGACTCATGAGTGACATTTTCCTATGGACTCCAACACATGGGCACATCAGTGCTGGATGAGCTGCAAAACCTTACATTCATCATCTCTGTGCAGACACTGGATGCCGTCCTTCCAGGTTATGAGAAAACATTATTAGCTTGGTTCCTGTGGGAGAGAGCTTTTTCTAAACTAATGCCTTCTAAGCAGGACTGAGTTTATTACTCGACGCCTGAGGGTCCCTAAAATTAATAATGTCGACGTGACCGAGCATTTTTTTTTAAATAACTACACGAGTTTCGATTTGCGAATAGCTTTCCATTCGAAAATAACTCCATGTCAAATCTAACTTGCTGGATATACTTTTATACTTACCAAAGTCGATGGCCGATAGTGAAAGAGTCAAAGGAATCCGTGCTGTCGCTAAACCTTTGTTAATGATGAAGATGAGTCTACATGTCAAAAGATTCATCGTATAAGCTTATTACTAAAAGTTTACTAATTCGCTTCAGAATCTGTCTAAATGTCTCTTTTATTCTTCTTTTAAAATACGTTAAACATTGCTCTCTTCCCGTTTCAAAAATGAATAAGATAATTCAGTTCAGAGAATAGTGAATAGATAAATCTAAACTTGTCTGTGTATTCCCAAAATATAGTAGGTCGTCCAGAAATAAATTTCATTATTTAAAAATGACACCAATTAAAAAGATGATTAATGAGAGGTATATTGTTTGCAAGTGGGTCATGGAATTTTCTGTTTTAGAATTTTAACAATGTTGTCTGTTTCTCTTCGTTCGTTTTACTTGACTCTTAAAGAATCGGTGAGAAAACGAATTTTCGGGCGTTTACTATTTTTTTATCTTTTTATTTTTTACTTTATGAATACAGACTTGTACAACGCTCTGTCCCCTGGAGCCGTAGAATAAGCTGACAACACCTCTGCAGAGAGGTAAGACACCCAACCAACTTAACGAATGTCCTAGATATGACACAAAAACATTTGATGGTGAGGTTCCAGCCGTTCAGCTTTGGAGTATGTGGACTACCCAATCATTGCCATTACTCCCAGGTCCACTCTGAGTCCGAGTGATAGTACTTGTTAGGGTCTCTTTTATGGGTTAAATAGAACTGTTCAATTATTAATATAAAAAAATAGATACCGGATTGAAGAAAAAGCTGAATAACAACGTCATTGTGGCAGGGAAAACAAGAGCAAAGTGGCCTCCCAATTTTAAAGGAAAATTTCAGCAGTCATCAGAGAAGCCAAGCTCTGATTGGCTGTTGCCAAAATTCAAAAGTGATACCTATAAACAGAGCTATTTCTGCAGTCATTTACCTTGTGTGAAAGATTCGCAGGTTAGCTGCCGGGATGGGAGTTGGCGTAAGATCAATGCCAACTGGGTCATTTGGGCAAGGGTGTCTAATGTTGCAAAACCGGAAACCCCCTCTCCCGTGAACCTAAAGGAAACATCACTGATGACGAATCTCGATGCAACAATAAGGATGTATAATATATGTATATCAAATAGAATTTTCCATGTTAAATGGCAATACTTTGAACCATTTAACTGGGCGCAAACAAATGAGCCCGAACTCATTTAAAAATAAAGATATTTAAAACTATTCATTTTAACATCATATATATATATGTATATATATGTCAATACAAAATTTAGCATTGAATAACCATCAAGTGTTGATATGCAATTAAAAAACCTAACCTAACCTAGACTTGGACGATTGAAATGTCAACCAAATATTCAATTATCGATATGTTCTAGAACATGAATTTCAATGCTGATCCTAAAGGTTTTGAAACTGACGACGAAAAAAAATCTTGACGGCCACGAATGGCTTAGACTCATGTGTATAAATGTTTACTGTGAGAAATATTGATATGCAAAACAGAGTCAAAAAGGGGATATCATCATCATCATCATCATCCTCATGGCATGCCAACAAAAGAGATTCCGCCCTCACTCTCTCTCTCTCTCTTCCACCCTCTCACCATCCGTTCCTATCGACCGTCGTGTTTAATCAAGTCTTCTAGACGGCACTCAGTGCCTGAAAATTGCTGATGAATGCAAGATCTTTACAAGTCGGCTAACACTGGTGTGTCCATGTGTAAAAGTGCATAGAAAAACGTTATTTCCAAATGGATTTGGCATTAAATAACTTACAAAGGTTAATATGCCATAAAACCCAACAAGCAAGCAAAACAATGTTGATATAAGCGTACAATGAATGCGATCCCCTTACCTCTAGGCTTAAAATAACTTAAGACGGGTTGACATGCCGTTAAGATCATTCAATCAACCAAACAAAAATAACTAAATACGACTGTTTTCGGAGGTCACTTTTTATAAGAGGGTAAAGTAGAAGTGGAATAAAATAACTGTATTTTTTCTACAAAAGTGGAGGTTACATTATATCCGATATCTTGTAAGTAATCGGGAAAATACGATTTCTAAAAATAAATGCTTGATTACGTGTAATATTTTAAGAGAGTCTGGCAATTTATTTCTCTTTTACGTGTTTTGTTTGCGCAATAAATTGTCTCGGCACTTTCATATAATTCAACATCAGTTAAGGATTTCGTCAAACATTTATTCCTGAACAGAAAGTTCAACTTCGAACAATTTCACAGTGTTGATCAATAACATGAAGTCTAATTAGTCGAGGAAGGAACTCTATTTTGAACTGGGTTTTGTTTTGTCTAATCTCTTCTGCCGGAGGATGGGTTCATGGGAAGATGCAATCGGCAATCTAATATTTTTCTCTCTAATGTTTGGATTGGTTTCTTCGTTTATTGGCATAGCAACTTTTATGTGGTATTTAATGCCAAAGCCATTCTTAAATAACAGTAGCGATCCTATTTGACCAATGTCAGGGAAGATAAGTGGTTCATAACTTTCCCAAGGGTGTTAGTGAACGTAATAGCGCGACCTTGGTTTGAACTCGCTTCATACGATTTTGCGGTCCAGCATGTTAGCCATTACATCACAGAGATTCCATCTCTTTATTTATTCGTTGGTGAGGCATAGAACACGCTTTCTGTATACCTTCTCGCAAAAGTGATTAATCTCGGAAAGATACAGGGTGTCTCAGTATATATGGGACCCATGTGACTGCTAATAGCTCTACAAATAATAATATGGTGTTCTTTTTTGTTTCAGATTTGAAAATAGAATACTATAATAACCATTAATTCTCGATCACGATGCCTTCGACAAGAGGAGGAAAAATATTTTGATTCACAACTGATTCGCAAACAGAATCATTCAAAACTGTCTCAAAATAATTGCAACTTATTAATATAATGAGAGCAGGCTCTCGATCATATGGAAGTCGGACCTAACCGATAAAATGAAACGCAGTTTCTTCCAGGCAGCGGTTGTGTCGATACTGCTATATGGATGCACCACATGGACGCTAACTAAGCGGCTGGAGAGGAAACTAGACGAAAATTACACAAGAATGTTGAGAGCAGTATTGAACAAGTCCTGGCGACAACACCCCACGAGACACCAACTATACGGACACTTTCCCCCCATCACGAAAACTATACAAGTTAGACGAACCAGACACGCGGGACACTGCTGGAGAAGCAAGGACGAGCTCATAAGCGATGTACTCCTGTGGACCCCCACATATGGATGTGCAAAAGCAGGACGACCAGCACGAACTTACATACAGCAACTATGTGAGGACACAGGATGTAACCCTGAAGACCTGCCGGGGGCGATGAATGATAGGGAGAAGTGGCGAGAGAGGGTCAGGGATATCCGTGCTGGCGGCGCGACATGATGATGATGATGATTAATATAATAATGATTTATTACTGAGACAAGAAACTCATAAAAAGATTACATGTCCTGGAAGTTGATATAATAATTAAAAACATTGATTTGATGTGTCTAGCTCAAAGAATGTATTTTTGATTGTACGTGTTCCAAATGACCGCCATAGTTCTTGTTTAAATAATAAATCATTATCATATTAATGGGTTGAATCTATTTTGAGACACCCAGTACTAAAGTGCGTTTGGTGGAAAGGCTCCAGCTCTGAGGGGTTGGAGTTTTCCTTTATTACCATTACTCTCTGGTCGACTCTGATTCGAAGAGGTAAAGTTCCATCTATGGATAAAAAAATTGTTTGAAAATTATTAGTTTTTTATAGGAATACTTGATATCATATAACTGTGAGTAAATCATTGGTATTAAGAATTGTTACTTGTTGTTATAATTATTTACAAAGTTGGTTGGTTGATTGGTTGGTTGGTTGGTTTTTATAGCATATCAATCTTTATTGGTTATTCAATGCCAAATCCATTTTAATCCCATCTGTTCTACTCATAGCTTGAGTGAAGAGGGAGGGAGAGAGAGAGATGCATTCATATTTACCAACCCCTCCGCTCGGGCAGGATATGACACAAGGTCAATTTTTTTAGCGGAGTTTAACAGGTTTGAATTCAGAGTTTTCGTTCTCCCATACAAGTTGTCTCACCAAGGCTGAAGAACCCAGTCAGTCCTACAATTTACCCATAGCTGGTGGAAGAATAATTGGATTCATACCTTTCCCAAAGGTATTAATGCTATGTGAAAATGCAATCAGTCTCGGCCAGGATTTGAACTCGTGTCGCCGTGTCCATTTCCTACGACGATAACCATTACACCACGGGCACCGAGAGAAAGAGAGAGAGAGAGAGAGAGATGTATTCATGCCTTTACCAAGGACATAAGCACGAAGTAAAACTCAAACAGCCTACTTCATTATTTGAACTTGGGTCGCTGATTGTATTTCCTGCTAAGATAACTGTCAAGCTAAGCCAAGAGAAATTAAATAGCGGTAATCCTGCTCAGTACTTAGATATATGGGCACGTAGTAATAGAAGATACTGTATGTAACCTGAGACCTGTGTGCCTGAATAACTAAAGCTAAGAAAATAATAACAAAACAAGCGAAAATGGAAGGAGGGAGAAGTTATATAAATTGGGTTGATTAAATATGGCTGAACAGAACTGGTTTTGACTTTCCCCTTCCTCCATTTCACGCAGATTAAAAACGTTGATTATTACAAACTAACGCTTATATTTGTCTAATTGCGATTCCACACGTACGTACAATCTCTGTCACTTAATCTCTGTCTTCTGCTTCTCTCTGTCTCTCTCTGTCTCTCTGTCTCTCTCTGTCACTCTCTCTCTCTCTCTCTCTCTCTCTCTCTCTCTCTCCGATCACTACCTTCCGTGAGGAAAATAATGTTGACCTACATTTCAGAAAAATAAAGATTCCCTGTATTAACGGAGGGTGGCCATATTAAGTATTTGCTGAAACACACACCTACAAATTTATTAAACAAGTTTGTTTGACTGATCTTCGCCGCAAGTTCGTTTGAAACTTCTCTTTCATCTCTGACTGACAATCGACATGTCATTTCAATCACCTCTCTGTCTCTGTCTGTCTGTCTGTCTGTCTCTCTTTCTTGAACACTTCTCATTTCACCTTCGCTAACAAACACCCAAGTTTATCTCTACTTCGGGAGTGACGAAAAAAGTACTTTCGTTGCCTCTTAGAAAGACATAAAATAGTTTGAGAGGAATTGATATTTGATGACCCACCACGACAAATCTATTCCCACTATATTAAATCAAATCCGTATATTATTCATCACTCTGTTGGTGGGGCTTTGACTGCAGTGGGGTAAGCCCCAACCCGCAAAGAAGGGCAAAAACCTCAGGATATGACACCAAAATTTATTTGATGCTGAGGCCCCTGTTCTGGAGATCTGGGGAGTGTGGAGTAGCCCTCGATTGTCATCACTCCAAATTCCCCTCTGACGTGCAGTGATAGTAACAGTTTGGGTCGCATCTATGTGCCAATTAGATCTGTCTAAAAATTAATCCTAATCATCATCATCATGTCGTACCGCCAGCACGGATATCCCTGACCCTCTCTCGCCACTTCTCCCTATCATTCATCGCCTCTGGCAGGTCTTCAGGGTTACATCCTGTGTCCTCACATAGCTGCTGTATGTAAGTTCGAGCGGGTCGTTCTGCTTTTGCTTGGCCATATGTAGGGGTCCATAGGAGTGTCACTTTAAACCTGGCCCAGTCGATTGGGGTTGCAGAATACACCGACTGCTTCTCTGCAGTAAGACTGCCCCCAACGAGTGTCCTAGATATGAGACTAAACAATCTGATAGTGAGACTTCAGAAATGTTGGAGCTTTGGGGAATGCAGAGTACACCTTCATTGCCATCGCTCCCAGGTCCACTCTGGCCTGGAGTGTTAGCACCTGATAGGGTCCTATCTTAAGGTCAAATAGAATGGTTTGACATTTAAACTGTGTAGACATGCTAAACTGAATTCTTTTTAATAGAACTATTTTTACACTTAACTGTGAGTAAACAAATGACTAATGTTTAATTGAATTGTTAGTAATACATAGCAATACTTGAAAACATTTAACTATGTGCAAACAAATAATTAACGGTAAATAGAATTATTTGTATTAGATAGAAATAATCGAAACCATTTAACCCTGTTCAAAAATGTGATCAGGCTGGTTTTAAAATGTTATCTACAAAATGGGTTTAGAAATCATATTGCTCAGTTGGCTGGGGGTGTAGAATACACCGACTGCTTCTCAGCAGAGGGGTCAGAGACGAGTGCCCTATCTATGACACTAAACAATCTAATGGTGACGTTCCAGTGATGCTTAAACTTTGGGGAATGCGGAGTACCCCTTCATTACCATTTCTCCCAGGTCCACTCTTGCCCAGAATTATTGCACCTGATAGGGCCCTATCTATGGGTTAAATAGAACAAACTGCATACTTGTACTAAACTGAATCGATTGAATTAGAACTGTTTGACTAAACTGAATAGCTTAAATAGAAATGTTTTGACAATTAAACTGTACTTCCATTTAAACAGTGGGCTTAAGCTAAACTGAATTGTTTGAAATGGAACTGTTCTTGACATTGAAACTGTACTTACACTAAATTGAATTTTTTTTAATATCGAACTGTTTTGACATTTAACTGAGTCTAAAGAAAATCTGTACTTACACTAAACTGAATTAGCTGAAATAGAACTGTTTTGACAATTAAACTGTATACTCATGCTAAACTGAATGGTTTGAAATAGAGCTGACTATTTGCATAAAAATGGATTTGGCGTTAGATAACCCACAAAGGTTGATACGCCATAAAACCCAATCAACCAAACCAAACTTAACCAAGAAATCATATTTTTATGTATATGTATAAAAAGCATTCAATAAATTCTTTGAATAACCTACAATAGTTGATATGCCATAAAAACAAACCCAACCATATAACTAAGAGTAAATGATTGAGTATGATTAAATAAGAATAGCAACTTGAAACCATATAATCGATAGGGACTCATAAATGGGTCGAATAGATCAAAATTGAAAATTATTTGTATTAGATCGGGACGCTTTTTTAGTTTTTTTTTTTTTTTAATGGTATACCAACCTTTATAGGTTATTTAATGTCAAACCTATCATTGTAAAAGAATAGCAGCGATACTATTTAACCCATGGCTGTAGGCATAATGGAGTTGATACTTTTCCCAAGGATAATAATCCGAACATGAACTCGTTCACTACGATGCCACAGTCCTGCATAGAAATACTTAATATCATATAACTGCGTACAAAAAAGAACTCAAAAAACTAAACAAAAAATGTAAATATAAATGAACAATGAAAATAATTCCCTAACTTTTAGTCATATATATATATATATATATATATAGTATCAGCAATGAATAAGTACATCCCAATCAATTTTTCTCAAAAAAGTTAGGCAAAACTAAACAAAACAGATTTTTTTAAATTTCTTATTGAACATTATTCAAACAAAGTGGATATGATAAGGTATTATTAATTTATTGCCAAATACCATGGAAACCTTTTAACTAAAAATGAGATAACAATGTCACCGTTACCCAAAATAAAATTACATAAATGTATATATATGCTGTACTTACTTTTGAATTGCTACATCTTCATATTTTTGGTTATAGATTTTTAAAGCTGTAGAGTTTGATAATAAATAATACCTAATAATATCCATTTTGATTGTCCATTTTTCCACAAGAAATAATAAAATAGTTGATCATTTGGTTTTGAAGAAAATTAATTCTTTTATAAAAAAAAAAACTGGTTGGGATGTACTTATTTGTGAATGATTCTGTGTGTTTATATATATATATAGAAAGACGGACAGACAGACAGAGACACAAAGAGATAGATAGATAGATAGATAGATAGATAGATAGATAGATAGATAGATTTATCGCATATTAATAATATATCTATTATATTTACTGACTATTTATTGTACAAAGGTCATTCCATAAATAAAAGGAATTTTTTGATAAAAGAAAAATTAATGGGTTGACATATCGCTAGAAACAAACTCAATCAATGGACATGTTTATCAAAATTATTCCAAAAGTCTTAGGAGACACCTACCTCCTGTCACGATGTTATGCTTTTACAGACGTCAGTTATATTTGCTTTCTGGATTACTTAGATCTTCCTGATCCATTTTTAGTTAAAATGTTCAAAGCACATATACCGGCGGAATTTGATCCTTTACATCACTCCTTGAGGTCAAGTGAGTTCACATGCCATGTTTCGTAAAGATTGGCCAATATCCTAGAATTCCAGTGAATTATTTTTGAGTCACGCCGAAAGTTCATAATTACTTTAAACCTGGCCCTTTAAACCTGGCCCAGAGTTTTATACTAAAACTGGCCCTTTAAACCTTGACAGAGTTTTATACTAAAAATAAAAATAAATATGACAGGATATAAAAACAACTATCGTGATTAGACAAGAAGAAAAAGACAGCACTGAAAAATCAGGAGATTAAGTAGCGAATGAGTTTTAAGAGTGATTTGAACCAATACCTCTCGTAGATTAGTTTCTAAAACATATTTTACAAAACTCTACTCTAACCAGGATGCGGCAATTTTTAAGCAGAGTAAACCTAGTTATCAACTAAACTTCTCCAATATTGGTTGCCTAACCAAGGCTAGTCTACCCTACTATTTACTCACAGCTGGGAGAAAAACAGATCAATTTATGCCTTTCTCAAGGCATTAGCAGGAAGTTAAACTCAAACAGCCATGTTTAGGATTTGAACTCTGGTTGCCGATTCTATTTCAAAAATCGATAACCGTTACGATAAACGTGACTTATTCTGTTAGGTAACTAGGAGTGATAACCAGGGTTCTACAACACAAAAAGGGATGTGAGTTCAAATCTCACTATGAGCCATCCTTTCTCATTGTCTAATAAACGTGCTGTTCGAGTAAATTGAAATATTTAGAAATGAAATAAAAGATAACATTTTATAAAGAAAATAATAGTTTGGTTTGTTTGTTTAATGGCATACCAAATTTCGTGTGTTATCTAATGCCAAAACTAACCTTGCAGAAGAACTGCAGGAATACTATTTAACTCAAAGCTGGAGGGATCAGGTGGTTTATACCTTGTTCAAGGGTTTTAGCCAGAAAGTAAACACAACACCCTATGGGGCACGGCATACTTGTTGGTGTTATTTGTTTCATCTTGTTGGTAGTTGTCAGTTTTGGGTTTAGATATCTAACTCTATTTGTTTCTTCTCTACCCCATTAAATTCGTTGGTTTCGTCTTGGTATGTGAAGGCTGCAAAGGAATTACAGAAAGAAAGAAGGAAGGAAACGAAGATATATTTTAAATTTCAACTTTATTTTGGGGTTTGATGTGGCTACTCTGGAGCAAGGAAATGTCATCCTGGACCATTTGGAAACAGTCGCGTCTTTCAATTGAAGCGTTGAAACGCACTTGTCGTTTTCGGTGGTTAATAGTCCAAAGTCGGTGGTCGTGTCCAGTGGGTGTATTTTATAATGTTTGCTTCGGTTGTTTCGGCGGTTCCGGCGGTTTCGGTTGGCTTGCAACAAACAACAAAACCTTATCAGCGCATGTGCTCGCTGCTAGCAACCACGTCAAAGAGGATAGAAGAGAGGTAGAAATCCTCTTTTGCGCAGGAATAGTCCTTTCTTTGAGTATGCAAAGCTCCTATTTCCTGTCTGGTGCTTCTGGGAATTTCTACACTTTTAAAAATTTATTTTATTTTATTAATTTTCTTTTTCTATTTTTTCTAACCCCTACAAGCGTAAGTAGAGTTTGAACTCACTTATTTCGAGGTCGTGGTCGAGCACTTTAGCCATTGAGACTTCCTTGAATTAAATGCTGGTTCAATACGAAAATATAATCATTAAGTATATAAATAGTTAAGACGAATCTTATTCGACTTAGAAATTGACGGTAACTTTTGAGAAGGCGAATAAAAACAAAAGGTAGTTGACCTAATGATCAAGAGAATGATAATCACGTGACTCATCTTACACTTCTCATATATCTACAACTTCGCAGAATCAAATCAAAACAAAACAACAGAGAAAAGTGTTTATTAAAGACACAAATAAAACATTTACGTTTATACACGAGTGTAAACAATATTCACGATTCATCTTCTCAGTCCCAATAAAACTGAAAAACAGTTCAATAGCCATGATTTTACGAGAACTATTCTATATAATCTCGTATGCACACGTTTTTGATACCATACACTATTCAGTGTATACACTTTAAACAATCTAGACACAAAATAAAATTGTTGTTTTTTACAACAATAAAAAAAAGACACGTGACATAAACGACGTGCCGTTACATTACCCTGACAAATCATAATGATAATATAATACAGAAGTTAACCTAATGGCGTCTCACTGTCGACTCATTAACTTGACATAAAAGTGATTATTTGCACATGCGCAATAAGGTCCTCTCCGATTTGTTTATCAAGTTACATCGACGTGACCTAATTTGTTTTCAAGATATTCAAAATGGATGGATAGTTTCTGGATAGAAGACGGACTTTAAACAAATCCCGCCGACCTGTCTTCTGTCTTTCCTCTTTTCTTTCTCTCTGCGGGATAACAACTGATAAAAATTTCACCTTTACCCAGACGATTTTCACATACAATTTAATGACTAGACAAACTTCAACAGCTGACGATACTAATCAATAAAATAGATCACTAAGTGCATTACACAGCGATCAATTGGTTCGTTGGGTCTAGTAGCGGCAGTCAGTGTTTGATCAACTATTGTACACGAGTTAATATGCCACTCAATCTGTTGTGGGTTGGAAACCATGGTTTTTAGATGTAATAAGTTGATTCTTCACCAAAGTGCTTCCTCTGTCGCTAAACGTCAATCTGTGGCGTTACACGAGTCATATTCATAATATCTAATTTGATCTTTACTTAGTCAAAGAAAGTTTGATTTTTTTTAAATATAATTTTGATCTACCATTATTCTGAGAGACTAGCATTTAATTTCATCAGTTAGTTTTTACTTACTTATTTTATTCATTTTATACACTCGTGTCGTTAGTCTACGGCAGTAAGGAACAGTACAGATCGGAAATTATAATGGATCAACTTTCGGTGAGATTCAAACTTGCTTTGGGTGAAGATCACATGAAAATACTTGTTCTAATCAACTGAGCCACAAACGTAACTATGTTTGCTGAATTCAAGTCAAAACTCTTAAACTTATCCTTTACACTAATCTCGATCTCTTCCAGAGTTACATTTATTATTATCATTATTATTATTATCTTTTCTAGCAGAAGTATTAATAGTCTCTAATCAATTTTTATTTTATCAGAAGCATTTTCAGCTATTATTATTATTTTACTCTTTTGAGAGTTTTTCACACCAGCGTCAGCCAGTGGTTTCTCACAAGAGTTTGAGAGACAGCAAGTCTCCTCAAGTTTCCAAGACTCTTTTCAGTATTCTGGCCGATTTAACCAATGCCGTAGTTTGGATTGTCTCTACTAGTTCTATTATTTACAAGTCCCCCAGTCACTGCGCCAATCCTTCAGTAATTGTACCCAGAGGATCAATTACAATTATTACAAGCAAGTTTTCCACGTCTGTTTTTCACTGAAAGGGTTTTTCCTCAGAAATATGAATGACAGTAAGTCTTTTCAGGTCACCCGGACTCTTCTAAGTATTCGCGATGATTTTAACAGTGCTGTAGCCAGGATCATATTGATTCTTCCTCTGATCCTTAGTTCTCCACTTCCCAAGTCCTTTTTCCAGACCTTTCGAGACCGTTCCAAGGGCACCAACAATAATTGGTATCATCGTTACTTTCATATTACGCAGCTTCTTCTGCTGTCTTGCAAGATCTATCGTTTCGTTTTCTTTTAATTTCACTCCATGTTTTGCTGGAACGCCAAGATCCACAAGATGACAAGTTTCTTCTTGTTAATTAACAGTCTGCCATGAACGGGTAATTCTTTTGGTTCTCAGGGAATATCATGGGTCTCACTTTCAGCGTCATATTCTGGTTTCTGCGTCATATTCTGGTTTATGCATATTCCTTTGTCTGCATGGTCAAATTTTAATCTCTTGCACAATTCCCAGTGGATCACCTTTCCTACTCAGTCATATCTACTATTGTATTCCTTTCGTGCCAATTAGTTTATTTATTTTCACTAGCATTTTATTTCATCTTTTAGATTAGATTTGTGTTTTTAACGTGACTCAGACCGTCAATACATGATACCAAGGAAAAGCACGAAGCGAAAAGGAAATAAAAATTTTAAAAAGATAAAAACAAATAAAAGATCTTAATTTGGTGTTACCTTGACAGCCATTTTGCGTTCACATTAATCAAATGTATGCTTGTAAAATCCATATTTCGGATCCGTTCAATTAGTTTAGTCCATTGATATTGACAAGGATATCTCACTTTCTATTTTGGTAAAGGAAATGGAAAAACTCTACATGAAACAGTTGAGAGTGGGGAAAAATGTGCTTTAAAACATTTAAGGAACTAAAAAGAGGCCTTATAATATTGTTCATGGGAACATAACCGTTTTTGAGTTTGTTTTGTGTGTGTGTGTGTGTGTGTGTGTGTGTGTGTGTGTGTGTGTGTGTGTGTGTGTGTGTGTGTGCGTGTGCGCACGTGTGTGTGTGTGTGTTTTGGGTCGGGTCGAAGAAATAGGCCTTTTGCGCAGTTAAAAAATGTAGGAGTAGAATATTAGTGTGTGCATGTAAACAGAACGATTTACTGTGTATAAGCATTCCAAAGAAATCACATGATTCTTATATGATGGTAAGAATACTCGATTATTGTTTACTGACGAGAGAAATATTAATTCTGAAACGGAGAAACATAATTTTGTGAGATACAACGCTAAAAATAAGAAGGTAGATTTTATGTTACAAATGATTGTTACTCTGCTATAGAAGTCACGAAAAACACTATACTAAAAAACAACAACGTTAAATAATTAAACTAATTGCCTCATTCTAGAATACATCTCTTTGCGTCATGTGAGCTATGCCGTTATCTAAGGACAGACGTATGTTTATGCTGTAGACGTATTTCGTGTATAAAACTTACAAATGTGCGGAAGATAGGCGCAAAGTTTAATATAGAGCCGTTAAATGTATATGTCTATTTACTGTACCCAAGAAAAATTCCTACACGATCGCATGATTTTTATAATATGTTGGTAAGGGTCACGAATGACCTTTTCAGGCAAAAGTAATATTTATTCTGAAACTGTGAAACCTAATTTTGTAGAACACAAATATAGTAACTTTATGTGTCTATTTACCGAACCAAAGAAAACTTAATTAATGATTAAAGTTATTAAAAACCACTTGCATGCTTTTTTGAAAAACTTGCTTTCATTCTAATCTTATTCTTGTATTACGAATCATCAATTCTCTTAAAAAAATACGAGGGTCGTTCCTAAAGTAATTTTAACAAAATGTAAAACAGATGCAGACACCAAAACCACAGCGTTGGATTGAGCAAGTTTTCAGCTACACAGTTATAGTCAGTATCACCACCATTGACTATGCCTTTTCGCCAGTAATGAACAAAAGTTTGCACACTATGCTTTAGTCTCTCCAAAATCAACGACCATTTTAGTATCATTTTAGTCCCACAACTTCAGAGTTGGGTGTTGCAGTCGAGCTTGAACCGTCCCACCAATTAGCATATTTTTTTTATTTTTACAACAAACAGCAGTCAAACAGCAGACTGTTAAAATGACGGCTGAAATTATTTTTAAAAAAACAGAGCTCTGTTATTAAATACTTCTACGTAGAAAAAATACACACACGATATTTATCAATGTTTCCTTATCGTTTATTTAATCCAAAGGATGCGAGTGAACTCAGTAAGGTGGTGGGTAATCCGTTCCAGCTATCTTAACAGTAATGTGCGTGATAAGACATGTACAACGCAGCAGTCAAAAAAAGAACACCACAACCGGTTGCGCGAAACAGGTCGGTGAATTATGGACTACAGGGATAACATTTTCCTGGCAACATCACTATTGCCACAGTGGAAAAAAATGGCTCACTTTTTATTGTTCATTTTTTTTTTTTTTTTTTTTTTACAGCATGGTATTCATAATCTTGTTCGTCACCGGCAAAAATACATGGCTAATCACGATGACAACGTTGAAAATAACCGTTTCTGAAAATTTGCCCCATCCATTGATGCTATTGTTCTGCTTATTACAGTTGTAGTTTATATGGAAATAAATAGGAGGCATTACTTTTGGTACGTTCTCTGTAGATATGCGACTATTTCCACTACAAGGTAGTTCACGTATTTTTCCCCATTTAAGCAGATTCCATTATTATACGTTCAAACATTTATTTTATTTTATTTAACAAATGACGCAATTTTAAAAAGGCAAACAATTCCGATCGCTAATTTCATTCGAAAGAATTACAAAGCTATTTGCTCTGAAAAATGGTAAGAGAAATTCTTTGACATAACCATTCAAGCCCTCGAGGTTCTTTCCTAGCAGTTGTTGAACCAATTTGACGGAGTAGAGAGTCTATTTGTAGGCCGAGCACCCTTGATGTTCTAACCGTGATAGACGTAAAGAGAAATCTTTTTGAAAGCGACCATTATTTGTCTAATTTACAATCCTCAACCAGCATAGTTCAAAGTATACCATAAATAGATATGATTGTCTGAGGTGTAAATTTCGACACGGTTAAAATTTGGAATGTTTACTGCCAAAATTTTTATCATATTTACCAACGCCCCCACCCCTGCTCGGGCAGGATATGACACAAGGTCAATTAAGCGAAGTTTGACAGGTTTGAATACAGAATTTTCCTTCTCCTAGACTAGTTGCCTCACCAAGGCTGAAGAACCCAGTCTGCCCAACTATTTACCCATAGCCGGAGGGAGAATAATTGGATTCATACCTTTTCCAAGGGTATTAGTGTTATGTGAAATGCAATCAGTCTCATCCAGGATTTGAACTCGTATCGCCGTGTCCATTCCCTACGACGGTAACCATTACACCACGGGCACCTCCGAAATTTTTATAGTTTTTTCCCCACGGTCAAAGTCTTACGAAATATGAAAGTTCAAATAACCAAGTGATGTACAAAACCTGAAAAGTGACTCATATTGTCACCTGGTTTGGTTGGTGGGGCGCTACGTACGTAGAATGTCTTGGGCGCATCTCATCCCTCTCCAGGTCTATTATTAGTTTGAATTCATAATTTTCCTTCTCTTAGACAGCTTGCAATAACAAGGGTCAGTCTATCCTACTATATACCCATTTACCAAGGTAAAAGCGCTTTGCAAAATGCAAACAGTCTTGTTCAAGATTTTTATGATGATGACCTTTACGCCACGGGTGCCTCAGGGATATCCAACTTTTGAGTCCTGGATATGACACTACACAATTTGATGATCAGGTTCCAATTCTGGACTTTTGGAGAATGCGGAGTATTCCTTCATTACCATTGCTCTCAGATCCACTCTAACCAGGAGTGGTAGTACCAGGTTCCAACTACGAGTCAAACAGAAATATCTAATCCTCTTCCTTAGGCAGCAGTGTCTCATCTACTGAAATGGAAGTTGATACACGCTAAGTGAAGGCGTGGACTGCAATTGATAGGTTATCGATTATATGGAAATCTAATCAATTTGTTAAAATAAAACGGGATTTCTTTCAGGTTGTAACTGTATCAATACTACTGAATGGATGCACAACATGGACGCTAACAAAACTCATAGAGAAAAAGCTAGGTCTTAACTACACGAGAATGCTACAAGCTATATTGAACAAATCCTGGAAGCAACACCCTACGAAATAACTGCTGTATGGTTACTTACCTCCCATCTCAAAAATCATCCAAGTAAGACGAATAAAACATGCGGGATACAGTTGGAGAAGAAAGTACGGACTCAAATGCGACACTCTTCGACGGACCACAACATATGGACGTGCCAATGTTGGCCGACCACCAAGAACATATTTACATCAGCTCTGTGCGGACACAGTATGTAATTTGGAAGACCTGCTAGGAGCTCTGGACGTTTGGGACTGCTGGAGACAGAGAGTCTGGGAAATCCATGCTGTCAGTGCGAATTGATGATGATGACTATACTTAAATCATTTGATATTGTTGAAACCATATAAAAATGAGCTCTGACTCGTTTAAAATATTACCTACAAACTATTCGTGTAATATTTTGACCTTCGACCCGGCCCAAAAATACTATTCCAAGGTAATACACCGGAAGGAAGTGACACATTCCAACGGCCAGTAATCGAAAGAGATCGCGTGGGCGGATTAAGGCTTATAATATGGGACAAGGTGAAGGTCCCATTGTGCCATTACAGTCATGCACCGGAAGAGAGTAACCTCTGAACTGCATGACAGTTATTTCCGCTTGATGACGATTCAACATTCGATTTCAAAGATCAAGTAGGCGATCGTGTGGGCGTTGAGTTATTATTTAACTCAGTTGAGTTTGGGTCCCAGAGCAGTTGCCAGTAGACTTCCAGACAATAGAGACCAGATGTGGTAGGGAAAGCCACACCCGACCGAGGGGGCCCTCGGAAAAGCCCCGATGGAGTGGACCCCAAGACCTCTGGTTGAGCATCTAAGAGATAAGAAAGACACAACGTGACGGTCATAACAGTGGGGTCAAAATATGAAGTTTACGTTCGGTCTCCAGCATCCTCTCACATGCAAACCCTTAAACAACCCTTTCAAACCCTTGCAATAAAGTGAGAGGTGAATATTTTTCTAAAGAAGTCTTCATGCGTCCTTCATTCCTGCGTTTTCCTTCCTGCGTCCTTTATTCTTGCGTCTGTTATCATTGCGTCGGTATGTATCCAGTATATATATGTATGCAACATTCGTTTACATATCATACTATATATATATATATATGTGTGTGTGTGTGTGTGTCAGATTTGGAATTAAATTACCAACTAAGGTTGATATGCTATATAACAACCAACCAACCATCTACCCTTGACGCAGTCGGCTGGGACTGTAGAATACACCGACTGCTGAGGGGTAAGACTCCCTCTAACGACTGTCCTGGATATGACACTAAACAATCTTATGGTGAGGCTTCATTAATGCTGGAGCTTTGGGGAATGCGGAGTAGCTTTTATTGCCATCGCTCCAAAATCCACTTTGGGATTGAGTTGTAGCACCTGATAAGATCCTATCTATGGGTCAAATAGAACTAAACTGAATTGTTTGAAATAGAACTGTTTCGACATTTAGACTGCGTGCTTATGATAAACTGAATTGTTTGAAATAAAACTGTTTTTACATTTAACCGTGCGTAAACAAATGACTGATGTTTAATTGAATTGTTAAAGTGATATATAACAATAGTTGGAACCATTCAACTTTGATTACTAAACCAAATATTTTAAAATAGAAATGTTTTTGACATTTAAACTGCGTACATATGATCTACTGAATTGTTTAAAAGAGAACTGTTTTTACATTTAACTGTGCGTAAACAAATCTGTACTTATGCTAAAGTGAATTGTTTGAAATAGAACTGTTTATATGTATAAAAATGGATTTGGCATTAAATAACCTACGATGCATGATATGCCATAAAACCAAACCAAACCAAACTATATATATTTAATATATATTATACTATAACAGTGTTGGTTGTCACTAAATCACTTTGTGGGTTTGTGTCGAACCAAGTGCAATATAATATGGAGAGTGCTCAATATCTAGGATAGAGCTATTATTTAATATATATGTATAAAGAGGATTTGGCATTAAATAACCTACAAGGGTTGATATGCCATAAAACTAAAGCAAACCATCTACCCATCTTTTAAAACGAGCATTCAAAACTTAAACGTTGAACGTTATTCATAGCTAGAATCGAAGTCATTACCGTTTTACCCACCGAACTGAACAATTAATAGATTTTCCACTTCACACCTCACCCTGAATTTCCAACAAAACTGCTGTCCTTTGTCGGCTGTCACCACCGTCTGTATCCATCAATAATCTTTTTATGAAGCATTTGTTTCTTTGCTCCCCCACCACTCCACGCTCTCCGTTAACCTTGGCCTCCTTACTCTCCCATTACTTTCCATCTCTCGTTAACATTTTCCCCAACCCGAACCCTCTATATGTGAATATATTGAATTTTTTTTTTTCGATTTCCTGCACAAAATTTTACGTCAGCTGAGTACAACTCCATTTGGCGTTTAATGACTGGGAGTCGTTTATTATGCACAGAGGAAAAAGAATTTTATTTTAAATAACTTTGCAATGCTACTTCATTGTCTTCCCCCTCGGACTCTTATCCACAAACCACACACCGTTACTTGTCAATTGAAGCCGACGACTGTTGATTATAGCTTAGCAAGATATTCATTGCTTAAGAGTATAATTCTCTCAGGGAACCCCCCAATAAAAACCGAGACAATTAAAAGAGTTTGCAGGAAAAGGTGTGTTCATGCCTTTCTGGAGGGTACAAGCAGTTAGTACTTAAATTGTGAATTAGTTTGCTGA
>OY757912.1:68350655-68378155 GCA_963585895.1 Sepioteuthis lessoniana | reverse complement strand
CCTATGAATAAAAGGTCACTTTGTCTTTGCAGTCATGGAAGCCGCCAGAAATTCCTGACTGATTTGAGGTTTGATGGACTTTTATTTACCCAGATGACAGTCAGGGTGTCTGATTTGCTGATTTCCTCTGATTAACGGGTGGATCTCTGATTAACGGGTGTTTTTTTTATCTCGTTACGGTGGGGGGAAAATTGCACTCCTTTGTATAAGTAGATACGGACAGCCACCCACGCTTCCAATTAACAACCTCCTTCCCTGCCTTGACCCCCGCAGAGGTCGTGTTGGCTGGCCGGGTCGACTAGTGGCTTTTGGACGCTCAAATGAGACACATGTTTCTATTCTTTCTACAAATAGTAATTATGTGCATTTTAGCGCCTCAAGTTATTTCCCGAGGTGAGCTCAGTCTGACATTAGCCCATAAATAGTCAGTCACCCAATGAGGATTGAGTTCTTTGAGGGACTATCTTGCCAACCACTGCACGGCGGCAGGCACCCATTCTTATTGTTATTTACTAAACTTAATGAGGCCCTTTATTAAATCCCTAGGCTCTTAAGATCTTATATAATGCAAATCTTGTTCTATTATATTATACGTGTATTATTCAGAAAGCCAAGGGCGAGGGAGTCCTTGGTTCAATCCCAGGTCGAGTCATACCAAAGACTAAAAAAATGGTACTTGACGCCTCCTTGCTTAACACTCAGCATTATGAGGTATGGATCAAGTGTAAAGTAGAGCAATCCAGGGAAAGGAGTATCGCCCTCCCTTTAACCTTAGTGTAGTAGCTGTTGAAAAGGGATCCTTCGGGTCATCCTCGACAACAGTCGCCAACTTTACTTTTGAACGCACACATACATACATAAATATATATTTTTTGAAGAGTGTATATTTAGGCAGCTAGTTATCATTCAAGCAAGTTTTGTTAAAGACGATGGAACACTTGACTATTTTTAATCTTATTTTTTCAATACTCCATCTATAAGCGAATAATTTGCGTTAACATTATTTTCAAACGAATCAGAGATCATTTGTTTGAACGCAGTTAAATGTTTTCAAGTATTACAAACTCTAATGGTTGTTTTTGCTCACAGTTAAAGGTTTTCAAGTATTGTTATTCAATATTTACTATTCGAGTCAATATTATTCACTTGTTTACACACAGTTAAATGACTTTCAAGCATTGCTATCAAATACCAATATTTAAATTTAATATCAATTATTTGTTTGTAGATTGTTAAAGAGTTTCAAGAACAGTAAATGATTGAATATTTGACTCACAGACAGGACCCTATCAGTTACTACCACTCAAGGTCAGAGTGGACCAGGGAGTAATGGAAATGAAGGAGTACTGTACATTCCCCAAAGCTTCATAGCTAGGGACTCATCATCAGACGGCTTTGTGTCATATCCAGGACACCCGTTGAGGAGGGAGTCTTACCCCTCTGCAGAGATGCAGTCAGCGTTTTCTTTTATCCTGGCTGAGATGACCGTGGTAATGTTTTAATTTCTGCATTATAGAGCTTCTACAAACACACACACACACACACACACACACACACACACATATATATATATATATATATATATATATATATATATATAGTTTACAATACAAAAATCGCCTGAAAAGTTCATAGGCCGACCAAGATACTTGCATGGAATGTTAACGGGAACAAATAAAGTGTAATTTTCAACATAGTCCCCCTCGCAGTCCATACAATTCTTCCATCTGTGTGGCAATGCTTGGATCTCATTGATAAAAAAAGCATTTGTAGAGTATAATATGTCATCATATGAAATTTTTATCCCACGACCTTTTCAGCTCATATTCGAATAGATAGATAGATAGATAGATCAAATAGGAAAAGATCTATGAAATGAGTGCTCGATGCAATAATTGCTGAGCCGGTATAAAACTAAAAATATTAGTATATTGATACATCAATATATTTAAGTTTCCTGTGTTTTCAACAATCTTAAGATAATTTTGTCGTAAATGTGGCCAGTCTAGCGTCATCATTTAGTCACGTGATATATTGTAATCGCACGAAAAAAGAGTATTAGTCACGTGATATATTGTAATCGCACGAAAAAAGAGTATGGTGTTTGAACACATAACATTCAAACCAGGAAAAAATATTAATTAAAAATTCAAGAAATAAGAATAAGTAACTGACGTATTTATTATATCAATATTTGGATATTCTTAGTTATATATATATATATATATATATATATATATATGTGTGTGTGTGTGTGTGTGTGTGTGTGTGTGTGTGTGTGTGTGTGTGTACATTTAGTTTAAAACCTGAACGACGCTATTATCATTTCACATAGTGCTAATACCCTTGGGAATCCAACTATTCTCCCTTTAGCTATGGATAAATAGCAGAGCTATTTACTCTTGGTATGGCAACCGTTCGAGGAGAAGGAAAACTCTGAATTCGAACCCGTAAAAGTCGGTTTAAAAAATGACTTTATGTCACATCGTATATATACACACACATACACATACGCATACACACACACACACACACATATATGAAGTAAATGTATTCATTACACATAAAATTTTATATCGGTATTTTGATTGCTAATTTTAAATAAGTACGAAGCTCATAATTCTTTTGATTAAACTGAATAACATATGCCATATATGCTTTATCAGTGATATTAATCACTCTGTATTCATAAATGAAGCAAGCTGCATTTTATATATATATATATATATATATATATATATATATATATATATATATATATCGTATATTGGTCTGAAGACCAGCAAAACCGTGAAACTGATATTAAGCATGCAGTATTGATTTTTTGTACCACACCGGTGTTATATATATATATATATATATATATATATATATATATATGCGCGTAGATATAGGAGACACAGATGTTCGCTTGAAGACGTTGATCAATCTAATATCGAGTGACAAACACCGACAGACAATTAACTTAATTAAAATGCTTCCCATGATTACGGATAGCCCTAAGGGTAACAATCTATTAACTCGTCATTGCGTTCTCAGTCAAAGTACGGGCGTCCTTGCATCAATATCCTGAAGTAAATCATTTGACAAATGAAAGTCTCTTAAGATTGCATTTAACTCACTAACGACAACCAACAAATTTACTTTTGAATTGGAAATCTCCCTCTTTAATTGACCTTGTGTCGCATCCTGCTCGTATCGAAGGGGCTTGTAAATAAATATATATATATATATATATATATAAGTGTGTGTGTGTGTGTGTGTGTGTGTGTGTGTGTGTGTGTGTGTGTGTGTGTGTTTGTTTTAGAACAGAAATATTAAGTCAGCCAATATTATTACTCAGAAGAAAACATCTTTTTACAATGTTACAAACTGCACGATTACGTCTATTCTAACACACACACACACACACACACACACATACACACACACACACACACACACATATATATATATATGTACAAAGAGAGAGGGAGAGAGAAAGGAGTGAAAGAGAATGATAGAGATATAGGGAGAGAAAAGGATCTGTCGAATGGGGAAAAAGTGATAAGAAAAAGAGAAAGAGATGCTTCGTTTATTCTGGCGCATATATAAAGTAATCTTGCCCTCCGGGGACAACTCAGCTTGTTTCGTTACCCCCGTCGATTGAATTTGCCTTCGGCAGTTGTATTCGATTTTCCAATTCCTAATAAACCCAAATTTCGCCCACGAGATTTCTAAGCAAGTCTCTCAGCTTCTCAGGGAAAGGCAATATTCACAAAATTCGATGCAGTCGGTACAGTTACGTGAGTGAAACGTCTTGATCTATCCAAAAATGAATTTACGAACATAAAAGGGATATAAAAAACGGCGACGAAAAGAACGCATTGGTCAGACATAATTTAGAAGCTGAAAAAATTTAAACTTTAAAGATTCCAAAATGTTAGTAAATATACGTATCAAAAAACACAGAAAGATTGTTGAATCTCGCATTATTTATAATTACAATACTATTGAAAAAAAAAACTCGGTTTTCTTCACATATCTCTTCATTTAGTTAAGATAGTAGTAAAAAGTTACAAGATCCTCTATTTAAATTAGTTTGGCTTCATTAATCATTTTTAAAAATTTATATTCACTTTTAATGTTTTCCAGTTATACCTCTAGTCACGATTTTTCTTAAATTACATACATATATATATATATATATATATATATATATATATATATATATGAAACTAAATATAGATAAAATCCGACAGTATGAATGTAGCAGAAAAAACATAATCCAAATAGGTGAATATATTATGATGTAAAGTCGACGTTAACGTTTCGGTTTCAGAAACCATCATCAGGACTTGGATATCAAAAAATAATGATATTAATATATTGGTATATCAGTATATTTAAATTTCCTGAGTTTTCAAAAGTCTTCAGATGCTTTTGTCGTAAACGTGGCCAGTCTAGCGTCTTCATTTAGTCACAGGATATATTGTAATCGCAGGAGACATTGGCTGGAAAAAGAATAAGGTGTTAGAACACGTGACATTCAAACTACGAAAAAAATATTTTAAAAATTCAAGAAATATAAGTAAGTGATATTCTTAGGTTGAGATATATATATATAGAAGTAAACAATGGAGTGTAATCCGACAACATATAAAGAAAAATTGATAACAAGGTAATCCAAGTAGAAGGAGAGACTAATTAAGAAGCAAAGTCGAAACTATAGCGTTTCGGTTCAAATGAACCATCATCAGGGCTATGTTGGATGATATGGGTGATGTTAAATCAACGATAGATGTTTAAAATTGCAAAATACAAAAAGCTAGAGAAAATTTGTATAACAAGAAAAAGTTGGCCGTATAATTAGTGAATCAGTGTTTGTAGTTTTAAATTACGTCATTTGACTTATTAATTCGAAATATTGTGTAGAATTTATGTTCCGTTTGTTTCTAATCAAAAGGAGGAAGTAAAGAAAGACAAAAAGAATAAGAGAAAGCATAAAATTATGATATATATGGAATATATCAACTAAAGATGGAATATATTGTAATTATTTGAAATGGATTTGCTCAAGTAAGGTGAAATATTCTAAAAGCCAGGACGAGGTTTTAGGGAATTACTGTGTGAAATAGCAGCGGCTTCGAAAATTCGTCTTAGTCTTTTATCATGAGTATATATATATATATATATATATACAAAGCGTAGACTTTAATATTGCTAACCTAAGCTGTTTCTCCTTATTACTATTTAAATAAGTTATGAAAAAAAGACGAAAGAAAATACTTGTTAAAATAAATAATGATTGATAATGTTTTATCTAAACAAAGAAAAAAAAGATGGGAGAAGAGTTTTTTTTTTAGCTTTCCCTAGAGCATTAACTTTATGGGAAATACAAACAGCCTCATTCAGGTTTCGAATTTGCGCTGTCGACTCCATTTCATACGACGATAACCGTTACGATAAGTGCGCTTTTGCTATATACTGGCGTAAGGGAGACGCAAAAACGGATTTCTTTACAAAAATATAGCTCTCTCTTTATAACACGAAAGGTCCTAAATTCTGTGAGTGTGAGAGAGATAGGAAGACGAAGGACGCGGACACAGGCTGGTGGAGGACTACTATATTGACCTTTTCTTAACCCACGTTGTGAGTCCATATTAAGGGCCTTATGTCTCTACTTCTTTGACAAGAGGTACTCAACCGGGGGCTGAAGTGACCCCCTGCTTGTCGGCCACTTCTTGGCCGTGTCTCTCGTGACTGCGTGTCTGGGTGGCTCCAACATTGACCGTATCTGCTGTGGATACCTGTGTATATATAATTTCATAACGCCTATCCATTCTTCCAGTTGTCAACCCTCGTGATCTGCTTACACCCACGTATTGTTTATGTTCCAGTAAGTTATTTGTTTACTCAGGTTCATCTTGTATAGAGAAATCCCTGATTGACAGCTCTGTCGAAGGCCAATGCGCAACACTTTCAGTAGTTTGTATTGTGCTTTCTGTGTGTATAGAACTGAGTCTGAATCTGTCTTCTGCAATCTACGACGTTAATCCACTTACTTCTTATACTTGCCGATGGCCAATTAAATAAATTAAGTTGGCGACCATAGTCAAGGGCGACCAGAAGGCTCTCTTTTCAATAGCTACTATACCGAGGTGTATGGGAGGGCGCTACTCCTTTCCCTGGATTGCTCCACTTCACCCTTGATACCTATTTGATTATATTACAGAGTGTTAAGCAAGGAGGTATCAAGTACCATTTTTAAAGTCTTTGGTATGACGCGACCTGGGATTGAACCGGACCGTTGGTAAACACCCTACCCAAAAGGCCAATACCTATAACAACAACTGTAACAGGAACTTCTATTCGTCAGGATTAACAATACGAACCAATTTTAACTTCAACTCCTGTTTTACGCCCTTGTCTCCTCTCAATAGTGATTTCGTCATTTTTCTTTAAAAGGCCGTAAGATTGCCTTTTTCTTTATTTATTCACTATTGATATTGCCTGTTGAACGCAGTTGATGCCTCAAGAAGTGACATCCAATTTTGATAAAACCGAGAATTAATTTTTATTTATTGCAGACTTGTTGTCCTCATCTTGGTAGTTTTTTGTGTTGTTTCTTCTTTCACTACGTTTCGGCCAAATTTCACCTCTGGCCTTCTTCAGGTGATTTTTACCGCGACCTCGGATAGGAACGTGGTGCGATAGACAACAACTATGGAAGGCAGTAATTACTGGGGATACGGTTACAAGACTCATCATTCCTATCCAAGGTCACGGTAAAAATCACCTGAAGAAGGCCAGAGGTGAAATTTGGCCGAAACGTAGTGAAAGAAGAAACAACACAAAAAACTACCAAGATGAAGACAAAAAGTCCGCAATAAATAAAAATTAATTCTCAGATTAAGAAGCCTCATCTCAAAATGATTCCAATTAAAAGACAATTACATTTTGATAAATTTGTGTATTGCTTCAGTGATGCTCTTTTCTCTTACAGTAGGTCTTGTACCAGACATTAACAATTTTTAAAGATAGTTAATATAACAGGACATGTACATCTTTTTTTTTAAAATCGTTTCAACCATTTCTGTTGAAAAGTTACGGTGTTTTGAAGTTTAGTGGTTTATCCGAAAATAAATGGTTAAATTTTGCAAATTTATCATCGAAATTGTGGTATATGTATTTACCCAACCCCTCCGCTCGAGCAGGATATGATACAAGGTCATTTTTTAAGCGAAGTTTAACAGTTTTGAATTCAGATTTTTCTTTTTCCTAGACTAGTTGCCTCACCAAGGCTGAAGATCCAAGTCTGCCCTACTATTTACCCATAGTTTGAAGGAGAATAATTGGATTCATACCTTTCCCAAAGGTATTAGTGCTATGTGAAATGCAATCAGTCTCGTCCAGGATTTGAACTCGTGTCGCCGTGTCCATTTCCTACGATAACCATTACACCACTGGCACCTCGAAATTGTGGTATGATCTTTAAAATGGCTTTCGAGATCAGGTATCGGCTAATTTGAGACTAAATACGAAATAGTTTCCGAAAATATTCCGATTTTTTGGACTGAAAAGTTTAGTTTACGGTGTCTTGATATGCATTCAACCCATCTAGCTGCTAATGACTCTACTACTAATAATGTCGGGTTCTATTTTGTTTCAGATTTGAAAATAGTATACTATAAAAACAATTAATCCGCGATCACAATGCCTCAGATAAGGGAGTAAAAATATTTTGTGCCACTTAGAGACAAAAATCATTGGAAACTGTCTCAAAATAGATGCAACCCATTAATATGATAATGATTTAATAATGAGACATGAAACTCAAAAAAAGATCACATGCTCTAAAACCTAATATAATAACAATTAAAAAAACATTGAGCTCAAAGGATGCTTTTTTTTACAGGATCTGTTCCAAATAACCGCCATTGCACTTGTCTCAGTAATAAATTATTATCCTATTAATGGGTTGCATCTATTTTTAGACACCCTGTATTTATTCTAAGACAAGGAAATATTTCTTTAATTTGATTTTATTTCGGTTCTGCCTTGTCAATTGAGAAAACATCCAAAATCAAAATTTTCTTTGAATTGTAAATATTTTGTCACCAAAGATTAAAAAATCAAGCTCTTTCAAAACATTTATAAAATCATAACGATAATGAATCATTAGAATTTAATCATTATATAGGATAAAAGAGTCCATTATCACTGGATTTTGGTTTACATCACATGCTGATTGTTGAAAGTGAGTGACATATGGTATACATAGCAAATTGACCTTGTGCAGTAATTTTTTTTTGTGGAGGGGGGCCTTCTTTCTTTTTTTTTTTTTTCATTTTTATGAGCGCGTCAAAACTAATAATTATTAATTTCTTTCCAATTTAGAGCTATTTAGAGGTCATGAATGGATTCCTGGTGAAATTCTGTCCCATTATAATATCCATTGTATGGTTTATCATATTTTTTGACAAATTTGCAGTGTTTAATCTATATGTCCACTTTAGCCCACTGTGAAGTCCATAAGGATATGTTTTGTTATGATAATTTCCTTGTGAGGAATCTCTGTATTCTTGTGCCAATCTCTATAGGTGCCCGAGGCCTATCGCCGCATCAACACAGACAATTTTTCTGTTTCCTGGAATGAAAACCTAACGCTATAGAAAGAAATTCAATGATTCCAAACCCTGTGTCCTTTCTTCAGAATCTCTTGCCTCCCGGCAAGTCATGCATCTCACTGGATATGCCTCGTATTGACCAATGGTTACTTTGGATTTCTTTGTTTTTAGAGGTTTTCTAACAATAAGCAATAACTATATACATGGTTAGAATAAAAACATGTTCATCACTTTGCTCTAACTAAAATGGAAAACAGCAAAGCTTGACATTGCCATTGATAGAGCCATTTTAGGTATTAACGAAGAACTCTCTAAAAAATTAAATACCAGGAAATGATTTGAGATAATGTAAAATGATGCTATTTATCTGAGTCTTCGAAAACTGTCAATTTTTCTTATTTTTATTCAGTGAAAGTTTTTCACAGCGGTTTTAACAGGTAGGTTTTCAATGAAGTCTGAGTAACAGCCTCGGGTCTTCAGGACTCATCTCAGTATTCTTGCTGATCTCAGCAGTGCAGAGATCTGGAGGATCTCGATTCTTCTTCTGATATCCATTATCCCTATCTATTTTCCAGACCTTGGGGGAACATTCCTAAGACACCAACGATATATGGTATTACCGTTACTTTTACGTTCCATAATGTTTTTAGCTCCAGGTAATCGTCTATCTTTCTTCCTGTTGATTAATACTAGTTCTGGTCTTCTGACTGGGACTGGATGACCCATTTGTATCTCAGAATCCCGAAGAATTTTATGCGTCTCGTTCTCTTTGACGGATGCTGGTTTGTGAAGTTAGCGTTTGTCAGCAGGGTCAATTTTTAATCTCTTCCACAATTCCCAGGGGATCAACTTTTCTACCCTCTCATTATTATTATCATTATTAATATTGGTGGTGTTGGAGGTGGTGATGGTGGTGATGGTGATTACGTACCTACTTGAGTATCTATTGTTTACGTATCACGCTTTCAGTAATGAATATACAAAAGAAATCAAGAGAGAGAGACAGACAGACAGACAGACACAGACAGAGAGAGAGAGAGAGAGAGAGAGAAGTTTTGAGTATGCAGCTAAGTAACCGAGAAATGAACGCATATGTTAAGAAAAACTAATTTTCCTGTACATACGCCTGTAAGTTTTTTGTACATGGATGAGCATATATATATTAATGACGATATATCTAAAGAGCTGGGAGGGTAAGGTGTGTGTCAAGAGGAAAGAAGGGTAATTATATTTATAGATTTACATAAACGAGAAAAGAAAGAAAGAAGAAGAAAAACCAACCACACATCTGCCTTCCGACCTTCCCCATCCGAGATCCCTTTCAATAAGACTTTCCTCCTTTTTATCTCTCTAAAACTACAGAAAATATTCAAGGTAAGAACAGCCACTTAGCTGTGGTTGGAAAACTTTTAGTGGGTGTACTGGAGAAAAGCTCGGTGAACAGCGAGAAACGATTGTTCTATTTTAAAAGAAAAACACTGAACTGTTTATTTAGTGAATTTTACTTCATTTGAAGCTCAACAGCATCACGAACACTTCTATAAAATTTAATCTTTATATATGGTGGGATTTCATGAAAAATTTTAAGAACGATTATTTCTTGATGACTTACAAATTAGTAAACGTTATCGAAAGGTTTCTGTTGGTTGCCACTGCTCGTACAACAAAGTAAATGCAGAACACATTTTTTAAAATCTTCATTTTCCGGTGAATGGGGAAATATCATAGAAACTAAATCATGCAAAAATGTTCAGCTCGATATCTACTTTAAACTCTTACATAAAGAGATAAAGGTTTGGTTTAGCTAATTTGACGGACACAAAATAGGGGTATACTTACTCTGTAAAAAGTTACCCTTGCAAAAATCCTAAAAATCCTGAAAATGCGAAGTACTAGCATTTTCGTAAAGATTTATAAGTTTATAAACGCTATCCAAAGGTTATCGCTGAGGGTAATTATTCGTACAACACATGTAAAGGCATTTTTTCATCTTCATTTTTTGACGACTGGGAAAAAATAATAGAAAAAAGTCATAGAAAAAAAGGTCATGAAATTCGTTTCGGGCAAACAAATTTTCTCTGAAAATTTTCTATACGGTTTAATGAAAATATAAACATTAGATTCAATTAATCTAACGGACACAGAGTAAGGGTCCAGTTTAGCACAATAGTAAACAGTAAAAATCCAAAATTTTCAGATTTCAAAAGCTACTGGAAAACCCGTTCCGGATGAGTGAAAAATTAACCACCTCGTCTGCGGTGGTGGGACCCACAAGGCAGTATATATTTTGCGGAGTTGAACTCATTGCTTGTTGGGTTGTCCTCGTGGTGTAATGGTTAAAGCACTGGACGGCGAAATCGTAGTAAGCAAGTTCGAAATCTAATCGCTCTATCATGTTCAACTTAGGACAAATACCCTTGGGAAAGGTATGAACCTTCTTATCCTCTCTGCTATGGGTTAAATAGTACCACTACTGTTCTTCTTGAAGGATGGCTTTTGCTTAAATAACCTACGCAGGTTGATATACCATTCAATAAAGAAACCAACGAAACTAAACCTTATTGCTTGGCGCCTGAGGCATCTAAAAATAAAGGGCTACAGTATCAAACATTCTTTGTGGCTGCTGCATATGAGTATCGATTCGTGAGTGGCTCCATACCACGAGGGGATGTCCTCGTGGTGTAATGGTTAAAGCGCTGGACTGCGGAATCGTAGCATGCAAGTTCGTACTCCAGTCGCGCTATTACGTTCACTTTCGGGCAAATACCCTTGGGAAAGGTATGAACCCTCTTATCCTTCCAGCTATGGGTTAAATAGCACCACTACTGTTCTTCTAGGAGAATAGCTTTGGCATTAAATAACCTACAAAGGTTGATATGCCATTAAAACAACCAAACCAAACCAATCCATACCATGAAATGACCTTGTATGAAATCCTACCCGGTGAGAGGTCAGATAAATAGCTTCTAGGATTAAATTGGTAGGCACAAAAAATGCTGTGGCTATAGCTCTAACCTTTCTTGAGTTATGCGATGACAGACAAAAGAGACTTGGTGAATAATAATATTAAGTTTATTATCGCTATTGATGAGTTTGAGCTGATCAGCAGGGGAAGATGTTGAGATATCTACTCTGTTATTCTGGTTGTCTTTTAGCTTTTCGAGAAGACCTCATTATATTTCTGTTTGTTATAATAGATCGTTACACTGGACAGATGACGAATTTTGCCATCACCAAAGTGACCTTCACCTTTTCCACTCCCACCGCCTCCTTCAAAGTGTCATCAATTTTTATACTTACGCTCGTCTTAACTTACCCTGCAGCTATGTCGTCTGTTTGCTTTGATCTCAGCGACTCCTCCTCGCCACTGGAACACTGTCGCGTCGGGTCACAGCAGCTGTCACCATTTCAAACGTTGTGTATATATAAATATATAGCTGTGTGCGCGCACGCACGTCTGTGTGTGTGTGTGTGTGTGTGTGTATGTGTGTGTGTATAAATATAAACATGTACATATATAAAAAGATATTCTTATATATGAATATATGCACGTGTGTTTGTCTTAGTGTATAAATATTTCTATATAAATATGTACATAAGTAGATATATTGGGTCATATTCTTATATATATATATATATATATATATATATATATATATATACAAATGTATATATATATATACAACCATATATACAAATTCTTACATTGTACACACACACACATATATAAATATATATATATACAGAATGTGTATATACGGGTGCATGCATGGGTATAGATATAGATATAGATATATGCCCATACATATACCGTTATATCCACATTCCTATATTGTATATATATATATATATATATATATATATATATACATATATATATATAATGTAGGCATTTGTATATATGGTATATATATACTCATATATACATAAACACAAAACCTATATATATGCTTTTGCGTGTGTACGTGCGTATACACAATTACCCATTGTGTTTAGATAGATAGATCCTATTTACCCAACCCCTCCGCTCGGGCAGGATATGACACAAGGTCAAATTTTAAGCGGAGTTTAACAGGTTTTAATTCAGAGTTTTCCTTCTCCTAGACTAGTTGCCTAACCAAGGCTGAAGAACCTAGTCTGCCCTACTATTTACCCATAGCTGGAGGGAGATAAGTGGGTTCATACCTTTCCCAAGGGTATTTGCCCGAAAGTGAACGTAATAACGCGACTGGAGTACGAACTCGCGTACTACGATTCCGCAGTCCATCGCTTTAACCAGTACACCACGAGGACCCCCCCTAGATAGATAGATACGTACATACATATACACATGTATATATATGCACACATATATATGTACGCGCGTGTATATATCTATATATAGATACTTATGTACATACGTTTGTGCATGTTAAATAGATTAATAGATAAGGAAAGAAAGCGACAGTAAGACAGATATATATATACTTATATGTATGTACATGTGTGGATATACCTACATATAGTGAGATAGATATTTATATAGATGCATAGATATATAAAGAGAGAGAGATTGAGAGAAAGTGAGAGAGAATATCTGTGTGTGTGCATGCATGTGTGTGTGTGTGTGCATTAATACAAATGTTATTAACGATGATCGCCAAGAATTTACAAAATATTCTAATGGTCCAGTTTACGTCCTTTGATTAACAGTAAATCATCTTTTGTGGGTTATCTAAAGCCATCCACGTAGAATAACAGTAGTGGTACTATTTTAACCCATTGCTGGAAGAATAAGAAAATACATTTTAACTTGCTGTCTTACAGTACGGAAGTCTGAATTCAGTGGATAAAAATCTTGTCAAAACGTTTGGAATCTCACAGCAGGTTGACTAAATGGAGTGGTCTCCCTAGCCAGTGTTTGAGGAACTCTCCCTCGTCACGAGTTCTTTTTGGTCACGTGACAAGAGGAACCGGAGAATCTGCTTCTTTCACGAACAGGACTTGAGAAGAGCTGACGTGGTTGTTCGCTCCTCAGCAGTGAGCACTTTGGGCCTCCTTCCTTTAATTCCAAACGTAAGAAGAGTAATAGGATTCAACTTTCTTTGCTTTATGGACTTCCTGTTTGTTCCTTGAACGCTTGTGTCTCTTATATAGCCTGGGGACGGGAACGAAGTTGCTTCACATATTAAACGTCATTTTATATTAATTGACTTGTTCTGTTCCTACTGAATATTCTGTGATAGGTTACCCTCTTTGGGATAACCTAATACATTATAAGAAACAGGGTGTTATTTATGTGTCAACACCTCGCTAAATCTTATATTACAATAATGGGTGTGCTTCATCTCGTTATGAAGACAAGAAAAGATATAAATGATTTTCAAATACTTTAAAATTCTGTGGTATAGTTTTTATTTGCACACAGTCATATATACAGAGGCACGCGCGCACACACTAACACGACCACACACAGGAGAGAAAGAGAGAAATAATCAAGTAATCAAACAAATGCATAAACGAAATAACTGTGCCACTTATAAAAATTTCAGAGATCTTAACTCTTCGTTTAGATATGGTTTTGAGAATAAACAATTATTAACATTTACCGAAAGCGCCTTAGCAACACATTTCGATAAAACCAGATTATATATATATATATATATATATGTGTGTGTGTGTGTGTGTGTGTGTGTGTGTGTGTGTGTGTTTGTATATATCCCACCTCCCACCTGACAGGAGGTGCCTTTGGTGGTGTAATAAGGTGCCTTTGGTGGTGTAATGGTTAGCAAGTTCGACTAGCAAACCTACACGAATGAGTTCGAGTCTCATTGGGTGCCCCTTTCATATGGCCCTATTCCACATCTAAGCAAAAAGCTTAGTAAATTACCACCTCCCACCTGACAGGATCTGATGCAATGTCATTTTATTATGGCGAGCCGTGCACTCATGTGTGACAGGTGCAAAAAATGCTTGATCCCACCGACATTCCTCTTTTAAATTACTTCAGGCGCCAAGCAATAAAATCAACCCTGCAAAGCACATATAGCCTAGGAGGACGGCCACCTGAGATCAAGTGATCAATTTCGCTCTCCTCGGTGCAAGGCCGAATATATTTATATGTAAAGGATTTATCCGATATCCCACCTGGTCAGATTTGACTCAAGGCAATTTTGTAGAGTGAAGCGGGGCTCATGCAGGAATCGAAACTCATTCACGCCGCTCACAAAAAATGCTTGGTCCAGGAGACCAGGGTTCAATCCCAAATCGAGTCATACCAAAGTCTCAAAAAATGGTTCTTGGTACCTCATTATTTAATGTTTAGCATTATAAGGTATAGGATCAAGGATAAGTGAAACAATCCAGGAAAAGGAATTGCGCCGGCTCTTACACCATGGTGTAGTAGCAACTGAAAAGGAAGCCTTGAGCCATCCTCCACTGTAGTCGGCCAACCTATACGAATATATATATATATATATATATTGAGAGAGAGGGAGAGAAAGAGAGTGAAGGCGAGAGAGAGAGAGAGAGAGAGAGAGAGAGCGTGCGTGTGTGTGTGTGTGTGCACGCGTGCGTGTATGTACACATGCTCTGAAATCAACACTGTTGTGCTAGTCTCCAGTCGAGCCGTGATAGAGTCCCCAGATGGATTGAATGTCGCTCAGAAAGGTTCAGAGAGGAAATAAGTAATAGGCATATGTATATGCGATGTAAACTGAAGTAGAGACATCTTCCTACGTCTCTTCCCTAATGACTTACAAGTCCACTTCAAGGCATTAAGGTGCTGTGTCTCATAATTTCCACCCTGTCAGCTGGGGCTGTAGAATACGCCGACTGCACCTACTTGACCCATAGATGGGACCCTGACAGATTGTACCAATCCAGGTAATCTAGAGTAATAACAATAACGAGGTACTCCAGATTCCCCAGAGCTCCAGGACTGGAGCCTCACCATCAGATGCAGTTTTTTGGCATATCAGGACAGACGAGGGTAGATAGAATAAGTTTAGTAATTTTACAATATGGATCTATATGCACCATTGCTTTCACTAAAATCATTATCATCATCATCATGTCGCGCCATCAACACGGATCTCCCAAAGCCTCTCCTGCCATCCTTCTCTATTGTCCGTTGATTCCGGTGGGTCTTCAAGACTACATCCTGTATCGACACACAGTTGTTGTATGTAGGTCATAGCAGGTCGTCCTGTCTTTGCTCGTCTATGTGAGAGGGTCCACAGGAGTACGTCACTTATGAGTTCGTTCCTACTTCTCCAGCAGTGTCCCGCATGTCTGGTTGGTCTAACTTTGATAGTTTTCGTGATGAGTGGTAGGCTGCCGTAAAACTACTGCTTTGTGGAATGCTGCCTCCAGGACTTGTGCAATATTGCTTGCAGCATTCTTGTGTAGTTGCCGTCTAGCTTTTTCTCCATACGTTTAGTTAGCGTCCATGTAGTGCATCCATACAACAGTTCCGACAGGACCGCTGCTTGAAAAAAATTGCGTTTTATTTTATTAGTCAGATCTGACTTCCATATGACCGATAGCCTCTGTCCATGCCTTTGCTAGTTGCGTATTGATGTCAGTCTAGGTTGACGAGACACTGCTTCCAAGGTAGGTGAACTTGTCAACTAGTTTTAGAGAACTACCGTTTTGTGTGGAGATGTCGCCTCTTTGATTAAAGCACATATATTCCGTCTTGTCTGCGTTAACATGGAGGGCTATGCCTGCAGCTGCTCGTTCCAGACTAAGTAGCAGGGTTTCAGCTAGCGCGGGTGAATTTGCCAGAAGCCATATGTCAGCGGCGTAGTCTGCGTCCGTAATTGTTTGTGCGGAATACCTTCAGCTTCTTTCCTTTTGTCAGTTTGGGTTTCACTAAAATACAACATATTGAAATAAGAATTAAAAGATGCTATTTTTTTGTTCCATAACTTTCTAAAATAAAACATAGATACATTAAACATCCTCTACAATCGCTTTGATAAGATTAAAGATACTGTGCGAAGTTCAGTTTCTTTCTTTCTTGTTCTTTTTTCTTTTTTCAGATCACGTGACACCAATTTTTCGAGATTTTTTACTTGACGTTGAATGCTTAACGTTGAATTCTGAAACTTTTCAGCTTGTTTTATTGGGGTCTGCGTCAATAATTGTTCTCAATTATTTGTGGTCGATTAAAGAAAAAACGTTCACATCCTTCTGCATCTTTTAAGCTTAACTTCTGGGAGGAAATTTTTTGAACCAACGTTTATCTCTACGTTTTCCTATGAGTCATCGACCAAAGTATTGCTTGATATGAAGAGCCGTTTCCGCTTTTCATTTTGAAATCATAAATCAAAATCACACAAATTTCTTTTTCCTTTTTTTCCCCCCTGTTTTAATTCGATGATTACACTTACTCGAAAACCGAACTATAACAATCACTTTTGGAAAAGTATTTTGGAGCTCCCTCTCATACTAAATACTTCAGCAACTGACTGATTGTTATATTCAATTTTTAATGACAAGTCAAAAAAGTCTAGGGTTATTTTAAGCCTTGAGATAAAGAAATTATATTCTTTTACGTTATTTGTCGCGCACCCCACCGAACTAGCCCAGTCGGCTGAACTTATGTTAAACTGATTTGGTTGAAATAGAACTGTTTATATGAATAAAAATGGATTCGACATGAAGGAAAATGAAATGGTTGATATGCCAGAAAGCTTAACCAAATCAAACTAAACCCTGCTATACTAGCGAATGTCACATAAGGCCTTTTTAAAAATGGGTCCGGGCGCAGGACCATCGCCCAGACGCGCCCGGCATTCCCAAAAATGCCTTGAGCCCTGTCGGCATTCCCAGCAAAAGGGTTTTAGAGGTTTAGAACCTAGAGGGACGGCCCTCTGAGGCTCAGCGCGCGTGGCATAAATGCCGGCTTCCCTGATTCCATGTCAGACGGCCTCGACCGACTGCCACCGGAACCAAAACACACCCGACCTGATCCGTGTACCTGTGAACCCGGCCAGCCGAAGTTTGTCCAATCCCAGCAACGTCCAGACTGGACACTGAGAAAATATTCTTCAGATTCATTCATGTTCATTTAGTGCACTTTCTTTTTTCTTTGGCTTTTTTTTTTTAATCATGGTAATACAATTGATTTTTAAACAGATCTATTTGACCCTAATAGGCACAACCACTCTGGTTCAGAGTGAACCAGGGAGTAATGGAAATAAAGGAGTACTCCAGATCTCCAGAATTAGAACATCACCACCAGATCCAGTTTAGAGTCAAATCTAGGACACCTTTTTAAGGGGAGGAGGGTGTTACCCTTCCACAGACGATACAGTCAGCATATTCTAAGCCCCTTAACAAAGTGTACCGAATACCGTCAGTTACTACATAGGTTGCGTTTATCGTCTCATACCACAACACGATCAACGGATGAATTCATTTGTTGAGCAAACGTAAAGTTGATTTTTTTTCATAAATTTCCGTTCAACTCATGAAACATCTCTCGTGCTTTTTTTTTTTTACTTTAATCTGTGAAGTAAATGTCAAACAATTGATGAATGGTCAACGTACTGTTATTCTTCAACCTTTTATTTTATTTTGAATGGAACAACTTGAATAATGGGTCTCGGTTTGTTGTCGTCAATTGCAGAAACACGTCAGCAACCTTCGTCATCTTCGAAACTATCTTCTCCATTAAGAAACTTTTGGAACCACTAACCAGATAATAGTTTGGTTTCTTTATTTAATGGCATATCAACCTTTGTGAGTTATTTGATGCCAAAGTCAATCTTGTAGAAGGACAGGAGTGGTATAATTTAACCTATAGCTAGGGGATAAGGGGGTTCGTACTTTTCTCAAATCCGGAAGTGAAGGTTATAGGTGGGTTGGGCTTTTTGTTTTACGGCGTATCAACTCTTTTTAGGTCATTTAGCGCCGAATTAAATTTCAAACAATTCAATTTAACATAAGTATAGTTTTTGTCGACAAACAGTTAAATGTCAAAACAGTTAAGTTGAATTTCAAAATAGTCTTGTTTTAAACAATTCAGTTTAACATAAGTTCACAGATTCAATGTCAAAAACGATTTTAATTCAAACAATTCAGTTTAGCATAAGTATACAGTTTAGTTTTATTTTTAAAATATCCAACTATTCAATTTAGCATAAGTACACAGTTTAGTTCTATTTAACCCATAGATAGGACCCTATCAGGTGTTACCACTCCGGGCCAGAGTGGACCTGGGAGCGATGGCAATAAAGGGGTACTCAGCATTCCCTAAAGCTCAAGCATTACTGGAACCTCATCATCAAATTGTTTACTGTCAAATACAGGACATTCGTTATGGTGAGGGGGTCTTACCCCTCTGCAAAGAAACAGTCGGTGTATTTATTGTACAGCCCCAGCTGATTAGGCAAGTGAACGTTATAGCCTGACTGTAGTTCGAACTCGCTTACAACGACGTCATAATCCAGCACTTTGGCCACGACTCCCCTGGGATTCCATCTGATAATAAGCTGAATATTGTAAGCAGTTTACGCTCCATTTCAAACTCTATCAATTTATTCAAACTTCATTTATTTAGACCTTATTTTATACTACAATAGAATTAGTCGAATCCGTTTGTTGTTTTTTTCTTTTATATCTTTAATTTGACAACCTAAAATAAACAAGGTGATGTCCTCGTGGTGTAATGGTTAAAGAGCTGAACTGTGCAATCGTAGTAAGCGAGTTCGAACTCTAGTCGCGCTATTACGTTCACTTTAGGGCAAATACTCTTGGGAAAGGTATGAACCCCCTTATCCTCCCAGCTATGGGTTAAATAGGCTCACTGTTGTTCTTCTACAAGGATGGTTTTTGTTGATATGCCTTTAAACAAAGAAACCAAACCTAAAATAAATAGTGGAAACAAACCCATTAGCCAATAGAACCGAGGAAAATGTTATCTATAAATAATAGCTTATTCCAAAATATAAATCAAATCTTTAAATGATTTCCACCTTTTTTATGACAGCTTGTGTCGCTTTGAAATAGGTTGATAGATTTAGGGTGACACATAAACACGAAAATGAACAAATAAACAAATGAAGTAGTCACGTCTTATTTGAAATACACTCTGTCCGTGTTAAACAAATATGTAGCGGAAAAAAGATATAAAGGATTGAATAAAACTCCGATCTACAAATTTATGTATTCTATTTCTTTAAATTAAGTTAAAAGTTTGCTGAAAAGCACGGGTTGCAAAGTATTTTATTGTAAAAAAAATGGAATTAGTTAAAGCATTAATATTTGCCAATGTTTATGTTATAAAAAAATAGAGATGATACTTTCGATGTAGTAGTTTGCGTGATTGGTTGGTTGGTTTGGTTTTATGGCGTATCAACCTTTGTAGGTGATTAAACGCCAAATCCATTTCTATACAAATAGTCAGTCCTATTTCAAACAATTCAGTTTAGTACAATTTCAAAGTTAAAAAGCAGTTTTATTTCAAGCAGTGCAGTTTAGCATAAGTACACAGTTTAATTGTCAAAAACATTTCTATTTCAAGCTATTCAGTTTAGTCAAACAGTTCTAATTAAGCTAATTCAGTTTACTATAAGTATAGATTTTCTTTATACACAGTTAAAAGTCAAAACAGTTCTATATTAAACAATTCAGTTTAGTATTAGTACATTATCAATATCAAAAACAGTTCCATTTCAAACAATTCATTTTAGCGTAAGTAAGCAGTTTAAATGTAAGTATGCAGTTTACTTGTCAAAAACATTTCTATTTCAAGCTATTCAGTTTCACCAAACAGTTCGAATTCAAACAATTCAGTTTAGCATAAGTATGCTGTTAGTTCTATTTAACCCATAGATAGGGCCCTACCAGGTGTTAGCATTCCGGGCCAGAATGGATCTGGGAGCGATGGAAATGAATGGGTGCTCCGCATTCCCCAAAATTCCTGCATCACTGGAACCTCACCATCAGATTGTTTAGTGTCAGAAACAGGATACTCGTTGGAGGGAGGGATTACCCCTCTGCAGAGGTGCAGTCGGTGAATTCAACAGCCCCAGCTAACTGGGCAATAGTTTGCATGGTCTGAGTGTAAATTGATTAATTTTATATACGTAATAGAACTTCGGTGAGAGTGTCACTATGTAAGGAGTGAAATTTAGTTATGTCTTAAAAGTACATGCGGCTGCTGTTGAATTCTTTATCAGCAGGAGGCAGATAAAATAATAGTACGGGTATTGCTAATAGGAAGGAAACAAATTAGCTCAATTTTAAGATTATTAAACAATGTTGAAATTAAATGCATTCTCGAAAAAGAAGAATGTTAAATTTTCACTCAAAAGAAATAAGCTGAAACGTTGAGTAGATATGAAACGATTCCACACAAAACTGAAGAAATACCTATTTTATCGCTTATTCAATTTAGGTAGACTCACAATTTGATACAAAAAAGTTGATAATTTATCAACGAATCTCATTGGTTAAAAAAATATTTTTCAACGATGTATGAGGGAAAAGATTCTTTGAACTATTTTGAGTTTTGATCCATCAAATTTTTCATGGCAATTCAAATATGAACGTTTGCGAAGTATCAGGAAATTCAAAACTAGTGTGAAAGCGCCGATTGGTTAATTAAAACATTACAGATATAAAAATTACAACTTGCACAAAAATTGACCATTTTCTTTTCTTTTTTTTTTCTTTTTTTTGTATGGAAATATTGATTTCTCATTAATATCTCCAAAATCGAAACAGGTGTCCTGACTGCAGATATATATAGCTTAGTTTAAGTGGATACCAGAAAGTAATTTTCATTCAACGAATGGCCATTTTAAATTACCAATTCCTTTGTGGTAGTTTCTCTTATAATATACCAATTGTCTTATAGTATACCAATTGTCTAATAGTATACCAATTCTCTGAAAAAACTGTTTTAAAATTTTTAAAGAAAAGTAACAAACTTTTCTTTTATAAATTATATACATATTAACTGGTGAATTAATATATTCGTGGCTTACTGGTGAAAGAAGGCAGTTATACTGAGTAACAAATGTTTATTTTCAAACCTAATCTAAACTCCCTTTTCAGTGGATTAAAGTGGTTATTTGGCTGGTTGGTTGGTTGGTTGGTTATTTTGTTTTACGACGTATCAACCCTTTTCGGGTTATTTAATGTTGAATTGTGTCATTTTGATAAAAACTTTCTTTTAGTTTGGCTTGGTTTTACGGCATATCATCTATTGTATGTTATTTAATGCCAAATCCATTTTATACGTAAGAACAGTTCTATTTCCAACAATTCAAATTAGTATCAGTACATAGTTAAATGTTAAAACAGTTCTATTTCAAACAATTTAGTTTAGCATAAAAACGCAGTTTAAATGTCAAATTTCTATTTTAAACAATTCGGTTTAACACAAGTACACAGTTTACGTCTATATGACCCATGGATAGGACCCTATCAAGTCCTACTACTCCGGGGCAGAGTGGACCTGGGAGCATTGGAAATAAAAGGGTACTCTGCATTCCCCAAAGCTCCACCATTACTGGAACCTCATCATCAGATTGTTTAGTGTCATATTAGGATACTCGTTGGTGGGGTCTTTCCCCTCTGCAGAGGAGCAGTCGGTATATTCTGCAATCCCACTTGACTGGGCCTCCTTTCATTGTGATTTTACCATCGTTAATTCATCTCTGAGATGGTGCTTGACTCTTCCACTCTCCCGTGGGATCATGGCACGTTTAGCTTATTTAGAAAATGGAACTGGAGGCCTGAGTTCAAATCCAGAACAAGACTGCTTATGTTAAACTTGGCGTTAATGTTTTTTGGAAAGGCATGGATCTTTCTCTTCCCCCTCTAGCTATGGAAGACTGGGTTATTTAGCCTTGATTAAGATTACAAACTATAAAGGATAAATTTGGACAGATCTATACGCACAGAAATGCTTTTAAAAACTCATACAGTGCACTTAGCATAACGGTTATCGTTGAAGCTTATGAAATCGGTGACTCGAGCTAAAACCCTTGATGAGTCATTTTACATTTCCCATCACTCTAATTCCCTTGGGAAAGGCATGAATCGGTTAATAGATGGCAGTTGGGTTTTTTCTCAAAATATACAAACTATTTGCTGGATAGACGAAGAAAAATCTTCCTAATTATTAACATACATGAAAATTATAACTAATACTTGAAACTATATAAAATCCTATTTTATCACTAAGAACAATCGAACTTCATCTTCTTATTCATATTCGATTATTTACATAATAGCAATGTGTAATATCTCGAGGGTTGATGGAGACATTAAGTTTATAAGTCCCCAAAATTCACAGAATTGTCCTACATGGCACAACGGATCTAGACAGTTAGGTTGAAAAATACTTTTCAGTAAAATTATCTGGAGGTTGCAGGTTCAATCCCGACTACAGGTAAATTACAAGGAATACTTACTATAGCTTAACATTTATACCCCCTGTTATGGTTAATAGAATTAGAACAATCTAGCCTGTTAGATTAAATAAAGCGTTTGGTTTGAAGTTCTGTGTAGGTTCCCGAGTTTGACATGAAACACCCGAAGAAGGGCGAATGACGTATCGGCCGAAACGTTGGGAATATAACACTGAAGATGAAGGCAATAGTCCGAATACTCAAAGTGATACGAAATACGTGGTGCCTTCAATAAATTTCCAGACTTTTTTTTTACAGGCATTTGAAATTGTCGTAGTCTATTGAAAATTCAGTATGTTATTGCTATACATGTTATGAGATGACTGACAAATCTTTATGATTTCAGGATAAAATCAACAGCTACAGCAGCAATTGGAATACACCTTACTAAAGCCTGATTGTCATTGCTGGTGAATTTCAAAAATGCAATCTGACACTTTAGAAGAACGATGTGCAATAAAATTCTGTTTTAAATTTGGAAAGATTCCACAGAAACGTATGGAATGCTTTAGACTACTTTTGGAGCATCTTGCATGAATCGAGCACCAGTTTTTGAGTGGCATAAGAGATTCAAAGAAGGTAGGGAGTCTGTGAGGGATGATGAGGGGTGTAGGAGGAGTAAAGAAGTCAATACACCAGAGTTGATGGGCCAAAGGGTTAGGGTTAGGGTTACTATGTTGAGGTTTTAAGGGAGTTCAGGAAGAGATTCCGTCGGAAGAGGCCAGCACTCTTCAAATCAGGTCAGTGGCATTTCCACCAGGACAATGCACCAGTCGACAACTCCATCCTTGTAACAGACTATTTGACCAAGATGGGCATCAAGACAGTTCCTCAGCCTCCCTAAAGTCCAGACCTTGCTCCCTGTGACTTTTGCTTATTCCCTAAGCTCAGAGGCTGTCGTTATGAGACAATTGAGGAGATGAAAGAGGCTGACACGCTCACACAAGAAGACTTCCATGGGGTGTTCCAGAAGTTGTTGGAACGGTACAACAAGTGCATTGCATCCGGAGGAGGCTACTTCGAAGGGGACTAGAGTTTCATGGGTGTACTATCAATAAAAGTGCCCATACGAAAAAAGTCTGGAAACCTATTTAATGATCCTTGTAACTCTTTTCATAAGATAAATTGCGACAAATATAAAATCCATATTATGAACAGTTGACTCGTGTTTTCCAGTTGAAACAAAAAGTTCATCTGAGGTGTTCAAGGCAGAGTATATATTTACCTACCTCTCTGCACAAGCATGATGCGACACAAGGTCAATTTTTAAGCCGAGTTTAAAAGATTTCAGTTCAACGTTTTCCTTCGCCATGATTAGTTGCCGCACTGAGGTTGATTTGGTTTAGTTTCTTTATTTAATGGCATATCAACCTTTGAAGGTTATTTAATGTCAAGCCATTCTCATAGAAGAACAGTTGTGGTACGATTCAACCCATAGCTAGGAGGATAAGAGGGACTAACGTTGAAGAATCCAGTCTATCCTACTATTTACCTATTGCTGGATGGTGAGTAATTGGATTCATATCTTTTCCTAAGGTTATATGAAATGCAAATAGTCTCGTCCAGGATTTGAACTCAGGTCGCTGTGTCCATTTTTACGATGATAACCATTACATTTTGAACGCCTCCTTCTTTTATTCTGATTTTATGAATGTTTTTATAATTATTATTCTTTGAGAAAGCGACCACTTTTGAACAATGATAAATCTGAATTTAAAACCAGCTGTACTCAGCTTAAAAATTGGCTTTGTGTAGTCTCCTATTCGTGGCGAAGGGGTTGAATGAATTCATACGGCTTCAATTCTATAGCTTCTAATTCTCCGTTTCGGTAAATGTGCCAAATTTGAAATTATATTTTTATTTTCTATTATTTTTATCTTTAATTTTCCCGTAATTTATTCAATTTTTTCCCTCTCTGTGCTAAAGTGTTGACTTCCAAGAAACCTTATGAAGTCAGCACGCTTTTAAAAAGCATAACGAATTTTTTTAATGAAAGAGAGAGAGAGAGAAGCCGGAAGTGACGTGAGACAGACCGAGAGAAAAGAGGGGTAAATGAGAGCACTGACCTAGAATGTTAACGCGACAGTGATCAGTGAAACGAGGACTCGTCAGTAATTAATCTCAAACCAAACAGAAAATTAGGCTTCAACAAAAATTGTTTAACAAACACTAGATCAGATTAGTTGGGTTTTTTTTTCGAATTGAAATTTTATGCCATAACAAACATCGCGTATTTTAATTGGTCACCTTTTACAGTTGAAAATCGGGCCGTCTTAAAAATTGGAGATGACTTTCTTTCAAATTTTGTCAGAATTTCTGAGATGAGAAATTATCATTCTTTTCACTTAGTGTAAATTTTTCACAATAGTTTTAACTGTTTGTTTTTCACTAGAAACTGAGTGACAACAACACTTTTCAGATCTCCTTGCCTCTTTTTAAGTATTCGAGCTGATTTTAAGAATGTGATCGTCTGAATTGTTTCGATTATTCCTCTTATCTCCCATTCCTGCAGTCTCCTTTCAAAATTTTTTGCGGGTCGTCCCATGAGCATTAGATACAATTTGTATAACTGTCACATTTATCTTGCCCAGTTGGCTGGGGCTGCAGAGGGGTAAGCCTCCCCCCCCACAACGAGTGTCCTGTATATGACACTAAACAATCTGATGGTGAGTTTCCAGTGATGCTGGGGCTTTGAGGAATGCGGAGCACCTCTGGATTGCCATTGCTCCCAGGTCCACTCTGGCCCGGAATAGTAGCACCTGATAGGGTCCTATCTACGGGCCAAGTTGAACTAAACAGCATACTTATGCTAAACTGAATTCTTTGAATTAGAACTGTTTAACTAAACTGAATAGCTTGAAATAGAAATGTATTTGACAAACGGTGTGCTTACATTTAAACTGTCTACTTATGCTAAAATGAATTGTTTGAAATGGAACTGTTTTGACATTGAAATTGTTCTTGCACTAAACTGAATTGTTTAATATAGAACTGTTTTGACTTTTAACTGTGTGTAAACAAAATTCTTACTAATACTAAACGGAATCAGCTGAATTAGAACTGTTTAAATAAACTGAATATCTTGAAATAGTAATGTTTTTGACAATTAAACAGTCAATTCATGATAAACTGAATTGTTTGAAACAGAACTGATTATTTGTATAAAAGTGGATTTGGCATTAAATAACCTACAAAGGTTGATATGCCAAAAAATTCAAACAACCAACCAACCAAATGTCACATTTATGTTTCAAAAGCAATTGATTTTTTGTTATTTTTTTTCACCCAGTGATCAGTCGAAACGGCAAAATCCATTAGATGACTGTCGTAGATTTTTGTAACCACCCTGTCGGCTGGGTCTGTAGAAAACGTCGACTGTACTTCTGCAGAGAGTTAAAACCCTTACCATAGCGAGACAACTTGTTGGTCGTAGGTTGCAACCTGTAATGTTTGAGGACGAAACCCTTTGGTTGAGCAGTCAGTGACCCTCACGTGACCTGCAACACTCCACTTTAGCTCTTGCAAGGCTAGACGGTCGGTCGATAAGACTCAATACGGTCAATTAGCTGGTCATGTCAAGCTCTAGCACCTATGTGACTGCCTCGACTGTATTCTTCAAATTGCTCTTGTGTAAAGCCAATACCCAACCCTTTTTTTTATCTTAAAGGCTCTAGAAGATGGTGTCTGTGGATCAGTTGTACCGAGATAGCAAACTTGAAACCATTCAACTTAGTGTAAAGGAATGATCAATATTGAATTGAATTAGTATTAAATTGCAATACTTAAAACCATTTAACTGTGTGCAAACAAATGTGCTCTATGACGTTTAAAGTTACCTACAAACTATTCCCTTACAAATCATATAAATCTGTGTGGGTATGTGTTTGTGTGTCAGCAGGATTTAGCATTGAGTAACCATCAAGGGTTGACATGCCATTTAACCAAATAACAAAATCCAACAGATTTTTTTACAATAACCAATGCTGTAATCTGTATCTTGATTTTAGGTCTTTGAATTTGTATCCAGTTGTTCATTAAATCATATAATTGTTAATATTAGTCACAAGTAGGATTAATTAGCAATCATGTTGCACTAATTTCCCACGTCTCGCAGTTAATCCTGGCCATGTTTTAGAATCACTTCACAGAAAACTTAGAAACACATTTAGCGTAACGATATCGTCGGAAATGAAATAGATGAGGCTGTTTGCTTTCATTTTTTACCACTGCCGTTGAAAATCCATCTCTTCTCTCCACCCCAGCAATAGGTAAATAATAAGGCACACAGGGTTTTTCAACCAGTCTTGAAGAAAACCTCAGAAATTCAAATCTTCACTCAAAGAATTATCCTTGTGTCATCCTACCCGTAGTGGTTTGGTTTAGTTTCTTGTTTCAACCTTTGTGGGTTATTTAATGCCAAAGTGATCCTTCTGGAAAAACAGTAGTGATGTTATTTAACCCATAGCTGGAAAGATAAGTG
>OY757912.1:68255855-68350455 GCA_963585895.1 Sepioteuthis lessoniana | reverse complement strand
GCCCATAATTGCTTAACTTCGGTGATCTGGTGGAAACCAGTGCTTTAAGCGTGAGTTGACCGTTAGTCTAATAAATATTTTAGTGGTGGGATATCTTATGATAGAGCTTAGTTGAATGCGATAATGCTTTAGATATATCGATGAATATAGAAATAGGAGTACAGCGACTCTCTCTCTCTCTTATATATATATATATATATATGAAAACTGGAACTATATCCGACAGTATGAAAATGTAAAAATATGAAAAAAATAAAAACACCCCCCCCCAAAAAAACAAGGCCTTCAAAAAATAACTTTATTTTTTACCAACGTTAAACGTTACAATTTTTTTTATGTGTTAACATTAAACCTGTATCAGGGCGTATGAATTTTTAAATGAATACTTTCACATTGAAAAACCATAATGTTTTATGTAAGCAAAAAAGAAAATCATCCCCTTGAGACCTTGTGTTTATATATATATATATATATATATATATATATATATATATATATATATATATATATTGCAGACAGACAGCTTTATAAGGCATTAAGTTGGAGAATTAACTTGACTCCTTTGGTTATAATATGTTGGCTATGGATTTGAATTCAAAATTGTCCTTCTCCTAGACTGGTTGGCTAGCTAAGGCTAGAGAGTTCATAGTTTGCTCTGTTTAACCCATATCTAGAAGTTGTAGGTATTTGTGTGAATTAGGTGTAAACAACCTCAATCGAGATTTGAAGTCACGTTACTGAATTTATCTTCCATTCTGAAAACCGTCACGCCGCCCGATTGAGCGTTCGCGCTGTATATATATAAAAGGAGTGTTAATTGTGTGTTGTGTTCTGAAGAAGAAGAAGAAGAAAAAGAAACTAACTGTTCTTTCGCTGTATCTTAGTTTTTGTTATTTATAACAGAATTTCTCGGTATTCGACTTACAGGCCAGCATTATACCAAAGAAACTGGGTTAGTGTCTGTTATGCTATCAAAACAGATCAGATACTAGCCTCTCTCTCTCTCTCTCTCTCTCTCTCTCTGACTCTCGTCTCACTAATTTCTTTCAGGATATCCGGGCCATCGTCTGACGTCTCTGAGGATAAATCTGTCTGAGCCCGTATTTATGAGGACGCGGTGTGTGTAGGGGTGTGGGGGTTATAGATATGTTTTGCAACTCACAGACATTTGAATTTACACACCGTCAATAAAAGCAGTCAAAATTATTTTCCTTATAACCATCTTTTGATCCGTTTCTTTTTTTTATTTTATGTTCGTTTGATTTGGTTACTTTGTTTAATGCATATCAACCTTCGCGGGCTATTTAATGCCATGGCCATCATTTTAGAACAGGGAATTAGTCGGAAAGTGAATGTAATAGCGTAAGTGGAGTTCGAACTCGTTTACTAAGATGTCGCAGTCTACCGCGTTAGCCACTACATCGCATAGAAAGCATTACTAAAAAAAAGCAAAAAAATGATAAAAACAACAAACTGCGCAACAGATCTATATTCTTTTGCATAAATCTCCTTTCTTGTCAACCCTAAACTACACCCTGAAGTGGAGCTCGTATTCAGGAGCCCTGAAAAATGTGAAGTACCCCTTCATTGCCATTACTCTCAGGGTCCGTCTGACCCGGATTCATAATACCTATTAGGAAAGCCGAATTTACCAAAAGGTATAGTAAGCTCGTATGGAGAAAAAGTTTGACGGCAATTACACAAGAATCCTACGGGCAATACTAAACAATTCCTGGAGGCAACATCTAACAAAACAGCAGCTGTACGACCACCTACCACATATCACAAACACTCTTAAAGTTAGAAGAATCAGACATGCAGGATGCTACTGGAGAAGTAGAGACGAACTCATAAGCGATATACTCCTGTGGACCCTTTCACGTGGACGAGAAAAGGCAGGATGACCAGCTAGAACCTATTTACGACAGCTCTGTACCGATACAGGATATAGCCTTGAAGACCTCCCAGGAGCGATGAATGATAGAGACGGGTGGCGAGAGAGGGTCAGGGAGATCCATGCTGGCAGCGTGACACGATGATGATAGTAAGTTGTTGACCTTGGGCTCGCTGGTATCTGGGCACCTACTGAAACTGTTACACAGCGTGCCAGATTATAACCTTGTTTCAAATGTACACAGGGTATTTCACTATATAATGTATTCAAAAACATAGGGGCGTCCATACAGTAAGCATGGGACTCATGAATCTTCATTTGTAGGGCAATGAGTTTGTTCTCAGGTGGGCCACGGATATTTCAATAAATTTGGGGCCCACTGATGTGTTTGGTCTTGCACCCACAAATAGGTAAATCTCTCTACCTGTTTGGGGTCCAATCTGAGTCAACTATTTGGAAATCAGTAATATCTTACCGGAATACTTGAATTCAAATGTGGCCTCGTTTTGACACTAAACTGCGTTTTGTGTTGAGGTTTTGATATCATGTAACTGACAGTAAATTATTTGTATTATTTAGGAATACTTTATATCTAGTAAAGTAAATCAATATATGAATTGTGTGAATAGGATATAAATCGACACCGTGCTTAATTGCCCCCGAAGGTGACCTTCAAGCGAGTTTGATAGCGGTAATAGTGGCTGTTCACGTATATGACTCATGGTCCATCTTGTTATCTATGTATCAGCAAATCTTCTTGTTGCATTTTTCTATCTTTCCAATAATGTGATATTGGTAATTCCCATTGATTTTTTTTTTTTTTTGTGTACTGTTTTAGTTTTCTACTATATTTTCTTTTCTCTTCACAGAGAACGATGTGAATAGTGGTAATCCGATCTTTGAAGATGTTCCTTCTGATCAAGAGACAGACGAATCGGATGCGAATGATTTTGTATTCGATGATTGCCCACTGCCAACCTTTTCTCTCGGCTCAAACACCGACAAAAAGTAAGTTTTTTTTCCTTTTCTTTGTGATTGATGATGCTCCTATTTTCAACATCCTCCTGACTTTATTTGCTAGGGCTGTAGAATACACCGATTGCCTCTCTGCACTGGGGTAAGAACCCCCCCCAATCTTTAACATGGATATGACACTAAACCATTTCATGGTGAGGCTCTTGTCGTAGAGCTTTGTGAAATGTAGAGTACCCTCTTCATTGCAATCACTCCGAGGTTTACTCTGACCCGGAGTAAGTAGTACCTGTTGGGGTTCTACCGATGGGTCGAATGATTCAATCATTTAATTTGTGTAAACTGTATGCAAATAGAACTATTAATATAAAATAGCAATACTTAATACCATTTAACTAAGTGCAAACAAATAAGCTCAGACTCGTTTAAAAAGCTTCCTTACAAACTGTTCGCTTACAAATCATATCTATAATATATATGTATAAACAGGAGTATGTATTAAATAACCCACAAGGTTCGGTATGCTATTAAACACCACTAACCACTTAACCAGACTTTGTTGGAATTACAATGCAAAAAAACTCAATACTATAGATTTCCAAACTTCAATAATTTCTTCATTTGCCCCTAGATTCTTATAAAAATCCATTTCCAATACAAGGCAAAAAACTCAATACTATAGATTTCCAAGCTTCAATAATTTCTTCATTTGCCCCTAGATTCTTATAAAAATATATTTCCAATACAATGCGAAAAACTCAATACTATAGATTTCCAAGCTTCAATAATTTCTTCATTTGCCCCTAGATTCTTATAAAAATATATTTCCAATACAATGCGAAAAACTCAATACTATAGATTTCCAAGCTTCAATAATTTCCTCATTTGCCCCTAGATTCTTATAAAAATCCATTTCCGATACAATACGAAAAACTGAATACTATAGATTTCCAAGTTCAATAATTTCCTAATTTGCCCTTAAATCTTTACTCGCAGATATCCGTAGGGTTCACACGTGATGGTTAAATCAAATAAGAATCGAAATATTTTTGAGGAAAAGATTCCGAAGAAGTTAGAAAACTTTAATTTGTCTAGCACCGAATATTACACTGAATTCACGGGAATGAAATGATTTAGGCCAATATTTCAACAATTTTTTGCCATTTCATGGATCGTTTTCCTCTGCACTTCTTGTTTGACCATTGCTCGCAAATTTAGTTTCCTGCATTCTTACTTCTTTTTCTCTAAAATTTGGAATAGAAGAATTTCCTTTTAATTTCATATTTTACGGAAATTTTATTTTGTATAACACGCACCGCAGACTTTGAAGAAGGAAAAAAATTCCCGTGTATAATACACAAAAACCTTTTAGAATTTGTAGTCTCTAAATTTAATTTCAATTTTGCATTTTGTCAACTTATCTATTCTTACTGACCAAAAATAAGTATTTTTATACTTTACATGTCTTAAACCAAAATTTACACAGAATTTAGAATAAACACACGGACATATTCATAAAAGAAATGCAACAAGTTTGCTGCGAAAATAAGCTCACATGAGGTGAAACAAATTTATAAAAAAACATACATTTCAATTGATATTTCCCGGTAACGGCGTAAACAATAATTTAGGCTGTAGATATAACTGACTTTCGATTATTCCGTCCCGAAGATGGCTTGAAAAAAAAGTAATTATATGGTTCACGTGTATATAATACGCACTGGCATCTTTTGGGCAGAAAATTCTAGAGAAATAGTGCATCTTATACATAAATGATTGCAGTTTTTGAGTTTTGAAAGCTTTTTATTAAATTTTCTTGTTTATATCTCTTTCTTTTGTTTTTACTACAACTCTAAGACCATTATTAGTGATAAGGAAGAATTGGAAATAAAGAGTATGGGACAAATACTTTACTAATTAGAATGGGGTTGTCTTTGTGGTGTAATGGTTAAAGCGCTGGACTGCGGAATCGTAGTACGCGAGCTCGAACTCCATTTGCGCTGTTACGTTCAATTTCGGTTCAATTTTCATACCTTCGGGAAGGTATGAAAACCCTTATACTCCCAGCTATGGGTTAAACAGCACTGGAAGGATGGCTTCGGCATTAAATAACCCACGAAGGTTGATATGCTATTAAAAAAAAAGCTGAACTAAACTAATTAGAACAAGCAAGTAATTGACTTCAGTCAAACCATACACCGTTTAGTCGGCAAGCCTAAGAATAAAATGAATGTATTTCCTGCTGAGAGATTAGACCCACACAGCAAAAAAGTGTGTTTGTTAGTTTGGGTTTTATGGTATATCCACCTTTGTAGATTATTTAATGCCAAATCCATTTTTATACAAATAAACAGTTCTATTTCAAATAATTCAGGTTAGGAAAATTACTCAGTTGAATTGTCAAAAACATTTTTATTTCTAGCTATTCAGTTTAGTCAAACAGTTTTAATTCAAACAATTCAGTTTAGTATAAGTATAGTTTTTGTTTACACGCTGTTAAATATCAAAACAGTTCTAATTAGCATACAAAATCTGCTTCATTTCAAACAATTCAGTTTAGCATGATTATGTAGTTTAAATGCGAACACAGTTCTTTTTCAAGTAATTCAGTTTAGCATAAGTACAGTTCAGTTCTATTTGACCCATAGATAGGACCCTATCAGGTGTTACCACTCCGGGTCAGAGTGAACTTGGGAGCGATGGCAATGAAGGGGTACTCTGCATTTCCTAAAGCTCCAGCATTATTGGAACCCCACCATCAGATTGTATAGTGTCATCATAATCAGGATTCTCGTTGATGGGGGTACCTCTCTGCAGAGATGAAGTCGGTGTATTCTACAGCCCCGGCCGACTGGGTAAAAAAAAAGGCTGTCCTGTGTATGATACTAAACTGCATTTGATGGTGAATCGCCATTTATGAAGATCTAAGAGTGTGGAGTACCTCTTTATTGCTATTATTCCCAAGTCCACTCTGACACGGAGTAACAGTAATTGTTAGGGCTCCATTTATGGGTCAAATTGATCTGATTGAAAATTATTTGTATTCGATAGGATCGTGTACAATAAAAAAAAACTCTTGAAAACTACAGAAAAAACATATAAATCTGAACGTACTATGAACGCAGTTCTCTAACCTAAAATAATCCTATATACGTTGACAGACCGTTAATTGAATCAATCAATCTAACCCTGTGACTTTCATTCTTTTTTTTCCCCTCCAATAACCACCATTTGTAATGTTTTTATACACTTGTATTATTTGTAGTAACATTATCTTGAATATATTATTAGACGAATCATTATCAGTTATCATTAATTTTTCACTTGTATTTTTTATTTGAATTATTTGGCTTTTATAAGTAGTGCGTAAAATAGCAGTCTGAGAATTGCAATAAAAAGCAACAGAAATAAGGTGAAAGATATGAGTCAGAGATGAATGATAACTGGCAATGCTTTATCTCAGAAATTCGTATAATATTACGGTTAATAATCCTTCTCATCATGGCGTGTCTACAGTACGGTTTCCCTTTCTTTCTCACCATCCATCCCTATCAACCATCGCATTTTGATAGTATTCAGTGTCTGCATAGAGCTTATAAATGTAAGATTTTGCTAACTGACCAATACTGGTGTGTCAATCATTAGGAGTCCATCATTTGAGAGCGATGGCAATGAAGGGGTACTCTGCATTCCCTAAAGCTCCAGCATTACTGGAACCCCACCATCAGATTGTTTAGTGTCATCATAATCAGGACTCTCTCTGCAGAGATGAAGTCGGTGTATTCTACAGTCCCAGCCGACTGGGTAAAAACAATGCTGTCCTGTGTATGATACTAAACTGCATTTGATGGTGAATCGCTATTTGCTTTTGGGTAAATGGTCGTAAAACTGCTATTTTCTTGGGTGCTGCTTCTAGAATTTGTCCAAAACACCACGAAGCTCTAGATCATCTGCGTGATCTTCATTAGTAATATTTTCTTGACTTTTTTTTTTTTTTTTTTTAGTTTTGAAACCATTTTCTTTCATTAGATATCTTAACTAGTGGATAAAAAGCTAGTGCATGAAGATTAGAAAAATAAAAGTAAAAAGTTGATATATACAACATAATTCAAGTAAAAAGTGCTGTTAGGGTAAATCGAAGCCTAGCTTTTGGCCCATTTTTCAAAACTTTTCTAATTCTTTTTATATTTTTGGATCTTGTTCTTTCATAAACATTGATATCTTCATCGAAAAAATAAGATCCAAAAATATTCGGTTTCGGGTTATTCTTACTACTCTTTTAACCAGGAGTAACACTTACTCCTTATCGTTTCTATTTAAAAATCTTTTCATGATTACTATTTATTTATTTTTATATTTTTCAGGTATATCACTCTATTGGATATCGTTCAAAATACAGGCGAAAAACTGGATAAAATAAGAGGTATTTGCCAAGCGAACATCTTTACAATGAAATTTGACGAATTTGTCAATGACACAAAAGGTCTCGTCTGCTTGGAAAATACAATGTCGAGAATCACTGCCCAGAAAAGCGACTTTGTTGAACTTATCGAGTCTGACGAATACGACAACATCATGGCGATTCTTTCAGGTGTACCTTGTAATGCAACCAAGAAAATATCGTCTCAGAGCCCTTCTTCGACGAGTACCAATTCTAAAGTCAGCGTCAAAAATTCCGACAAGACCTTTAACGGAGGAGAAGGCACGTTGGACAGTGTCATTCCTCTCAGCCCTGTCTCTGTATCAGATGAGGAAGTCTCAGCCTTAGACGAGGCAAATTCTAACTATTTCGAGGAGTCTCCTGATTTGCCCTCGTTTCAGGCCAAAGAAAACACTGCCCTGTCCGCTGGTCGTACCGTCAAGGTTACGGCGACACCTGCAACTAAAACGAAAACGGAACCTGTCAGTTGTTCGGAGAAATCGCACCCGACCAAATTACGTGACGATACTGGCGATTACCATAATTCCGGGGCCGAAACGTCCGTCCCAACATTTTTTTCCAAAGAAAGGTTTGTTGGCGGGCAAACAAGGACTACAAAGAAAAAACGGGTAGCAATCGACAGCGTGTTCCCTGGGCCGAAATCGGCGGCAACTACGGCTGCCGGCACTGCGACGTCTATGCGTCACAATGGTCACTTTACAATAAAAATGGGCAACTTGCCTGACGATTACTACCAGACTTTTGGGATTGACCAGGCTGGAGGGGTTAGTGATCACAGTGCCAAGGGTCCACGGAAAATGGTCAAAGATCCTCCCCATTCTTATTCCGACAATTTGGACTATGGTAAGAAGAATCACATTCCGACAGACTCCTCAGTGGTGATCGATCGGTGACAAAGAATTAAAAATTAATTAATGATTTTAAACTATTGGAGTATTAGATATCCTTATGGTGGTTCCAGGCCATTGATTGACAAAGAGACGGTCTATAGGACGGAAGAAAGAATAGAAGAGAAAAGAGCGTTCAAAGAAGAGAAATAAAAGGGGAAAGAGAAAGAAAGAAAGATGGAAACGGAAATACAAGAAGTAGAGACTTCCGGTGGAGGAGACAGAATGTTTTATTCAGAAAATAAAGAGAAAGAATTCGAAAGAGGGAAATAATAGAAGCAAGGAAGCAAAAAAAAAAAAAAGTAAAGAAAATTGAAATTGTATAATTCTAAGCAAAATATTCCCCAAAACAAAAAAAAAAAAAACTATATTAAGAAGATACTACTAAAAATCACCAAATAAAGATTATCTCACTGAAAAACGAAGAAGATTAAAAAGTTTAACATAAAGCGGAGATGAGAATACTGTATTGAACAGAAAGAATAGACAGACAAAAAATATGGCGTTCGTATTCTGGATTATAATTTGGTGTTTAGTGACATTGTCGTGTGGATGAAAGCCGCCATAGTTTTAACATAAAAGAAAAAAATGTCTGTCAAAAAATACCTATCTGTATATCTGAACACTACGTGTGCGTATGTAAATAGTTATAAAAACAAACATTGAACACATCACGAATATATATATATATCTATATATATATATCTATATTATACGAAAGATGTGCGCTGTGAAACAAAGATTTAAAAGTGACTTGCCTGAGTATGTTTATGTATGTGTGTAAGTACGTCGTGTATATGTACGCGCATGTGCGTGAGGGTGCACGCATGCGCAGTTGGTCCCAGAATTGGATTTTTTTTTTTTGTAAACTGGGATGTTAGATCCTGATCAGATGAACAAAAACACTAGCAGTTGACAGAGAACAAAGGACAAACTTATCATACAAACACACAATAATGATAATAATAATTATAATAATAATAATATTTTAAAAAGAAACAGACAGACACACACATTAGCACTGACACACTCACACACACACACACGAATATCTGCGGATGCAACATGCAAGACACACAACCCGTCTCCGGAATAACCAATGGATAGATAAAATCTAAGATAGAGTGTAATTCATAAAACAACCAATTCAAACAAACAAACAAAAAGTATCATTTTAAAGACTGTCAACCATTATCCAGGTGGGTGGGGTGGGTTGTGACTTGAAAGAATTTGGGTCGGGGTGATAAAACAAGGGAAGTGTGGCACGGTGCACGACCATCGCCACCACCCTCACCTCTACGCCCAGTATAAATACATAAATACTAGTAATGTGATATGATAATGTTTGTTGTTGTTGTTGTTGCTGTTGGTCCACTTTGTTTTGTTTTTGTTCTTTTTTTCTTTTTTTTTTTTTTTGTTCTTTTTTACTTCTTCCATCTTGATAACATTTCTTTCCCGCCACATACTACCTTGCTCAACGTACCCTCACCTTCCCTGCTGCTCACAACTCGGGTTTTAGACGCATTTTTATTCATCGACCACCCAGCCCAAGTTATTCCAGATCACAAGACAGACACCTTCATATTGTCGCAAACAAATTAAATGGTAAACAAATGTAGAACGGAATTAGAAAATGTCTGTAAAAGAAGCTTTTTAGTTCAGACGCTGAAGCGAAGAAGTCTGCTGCGTAGTTCTTCTTTTACGAGATCTTCATTGATAAAAGTATTGATAAACCTTTATATATATATATATATATATAGGTCCGATGATCGCGAGAAACTGACTGTCACAAAGCACCGCTGACTCAATGTCTACGCTATTCAAGCTTAAATATATATGCTCTATCACTGATACTGAGCACTCTTTATTTATGAACATAGAAAATTATACATACAAGTGTATAATATATATATATATATATATATATATATACGTAAGTTATGAGGTTTAATCAGACAGATATGTTGTATAAAGAAAATGGAAAGAAAATATATGTATAAATGGTTGAGAAAAGATTTATTAATTAATCAGTTCCACCGACGCGTTTCGTCAAGATAGTTTACGATTTAAAATTACGATAATTTTCTGGTAGAAAGTGTTTTTGTCATCTCAAGAGTGGGAATTAGGAAGTTAAAATAGCGGTTTGAAACCAATACAGAAAATATTCGATTTTTTTACTGTAAAAGTAGACTCATAATGAATACAAAAGAATACAAATATTAGAATAAACTTTTAAATTGTAGACTTTATTATCAAGTGAATTTCTGTATAAAGCAAAAAATTCGATATAGAATTAAATGACACTTGCATTTTTCTGAACAGTAGGACTTTGATTTCGACAATAAATAAGTTCCAAAATATTTCCAGATATCCGTAGAAAATAACAAGATATGCATCGAAAATTCTTCACCGAAGAAATGATACACTATTTAAAATATTGTCATTAAAATGTGATTTTTTTTTCTTTAGCTTTAATTTAAATGAAGTCGAACACTATGATACAGAGCTTGACATTTCGGACTAAGCGCTATTCTACTATACACCTTAAGCCCATTTGATAAAAAACACATTCTACTCTCCTATCCACGTACTTAGAAATATATTTGACTCATGCGACAAACAGTAACAATAAAATGAATTATCTGAAATCTTTCAGTTGTCAACGAAACTTCGTAATTTAAATGCTGAAGAAGTTTGCTACAAAGTTCTTATACGTGATATTCATTCTTAAGAGGATTGTTAAATCTTTACATAAAAGAATCGTTGAAGATATTTATTTATTACTTATTTTACTTGACGAGTTGTAGGTCTTGTCAATTTGAATTTAATCCTTGTTCAATCAGTCTGGTGCTAAATTAAATCATTACAATAATTCTAAGCACCGACTAATAAAAGTAATACAACACACTATTTTCAAATATGACAAATATTATTTCTGTTAGAATAAACTACCAATTTTACAGACGTTCATCCCTCCCAAATATATATATATATATATATATATATATATATATATATATATCAACCACCAATCACGTCGAACTCCTGTATTTCCTTTCATCATTTTTATCCTTTCCAATTTTAGTCGTAATCAATTTGAAATTACGATGGTGATTGGATAGTTGATAAGGATTTTTTTTCTTCATTTAACACTATCTCTTTCTTCCTCTTTAACTCTAACAAGCAATTGAAGTCTGTGAGCATTTCTTTTTTAGCAGTATTATTTTTGACATCGGTATTTCTTTTTTAAAATTCTTTCTTTCTTTAAAACAAGTACATTTTCTGAAACCACAAAGCTAACAGCATTGATAACTAGACTGTTCGGGTACTGTATATTACGCCCAGCTATTTGTACGAAGACTAACGACACAGTGGTATCTTAAAGATCAATGAAAATCGTGTCATAATAGTGTAACTTCCAAAGTGATCATGAATATTGTATTTATTTTATGAAACTCATCAAAAATAATCTTCTCTACCTGGAAATGATTTTGTTCAGTCAATGAGTTATTATATTCTGTTCTTGATACCATGAAAATATTTTGGATGATCCTTTCTTTAAACCGTATCAGGGGTATAATCTGTCAGAAAAAAGAAAAAAATTCTTTAGAGAATGAGTCATACTCCGGACGAAGTTTGAAAAATAGGTCAGCCGAAACGTTGTGGTAATAACATCAAAGACATAAAAAATGAGATGCTAATGACCTTACCAAACGTTAGTGACAGATTTTGCATTGCCAACAGAGAAGTAATTTAAAATGCAGTTACAAGTTCGACTATTTATCAACCACAGAGACATATCTAAAAATTTCCAGTCATTTGTATCTTACAATAGCAAAGAATGTGGAGACTGGAATCTGTACAACTAAGATATATTTTATGATAGGTCATGGTTCAATCGGCTACTGCTATAGATATCAATGTCTTTTTTTTCATAACCATACTATTATTAGTGCAATGAAGGGTGTTCATTGAGGGATATATCCCTATTAACGAGCTTTCAAATAATTGTTGCTTTCATTTCAACCTACAAAAATAAGAATTAACATTAGAACAAAAACGAAAAATCTAAAAGATATATGGTGTATATCTTGACTTGAAAATCAAGATTGAGTAAACCTTGAAAGGCTTGGAAGGGTGGTCTAAAACGATCTTATTCCTTATCATATAGTATTGTGTCAGACTACGTGAGACTTGGTAAATAAGTGTAGTCAAATCGAATATGGAGATATGATTAGTGAATTGGTTATTGAAACGAAAACCAGAAACGGTGAGACGGGTTCAACTTCTGACTGAGGCTCTTCTATCTCAGAGCCATCGGTAAAATAATAAAGCATACTGGGCTCTCTATTCTTGGTATGCAACCAGTTTGGGAAAAGGACCACAGAATTAAAAAACAAAAACAACAAAAAAACTGGAGTCTTTAAACCTTGCATGCCTTAGAGGTTACTTAAAGAAGATTGAAAGCAAGAGGAAAATAAACTTAAACCATAGGTGCATGTACACGAAGATATACTTAATCGCAGGAATCAAGATTCTATGACCTATGCAGCTGCTGGTCATCTATAACATTTCGCGTCACTAAAATCCACTAGTTCTTATGGGGTCTGCACAATATCTCAATCACTTCTAATCTCTTCTTTCGTACATGTTCCCCATAATTCTAAATAGACTAACATGTTTCAGATAGTTTTATAAATATATATATATATATATATATATATATATATATATATATATATATATATATAAGGGAGTTTGTTGATTTGTATTAACTGACATAAGGGATTTTAAATGAAAAACAGGTGTGAAGAATCCCTGATTATTGATTGATGAACTCATATTTTGAAATCAAATTTTTATAAGCAAACTGGGACGTATTGAAATCAAAAGTTTTTAGAAGGATATTACATATCATCACTTTTGATTTTAAAAAGTATAGTCAGTCTTAACTAAAAACAATGTATTCAAAGCTTGAAATCATTAGCTTTTTAGATTGCTTAGACAGACACAGCTCTAAAATATAAGAAAACCTGATGGGGATTGAAATTACGAGACCGACAAGACGATCTATGTGTGTGTGTGCGTGTGTGTACTATTGAACGTCCCTTCTAGACGTCCGCAGTTTTATCGAGACACAAATTTTTAGGTTCCATAAAGGTTATGGCTATCAAGTGTGTAATAGTATTAGGGCTTAATGGTGTATATATATATATATATATATATATATATATATATATATATATATATATTTTAAAAAATCATTACGATCAAAATACAATGCAGTGGCACAAAAGTATTTGTAAATATGAATAGGAACCTACGTCAAATTGACTCGCTCAAATTCGAGTCTCATTGGGTGCCCCTTTCATATGGCCTTGTGCCATATCTAAGCAAAAAGCTTAGTAAATTTCCAAATTGACTCGCTCAATGTAGGATTGTTGAAAAACCTGTTTACAAAATAATAAAAATGAATAAAATTAAAACAATAAACAATTTGTGTGCGTGAACGGTTGGCTTTTCTGTGTAAACATAAACAGAATTAAGTGGTTGGTTGGTTTTTATGGCATATCAACCTTTGTTGGTTATTCAATGCCAAATCCATTTTTATACCAATAATAGGTTCTATTTCAAACAATTCAGTTTAGCATGAGTACACAGTTTGTCAAAAACATTTCTATTTCAAGCTTTTCAGTTTCGTCAAGCAGTTCTAATTCAACCAATTCAGTTTAGTATAAGTATAGATTTTCTTTGCACATAGTTAAATGTCAAAACAGTTCTATATTAAACAATTCAGTTTAGTGTAAGTACGCAGTTTAATTGTCAAAAACATTTCTATTTGAAGCTCTTCAGTTTAGTCAAATAGTTCTAATTCAAACAATTCAGTTTAGCATAAGTATGTAGTTTAGTTCTATTTAACCGATTGATAGGACCCTATCAGGTGTTACCATTCCGGGCCAGAGTAGGCCTGGGAGTGATGGCAATGAAGGGGTGCTCTGCATTCCCCAAAGCTCCAGCATCACTGGAATCTTCCCATCAGATTGTTTAGAGTTATATCCAGGACACTTGTTGTGGGGATGTTACCCCTCTGCAGAGGTGTAGTCGGTGTATTCTACAGCCCAGCTGACTGGGCAAACAATTAAGAAATCGAGAGTTTTCGCCGTAATGTCCAATGCCACATGTTGACCTTTCCCCAACGATAGACCTGATAAAATACATGATACTCACAAGGTATAGATATTAACACTTTTGTTCTTTTAATGTCTCTATTTGCACAATTAACATAAACAATTACCTGAGTAAGTAATTACAAAGGTGGTTTGTCTGTGTTTCCAACGCATATCTTCTCATGCAAATCACAAACCTACATTGAGAAGATCAACAATGGGACAGATGGCAAAAATAAGTGGTTCTGATTTGAATTCGAACTCGGCTCAAAGATTATAACAGCTGCAGTTTTTCAGGAATTGTGTATTTAAGGAAATTATCCATGAAAAACTTTGGTTTGTAAGTCTACATGAAAAATTAAAATTTTCAGAGAATATGAAAGGGAGTTTCTGCGGTGTCGTGGCTAACGTGCTGGACTGCGACGTCGTTGTAAGAGATTTCGAATTCCAGTTGTGCTATTACATTCACTTTGGAACTAATACCCTTAAGAAATGTATGAACCCATCTTATCCCACCAGCTATGTACTACTTCTATGGTTAAAATACCCTTAAACAAAGAAACCAAACCAAACACGAAAAGAAGACTGAGCTTCAACCATTTTTGGCAAGAAGACGTAGGCATTTATAAAATATTATATGTAGTGAATGAAATCAAAGCAACCATAGTCTTTAAATAATGATAGAATTCCAACGATATTGAATCGGCTCCTTTTAGTCAAGTAGGAATTCTCACTTGTCTTTGAATTGTCTTCTTATTTCACTAAATTAGCCGATCAAACTATAAATAAATATAAAACGAAAGTCACAAATTTAAAGATATCAATGAAAAATTTTTACTTCTTTTTTTTAAGAGTTAGTAAATTATAATGGTAATTCGATTTGTTTTAAAAACATGCGTGTATTTTTTTTTTTCTTTTTTTGTGTGTGTGTGTGTGTGTCTGTGAAATTGAGGGTGTATTGACTTCACAATTGTCGTTGCAATTATTCTTTCTTTTTGAAGGAAGATTTAACAAAATAATCAGCGCACTCCTCCAAATATACATTCTTATAATTCTTTATTCCCAGAACAATTGACGAACAATCTTTTAGATATCTTACGGACGTACAATAATACAAATGCTCTGAAGGATTCCACGAAGGAATAATATTTGGCAAGAAACATTTAAGACATATCATGGGAAATAGCCAAATAGTAAGTAAAGTTGGCGACCTTAGTCGAGGGTGACCCGAGCACCCCCCTTTGAATAGCTACCTCACTACGGTGTAGGGGAGGGCGCCACTTTATTCACTGGGTCGCTCCACTTTATCCCTTAATCCTTACCTAATGATGCTGAGTGTTATGCAAGGTGGCATCAAGTACCTTTTGTTGAGTCTTTGCTATGACTCGACCTGGTTTTGAAACTCGGTCTCCCGGATCATTAGGCCAAGTACATACCTAAAATCTGACAGCACCCATAAAAATTGAAGAGTTCATTTATAATGAATTTTAAACAAAGTATATCGATAATTATTTTAAGATTATCGTTAATTGATAAGACTTTTCTTTTGAATTTCTTTTCAGATATCTGTTTTATGGCATCATTTTAAGGAATTACTCATTTCAATTTTTTAAAATAATATATTGATATTTTTATGGACTCTTACCATAAACTAAGTCCTGACAACAGTATTATAAGAATATAAAACAGACGTCCGTGAGTGGTTGTACTATTACAAGAAGAGTTTATTTTTTAATTTTTTTAACAACATCTCAACCCTTCCAGGGTTATTTTATACCAAGAAGTGAGGGAATCGCATTCTTTGTATGTTCATATTTACATTTTTTCTGTTGTTGTTTCTTAAGAATTCTTTTAACACAGCTTTATCGAATACGAATGTTTAGATAGATTTGACTCACAGATGAGACTCTGATAAGTATGTGCACTCTAGGTTTGAGTGGACCTGGGAGTAATGACAATGAAAGAGGTACTCCTCACTTTAATGTCATAGCCAGGACACCTCTTTTTTTTTTCTTTTTTTTTATAAGTACCTCTCTGCAGAAGACACAGTAAGAGTATTTCAAGCCCAACCAACTATTAAGAATTTATATCTATGCTATTAAAAAAAACAGATATTCAACTCCTTTGAAATATTTTTTCAAATAAATTTTTAAAAAGTTTTGAAGAAGAAAGTTTACCTAAATGGGTCAATCGTTGTTGGCAATCTCTTGTGTGTGGAGGTCCTGCTGTAACTGAAAATGCTTTGATCTATCTGACTTATAAGAATATAAACAGAATCACAAGGGCTTCAATGTAACTGGATGACAAATCGACACGATATGTGGGAAGGTCGATGTTTCATGACTAATTTTTATAGGTTGTCGACTTCATTCATACGTATAACTGTAAGGAAATATATTAATAGTCCTCTCCTAAATTCAAAGTTAAATTTCTCATTGTTGTGAATGATTCACGCCAACAATATCCACATCTGGGAAAATATTCTTAAATTAAATTTTTACTTAAATATCTGCAGATAATGTTTAATTTTTTCTGCAATTATCATCAAGGTCTGGCAACAGTATGGATTTCTTTTTCTCTCTATCTCTCTCTGGCCATCCGTCCCTATCAGTCTTTGTGTTTAGTAAGACCTCTAGACGACACCCAGTGTCCGTACAGAGCTGATTAATGTAAGTTTTTGTTGCTTGGCCAACACTGATGTGTCCGTGCATAGGAATCTATAGTAAAACATCGTTTATATGCTCGTCCTTACTTCTTCCAGCAGGATGATTTCTGAGATGGGAGGTAAGTGGCCATACAAATGCTGTTTTGTGGATTTTCAAGATTTGTTCAAATGGCCCGCAGCATCCTTGTGTAGTCCCCGTCTAGCTTTTGCTCCAAACATTTTTCTGCAATAATAAATAATAAAATTATTATTATTATTATTATTATTATTATTATTGTTACACGTATGTATTTCCCTAACCCCTCCGCACAAGCAGGATGTGATACTAGATCAATTCCTTGAGCAGAGTTTAACTGGTTTGAATTGAGAATTTTTCTTTCTAGATCGGTTGCCATAAAGAGCCTAGTCTGCCCTACTATTTACCCATAGATGAAGGGAGAATAATAAGTTGCATATCTTTCCCAAAGGTATTAGAACTATATGAAATGCAAACAGCTTTGTTCAGGTTGTGAATTCGGGTCACTGAGTTCATTTCCTAAGGCGATAACCATTACACAACAAGCTTCTCCATTATTATTGCATCTATTCGTAAAGATTTCTCCCAAAAGGTAACTGATGGTTCTCACAGGAGATCAAATTTTAAGTTTCATTAATAATCCAGTACCCCCTTAGTGCTCATTTTTGTAAATGTTGTCATCGGGAGTGCTTCAATTCTCCAATTGATTTTCAAATTTTCCACTCTTTTTTTTTTTTTTTTTTTGCAAAGCTCTTCGGTTTGTTTGGGTTTTATGGCATATCAACAATTGTTGGTTATTTTATGCCAAATCCTGCTTTTACATGTAAATTAAATATATGATTTGTAAACTCATCTTTAGATTCACACTGTTAAATGACCAAGATGTTCTATTTCTAACAATTCAGTTTAGTTTAAGTAAACAAAGTTAAATGGTTCCAAGTATTACAATGTATCACTAACAATTCAATGAAACATCAGTCATTTGTTTACATACCGATAAATGATCAAGCAGTTCTATTTCAAACAATTCAATTTAGCACAAGTCACGTGTTTGGTTTGGTTTTAAGGCATATTAACTATTGTAGGTTATTTCATGCTAAATCCATTTATATATACATAAACTGTTCTATTTCAAGCAACTCAGTTTAGCATTAGTACAGTTTTTTTTCACGCACTGTTAAATTGACTCATAAATGGGACCCTATTAGATGCTACCACTCCGGGCCAGAATGGATTTGGGAGCGATGTCAATGAAACGGTTCTCCGTATTCCCTAAAGCTTCAGCATTACTGGAGCCTTACGATCTGATTGTTTAGCGGTGGAGTCTAACCCCTCTGCTGAGATGCTGCCGGTGTGTTCTACTGCCCCAGCCGATTGAGCTAAAAGCTCTTTGCGAATGTGCTAAGTATGTAGTTTTACTGTATAGCTTGCTGGTATAGCGACTTTAATTTTCTGACAGATTATCTTTGTTTTATCTACGACGGTGAGATCGAATCTCCTGACCGGTATTAATGATCCATTTGAATTTTAATGTCACTTCTAGTTTGTGTATGCATTACTATTTTGAATAATCGAATCAAATATATTTGCACAGTTCCAAAAGAGTCGTCGTTTGTACCCATTCATGGCTACTTTGTTTTAACTTACATTTCCTATTGCCGATTCTTGCGTTAATATAGTTCATTTTAACTGGTTCTGAACAGCTATTATTAGATATTCCACTTTTCAAGTGTCCTCTGTGCCGTAATAATAATTATGATGATGATAATAATAAAAAAAAATATTTCGTATAACCAAGTACGATAATGTAGATAAATTTGATAATGATTGATTTTAAGAAATCTTAAAGAAGAAACTAAGTAAAAATTCGACAAAAATATTAATTTATTAAACAAACAAACAAACAAAAAATAGGAATAGGTATACTTAGATTTCTTAAATACACACATGAAGTGTCTCTGGGGGGCTCCACCAACTAGTTTATAAGCAACAATAGTCAAATATCTTTTTCATCCCTGAGACACAACCTCTTGCCGAAACACTATCCCCGAACATTTTGGATAAATTAATTTTACAACTGCCTATCTATCTATCTCTGGTGCCTCGTCTTGAGTAGAGGTTAGGGAACTAACTTAGCGGATAATTACTGGTAGCTTAATTTGTCCCATACTTCTAGACTTGTATCACAATCAAACTTCTTGATTGATAATTCTATCTATCTATCTAAATGAATAAAATTTTACAATTTTCAAATAATGATTAAACGAGCTTTTTCATACAGCGCTACTCTCCCAACTTGCTGAGACACTACTCTCAGGCATTTTGGATTGATATTGCTATTTCACGACAACCAGTTGAACTGAATAAATCATGAGTGAAGAACGGCAAATGTTTTTGTACAAAATTGCTCATCTAAACAGCTTTATTCCTCTTATTTATTAGACTGATTAATTCTTTTAGCTCTGCCAGTACTGCTAGTTGATAGATCCTTGTTTTACACAATGATAACAGTAACATTATCTGCCTTAGACAGAATTTGATCTGTGTCTCAATTCATCTCTTTATGGAGACGAACACGTTTCAAGTTATTGACAGAAATATGTAAACAGAGGGTGAAACAATTATATTTACCCTATTCGCAAGAGTACACAGTATTAGTTTACAGAATACTATATTGCAAGTTAATTTATAAAACCTAAAAGGAAGGGACATGCTCTTACCGGTTTATTGATACTATGGTGATCAAACGCAGGAGAAGTGCATAAGTAAAGCGGCATTACTACTTGAATGGGTTCAAAATGATGATAGAAATAGTCGATAAAAGTACTGTTCAAATCATTCTGTATTTATTCTGGTAAATTTTATTGAATTTGATATAGGAATTTATACATGATATCATGGTACGCCCTTCTTTAAAAAAAATCACCAAAGCCGTAGCTAGAGAGTAATGGTGTCACAATACATTTTCTAGCCAAACCATGACCCAAACCCAGTTAGTACGAGACATCAGACATCATAAAAGGCATCAGGCATCACCCCTCTTCATTCATATCATACAGATAGACATATTAAATGTCTAAGCCACTGATTTTTAATTGTTGATTAAGTATATCAAATCGTTTTCCTTGTATCATATTCGCGGTTTCATAATTATTGTTTGTTTAGTTTTAATTATAATTCTTGTCATTGATGTCGAGATCGGTACTTCTGCTTTCAAGATGGAGGCAAAAAGCAGAAAAAGAGGAAAAAGAAAATAAGAAACTTCAAGGAGAATAAATTGGAAAGAAAGACAAAAAGAAAAGAATACGAAATTATGCAAATGTAGAAAAATGAATATAGATAGATAGATAGAAAACTAAAAGAAAGAATATGGATGTGCGAGAGAAAAACAGGGAGAGACAGACAAAGTAATCTGTTTATTTAATTAATTCCACTGAAAAGTATCAAGGGTACATTTGATTTTTTATGGGTTGTTTTTAAAAACCAAACTAAAGAACATTTATAAATATTTACGTATATTTACTGTTGGTGGAGTAAATACACACACACACACACACACACACACTCACACACACACACACACATATATATATATATATATATATATATATATATATATATATATATATATATATCTTGGTCTGATGATCACATAAATAGGAAAGTGACAGTAGCGTTGACTGTGTTTACGCTCTCCTAACTTATATCTACATATACTCTGTCACCAATATTGAGCACTCTTTATCCATGAATATAACAAACTGTATCATATATATGTGTGTGTGTGTGTATTGCCTCTTCTTGTTTTATATGAAAAGTCGATTGCTCATGTTGATTTACACGAACTGATACAATGAATAAAAAAGAGCGGTCAGATGTAGATGGAGCGGTTAGTTTGAGGGTGAAAAATCTTTTTGGGTTGATGGGATATTTTATCACAAGCTATTTACGACTGCGCTGTAGTGTCTATTTTTCGTTCTCAAAATTGGCAATAATCACATTTGAATTCCTTCTAATTCTCAATTGATCTTTAAAATAGTTTCATCAATTTGAACACATTCAAACATCTTTAAGAATAATATTCCATAAGATATTTCAATGTGCAGGATATTTGCTTAATTGTTATTTCCACAACGTGATTTAGTTTAGACACAAGTCAAGAAAATGTGGCATGCAGTTAGAATCAAATTAGCTTCACAGTAATAATGAACTATAAGATACTAACTTGCAATTACTTACTATGGCTCAGCAACGCCCGAATATTCGATTTTAAATCGTTTGAATACTAGCTGATAAAAAAAAATTAATTAAATGAGACGAAAGAACAAGGAAAAGATACATTATTTAAATGAGTTATTTTAGCCTTTTTAGTCACCAAACACTCTATGGGACTGAACTAGAATTTGTATCTTGAATGAATCTTGTCACCTTTCATTCATATACGTGACGTGTTCGCTATAATACGTAACGTTTTTAGCATAACACGTGACATATTCGCAATTGTGGTTTGTCAGTACTGAATTATTTTAAGGAAACTTTTTCTCATTTGAATTTGTGAGTAAATGCTTAGAGCAAAACTTCTGTTGTTAACGTCACTCAATAATATACAAGTCTCCTACATGCATCTATCTATCTATCTATCTATCTATCTATCTATTAGGTGTATTCAAAAATTAGTTTTGTATTAAAAAAAATATATAGATACTAAATATAGAGTCGGAAATTATTCTGAAAAAAAAAAAAACGTTACGAACGTTCCCCCCCACCACACAAATTTGAGCTCATGGCGTAACGGTATCAATGGATTCAACCACCCCAGTTCAAATTCGGGAGGAGACAGTTTGTCGTTCGTCATAATGCTAATGCCCTGTGGAAAGGTATAAATCCAGCTATTCCTCAAGCTATGCGTAAATATTGGAGCAGACTGAGATCTTTAAAACTTGGTAAAATGGTAAGCCAAGTAGAAGAAAAACTCAATTGTATTTTTTTTTAAATAACCTTTTCATAGCGGAAGAGTTAGTTACATACACACATACATAGATGTGGCGTTTTTAAGGGAAATGGACACGCCAACATGAGTTCAAATCTGCCGTTTGCATTTCACATAGTACTCATACCCTTTGGAAAGGTATAAACCCAATTATTCCCCCCACTCCCAGCAAATAGTAGGGTAGACTGTTTTCTTTTGTTTTGGTTAGGCCACCAGCCTTGAAGAAGGAAAATCTCTGAACTCAAACCTCTTAAACTCCTCTTAAAAGCGACTTTGTATCTCTTCCTGTCTGTCCGGAGGGATTAGTAAATACGTACATACATATTGTATGTGGTGTACATGGTGTACGGTTATAGTCTTTGGAAATGGAGTATAACAGACTAGGCTCTTTAACTTTGGTAGGACAACGAGTCTAGGAGGAGGAAAACTGAATTCAAACCAACGATACTACGATTGAAAATTGACCTTGTATCGTATTGTGGTCATAACAGAATGGCTGGACACACACACACATACACACACACACACACACACACACACATCTATCTATCTATCTATATCTATTCTCTGTATGCCAGTGTACGCAAGTGGATCATTAAATCCGTTGCCATTTGTAGTTGTTGATCTGAAAATATCATTTTGTAATGTTCGATCGATTTAATTAACAAAAATAGTAGGACAGACTAGGTTCTTCAGCCTTGGTTAGGCAACTAGTCTAGGAGAAGGAAAAACTCTGAATTCAAACCTGTTAAACTCCGCTTAAAAATTGACCTTGTGTCATATCCTGCCCGAGCGGAGGGGTGGGTAAATAGGATTAATGAAAAATGCGTTCAGTTAACAATGAAGTAGAATACGTTGAAAATAGACATTTGCTGTGTCTAGTAAATACTTTCATAATCGGGAGGTTACAGGCTTATTGAATTTTTGTACCTGACATAACTAACACTTACATATATTAATGCCTGGAAAACAGTCACAATATGAAACTTCTTCGTAATGCACATCGAGACCAACTCTTTGCACCAGACGTATAATAGATATTTACTCGATAGATGAAAAAAAATAAACTAAAGCAAATAGATTTGGTTCTTGAATGAAGGTCACTTAAATAAAACGATGGTTGCATTACTTATTACCAGGAACCGTTTCATTTGCTCTGGGTTTTTTTGAGCGATGTGTAGAAGTCCCTGCTAATCGCATCAGTGTTTCTTAAAGCCATCTATTATCGAGTTGAGACACTTGTGGGAGCCATAATTCATGGACTGATCGTTAGATATTTACTGTTGTCACTGAGTCAGTAAATGCCTCTATAAATAGATGTGTCAATTTCTTACGTCTCTCTGTGGGGCCTTGTATTATAATAGAATAACATAAACTCGCGTTTTGGTTTCTCTTGGGGTCTAGTAGGCCGACCGATACCGTCTAACTTGTTCGTTCCTATTTATTTATTTATTGAAGATAGATTTTAAGAAAGATTTTATTGATATTTTTACGATAAATTTTTAAACCTTTCTTTGCTACTCAGGTGTCTCATCTCGTACTTAGCATATAGGGTAATCAAACAATTTTGGAAGTTTTCTCTTGAAGGACATGTACTAGTATTACTGCAATTGTGAGTCTGGTCTGTATGCTTCTATACAAAAATGTGGCCAGTTTCCTGATCAAGCTGAACATTAAGTATCAATGCAAAGTTTTTTCGAGTTTGCGTTCGTGGCGTAATGGTTTTCGTTGTAGAAAGTAGCCTCAGCTAGCCGAGTTCAAATCCTGAACCAGGCTGGTTGCATTTCACGTAGCACCAATACCATTGGGAAAGGTATGAATCCAACTATTCTCCCACTAGCTATGAGTGAATTAGAATATATTGGGCTCTTTAACCTTGGTATGGCTACTGGTCTTGGAGAAGGAAAACTATGTGTTATAACTCAGCCCAAGACATAAGTAACGCTTCAACGACCAAACCAGGTTATGGAACAAGTCATCTTGCTCTCTTTCTTTCTCTCTCTCTCTCTCTCTCTCTTGCTTTCTTTCTCTCTCTATCTCACTCCAACACACACACACTCCCACACACAGTTTTTCCAATTTGGTGCAGGGACACTTTACATAGTGTAATGGTTAACGAACTAAGCTAGCAAACCATTGCTAGTGAGACTGATTCTCACTGAGTGCACCATATTTCTTATCTTGAGCTAAGTGTTACATTGCGAATGAATCTTGTTGTCATCTATTCTCGAATATGACTCAATCGCCATTCCTCTCCGGGTGACGATAGAAGATGAGAAACCCGGGGTTGTAGTTTAAACTCTCGCTTTTATTACGATGTCGATTTATGAAAAGATTCGATATTTTTTCATGAGTAATGTCTTTACCGCCATTTTGAAGGAGGAGAAACCCCTTCACAAAGTCATATATTACCGTGTCAACTCTAAATGTTCTCTTTTTGGTCATGTCAATTCTTTTACCTAATCAACGATCAGACTTCTACAAAACCTTTACCCCGTCTTTGTTCCTTGCTTTCCCATACTGTTGTTATTCACCAATGATCTTCAACCCGTCAATCACTATTTCCGCAGGTTCTGACCTCATAAGCTTTTGTACTCAGTGACCCAGTATTTTTTAGAAGTAAATGACAACAATGATTGGGCCCCTCGTACTGCGTGATTGTAAGCGAATGAAACGAAAGTATTGTTCTTAGTGAGCTCGATTATATATATATATATATATATATATATATATATACCATCTTGCACGAGCAGGACGAAACTCTAGGTCTATTTTTAAGTGGAGATAATAAGTTTGAAATCATTTTTCCTTCTCGGCTTGTTGTCATGTCAAGGTTACAGAGCCCAATCCACCCAACTATTAATCTGCTGCTGGAGAGAGAATAGTTGGATTCATACCTTTCTCTTAATGATTATTTTAATGTTCGTATCATTTTAATTTGTCACAATAGCTTGAAAATTATATAGAAGTTAAGACATCTTAATTTCAATGTAGACAAGACTGTCCTTTATCTTCCAGAAGAATCTGATCTTTATTATATTATCAGTGGGTTTTAATTATGAAAGTGGAGATTTTTCTTCCTTATTAATTCTATTACAAGCCAAGTTCACATTTTGAAAAACTGATGGGAATTATTTATGTATAGTTAGTATTTCGTTCAAGGATCAGTATATTGTATTTGTACAGCTTGCTTAAGATCAGTGTTTCTCTCCGACAATTTTATCTAGGATCAGTGTGTAGTATCTGTACCATTGGAAATCACACGGTTATTTTAAAATTTTACATATAAAGTATAGTCAGAGGTTTTAGAAAAGTATAAAAGTTAATATTTCCTTTGTGACTTTATTCTTAATGTTTGTTTGAATTTTTCCTTCATTCATGCTGCTGCTGTGATTATTACTATTACTATTATTATTATTATAATTATTATTATTAGTAGTAGTTGTACGAACAAGTTCCTATAAAAATGATTATTTACACATGGATTAGCACTCCTTTCTGAGATTAGATATCTGGTTCGGGCACAGTCCAACAAAGGCAGACTTGAGGCCGTAAGGCCACCAGCTTCGGCTGGGCCACCTCCGGATGGGCTAACTGCGTCATAGTCAAGCAGGACTCGAGCCTCGGCTCGTGCTCGACCTTTACCTCCCCTAATCCCCACTTTAATCGACCTTCGGGTCATTGAGCTTTTGTCAAGTCCTATCTGGTGGAAGGCAGTGATAAATATTGTCTTGGATCTGTCACTAAAGAAATCCCATGGTTATTTAAAAAAAAAAACATATTATATAAGATTTATATAAGATATGCAGATTGATAGATTGATTTTAACGGCATGTCAACCCGTCTGGATTATTTCATGCCAAGAGATTAGGGAATTGCAAACATTGTATGTTTGTTTTTATATTTTTGTGTCATTTCTTAGTTTCTTTTGCAGCCGGTTATATGATATCAAGTATTCCTATCTAATACAAAATATTTGCAAACATATCTTTTTGACCAATAGATGGAGCCCAAACGGGTATTATCACTCCGGTTAATTGACTGATTGATTTTAACAGCATGTAAACCTGTTTAAGTTTATTTTATGCTTTGAAGTTAGAGAACCGCGTTCACTATACATCTATATTTGAATATTTTTTAAACAGATCTATTCGACTCATAGATGAGACCCTGACAGGTACTACCACTTCGTGTCAGAGTGGACCTGCGAGTAATGGCCATGAAGAGTTACTCTACACTTTCCACAGATCTCCCGAATGGGAGCCTCAACAGCAGACGCAGTTAAGTATCATACCTAGGACAACCCTTTGGGGGGGGTCTTACTCCTCTGTAGGGGATAAAATCAGTGTATTCTAAGCCCCAATAAATTATGTTGCTGAAATCTGATTTATTTTTAGAATTAAAAATTTAATACTAGTGTATAATTATCTTTTTTTTTTTAATTTAAATTTTCATTTGCTTACTTTCGTAATAGAATTTAATGAGAACCGTTGCAACACTCGAATCCGGAAAGTTAATCGTCTCTCTGCAAACGCAAAGTCGATTCAAAGTTCTCAGACGTTAACCTCAGAAAAAAAATGCTCTATCCTGTCGAACAGTGTTCCGAGGGAGTTAGACATTTCCGTCTTATCCTTAAGGTTGTATGTCTTGGCATTTTTTTAAGCTGCTACGTCTCGGTGCTGACGAGAAATGTGGCTAAAGAGAAACTAGTGATTTTTAACATCTCGGGAGTAAATTTGATATATACTTGAGAACTATAAATGGACAGTCATAGCTCGAAGTGCGAGTAATCCACAAGACAAAAGTTTCACAGGACAGAGGACTCAGTTATTAAATTGATCCTAACAGAAGTTGCGAATAGACAAACAAATAAATAGATATTACTAAGTCACTCTTTTCGTTATAAGGTAGATTTTATTTGAACTTGTGGTAAACGCTGTCAAGAAGACATCTCTTGAGTGGATGATCTCTCATCATCACTTCTCTGATAGGGTAGGGAGGAGTCTCCGTAGATTAATGGCTAACGTACTGGACTGAGACATCGTAGTAAACGAGTTCGAACTCCAGTAGTGCTATTACGTGGGGAAAAGTATAGTTCCCTTATCCTCACGGCTATAGGTTAAATAATACCACTACTGTTCTGCTACAAGGATGACTTTGGAATTGAATAAGTAAAGAAACCGAACAAATTAGGGTGGGTTATATCTTAAAATCTGAGGTGGGTTAACCCCACACATAATCCCCTCTTTTCATATCTGGACTTGCAATTAACATAAGCAATGTTCAGGAATCGACTTTTCAGGTAGACACAAGCACTTGTCACGCACAGACATATCTTCAAAATTTGCATACATGCGCACAAATGTACACACGTTGACACAAACATACGCATGCACATGCATGCATATATATATATATATATATATAATGGTCACTGTCGTAGGAAATGGTCCTGTCGACACGAGTTCAAATCCTGGACGAGTTTGATTGCATTTCACATAGCACTAATACCCTTGGGAAAGGTATGAATCCAATTATTCTCCCTCGGGCTATGGTTAAATAGTAGGGCAGATTGGGTTCTTTAGCTTTTGGTTGGCAACCAGTTCACGAGAAGGAAAACTCTGAATTCAGACCTGTTAGACTCCGCTTAAAAATTGATTTTGTATCATATCCTACCTGTGCAGAAGGCTATATATATATATATATATATATATATATATATATATATATATATATTATACACATGCATCTACATATATACTGTTAGGTATACACAATTAAACTCATACAAACATATAAACACACACAAACATTTACGTGCATGCACAAACATTCATATATATATATATACGCATATGGCATAACGGTTATTGTTTTAAGGACTGGACTGGACTGGACGAACAGAGTTCAAATCCTGGATGAAGCAGTAAGCGTTTCACTTCATGTTTGGGAAAGGCATGAAATGATCTTTTTTCATCTCCATTAATGGGTCAAATAGTACGGCATAACAGGTTCTTTAGCCTTGGTAAGAAAAACTCTAAATTCATGTCAGCAGTATTCCACAGCGAAATTGACCTTGAGTCACATCCTGCGAAGGGTAAAGTAAATACAAAATAAATGTTAATCTAGACACATACACCCATACAAGCGTATACACAAGCATAAATGTACGCACACACACACATTCATAGATTTTAGCAAGCATATACACATGTATACTTATTTTATTAGTTTCAGTTGTTAGTTCAGTTGTTATTAATTTTCATTTTGATAAGATAATTTTAAATGTGGATTTCGTTAAAACATTAAGGATCTCTTGATCCCTTTGGCAAAAATTAAGGAGTACTTTTGATCGTATCCTTTTTATAGCATTTATATGTTCTTGAAACTGATTCTTAGAAGTATCGTCGTTTTCTTTTATGGTTTATGTCTTACCTAACAGGCAATATCGTAGATTCAAGTTCAGTTTCGTCCTACAGAGATTCAAATAAGCTATAGCAATAAGTTTTGCTGCGATAATCTTCTATTTGGTAAGAAATGTGAGATTCTGTTTGCATGAAAGTCAGAATTTAAAATGTTCAGACTTAAATGTTTTTTAATAAGTAGAACAAATGAAAAATACGCAAATAACTTTGTCACCGACTATAAAATAACAAGGGTAACAATTTATTTTTTAGTATGAATTTTTTTAAATTTTTACGTGAAGTATTGTTAATCATAACTATTATCATTAATTTAAACAACTTTTTAAAAAGTTGTCTTAATTATCATTTTTTGGTCAGTGAAGAGCAGTGCATATGGCAGATAATAGTTGATAATAAGCTCTCAGTGAGAGGCCAACTCCTGTCCCCTTTTGCATCGGATAAGCTTGGTTATCCACACCAGCTGCTTTAACAACGACGCTACGGAAACCACTGGCATTGTAATAGGCTAAATAATACCAATATTCATATCCTTTATTTCATCTGTTGATCTCTTGTACCATATTTTTTGTTATTGTTTTTACTCACTCGTTTTGTTATGAAAATATTCTATTCAATTTTTTAGATGAAGAATTGCCATTTATTATTATTATCATTATTATTATTTACTTCTTTTCGAGTTTTTCACACGAGTTATCCGGTAGTTTCTCACGGGAGTTGGAGTGACAGCAAGTCCCTTCAAGTCTCCATGACTCTTCTCAGTATTCTGACCGATCTCCACAATGCTGTAGTTTAGATGGTCTCCACTCGTCCTCTTATTTCCAAGTCCTCCAGTCCTTGTACTAATCCTTTGGTGACTGTACCAAGAGCATCAATTACAATTGGTATCACCGTCACTTTAATGTTCCACATTTTTTCCCTAGTAAGCACCTCGTACTTATCTTTCTTTTCATTTTCTTTCAGTTTTAGTATGAGGTCAGCCGGGATAGCAAAGTCCACAATTCGGCAAGTTCTCTTTTTTCTGTTGATTATACTAGGTCTAGTTGTCTGGCTGAGATTTGGTGATCTGTTTGTATCTCAATTATTATTATCATTATCATCATTATTATTATTACGATTTTTTATTTTTATTTTAAAGGGATTTTTTTTTTTATTGAAGTCTGAGTGACAGCAAGTCTTGAGGTCTTTGCGAGTATTCAATCTGATTTTAAGAGCACTTTGATCTGGATGGTATCGATCCTTCCCCTGATTTCCAGTTTCACACCCCAAATCTCTTTTCCAGGCCTTTGCTTTCCACTACTACTGGTATCACCGTCACTTTTTATCTTCCACGGCCTTTTCAGCTCTTTAGCAAGATCTGAGTATTTGTTTACCCTTTCGCTCTCTTTCATTTTCACCCTGTGGTAGACTGAAGCAGCAAAAGTCACCAGATGATGACAAGTTCTTTTTTTTTCTTATCTAATACTAGGTTTGGTTGTCTGGCCGAGATTGAGTGGTCTGTTTGAATTTCAAAGTCCCATAGAATTTCATGGGATTCGTTTTTTAGGACAGATTATGGTTTGTTGTTGTTACGAACCGGGCCATTGGTCTCATGAGTTGAGTGTTCGCCAATCATACGGCAGACTGGGGTTCAATCCCTGGTCGATTCATACCAAAGACTCAAAAATTGGTATTTGATACCGCCTTGCTTAGCACTCATCATTACAAGGTAAGTATCAAGGATAAAGTGGGGCAATCCAGGGAATGGAGTAGCGCCCTCTCTTGCACCTTGGTGTAGTCGCTATTGAGAAGGGAGCATTTGGGTCACCCTGGACTAAGGTTGTTGTTACTGTTACTATTATTATCATTATTATTATTGCTTTGTACAATTATCTTTTTGATATTTCAATTTTAACTGCTATTTTTCCCATAGAAAAAAAAACATTACAAACGAAGGAAACAAAAACAAAAAGATAAAAAACCCAGAAAATCAAAGTCAAAATTAATACGAACTTCGTCGAAACAATGATGACTGTTAACTTCGATGATAAACTCATGGTAGGTGGCTCTGGGTGGTGTTTCATGACTTCTTTTGGGACTTTATAAACCAAATTCTCAAGCGCCGCGTTCTCTACAAGTGGAGCATAGAATGCTGTTATGTGTCTATGTGTGTATATACATAAATATCTATGTATATATATATATATGTATGTACGTGTGAGTATGCGTGTAGGTGTATGTGAGTGTGTCCTCTAATTATATGCACACACACAAACACACACACTCATACGTAAGCACCTGCCGTGGAGTGATATTTTACTGGTTTGTTTAGCAAGAAGTTCTTTATCCAGAGTTCGTTTCATACATTTAAGTGTTTGTGTACTGTGCTAGTTAATCTAACGTATGCATGGATATAAAATCTGTGAAAAACAAAAATGAACATTTCAAATATGCGTAATATTTTCAATAGATGTATATAGTCCAAAGTTATCTTTGGAATTCATTACGCATTTAAATACTGATTATGTTTATTTATCTGTTATTTATTAAATCTATTTATTTAACAATATCACGCATCGTTGTCGTTTAAGTCAGAAAGCCAACATCTGTCGTAGGATTAGTGAGATAATAATTAGAAATCAATACTTACAACTCAACGGTGGTCAGTCTTTTGTTTTTTGTATCTAAGGACTTTGAGATGTGTACCATCATAAATCAAAGTCATTTTTATTTCCATCATTTGTGCAACTGTGAAAAACGTTTTATTGTCTTCATTATTAGTTTCAAAAACGAAGAAAAGATAAAAAAAATTGTTTTTGTTTTTCGTTTTTTTTTTTTGTTTTTCGTTTTTGTTTGTGGTCACTTATACAAAATGAAATGAAAAACGTAAAAACACGACAAATATATTCGGCTGAAAATAAACACAAGCCTTAAATACATACATATTAGGTGTGTGCAAATTTTCCATTTTTTTTTTTTTTTTCACAAAAAGAAACAAATCCGGTTTTCGACTGTTTATTCAGGCTCCAGTTAAAACAAAACGGAGAACTTTTTGCGCACACACACACACACACACACACACACACACATATATATATATATATATATATATATATATATATATATATATATATATATATATATATATATATATATATATAGGAAGAAAAACAAAAAAAATAACTTACACGGTGTCAACTGGAAAAGTGTCCTGCCTGGAAAAACGTTCTGGTCGTTTTAATGGTTCACTTAAACATTTTCCTTTATAAATCTTCCTTTTATTCTATCCAAAAGCCCAAAGAGATATTTTCTCTTCTCTTTAAAATCTAATTACCCTTACCCCGTTTAATACCTCAGATTATCCCAGTCTCCAAACGGAAAGTTTGGGAATGAGAAATTTAAAAGTTGCTCCCCGTCACCGCCCCTACAAACCGATTCTTTTTCTTTTTTGTCAATTTTGGTGGATTTTTTAAATATCAGTTTTGTGACTGTTTTTGAAGCCTGGTGTTGTGAACAGTCAACTTTAGTGTGTGTAATCCCACAAAAACCCGTTTCTTTTTGCTGGTCCGATTTCTAGAATGGAAAAGAAAACGATTTTTTTAAAAGTCGATTTTTAAAAAAAAATACATATATATAAAAAAAATAAATAAAATGATTATAAATAAATAAAATATAAAAAAAATCAAGAAAAGAAGTCGGTATTTTTTTTGGCTACAATTTTTATATTTACATGGACATTTAAAGCCGTTAAAATTTTTAAAAAGTCTTCTAGTTTAAAAAAAAAGAAGAAATTTAGTGAGAAAAAGAAGGCAAATATTATGAATGCAAAGAAAAAAATTATGTAACTGAATAAAAAATGACTTTTTAAAAATAGACTTTCCTCGCATTCGAACCTGAAACTACTGATAAAAAATGTGTTCAAAAATTTCAAAGAAACGGTGACTTTCCCCCTCTTATCATATTGTATGTACGCCTTATTTAATATATCTTACAAAAGAATCTTTAAAAAGAAAGAAATGGAAAGCAAAATTTTTTTAAAAAGTAACACAAATACAAGACAAAAAATACAAAATATCCCATCATAAAAGTCATTTTCTTGAACGAAAATCAATACGAAACATTAAAATGAAAGATACGTTTTTTTATTTTTATTTCAATTTATTTTCATTTATTTTTCAACTGGCAGGCGGTCTTTCTGATGTAAACCAATCGAAAATACACGTACATAAATACACATACGCGCATGCGCGCAAGCACATAGACTTTCCAAGCAACTTGTTGAAATTGAACGCTGCGTGTTTTTCATATTTGTATTTTTATGACTCTGAAAAGATCATTTATGTCACCCCACCAGAAAAAAAATACGGCGTATTAGCAATATGATTCGTGGTTAAAACTAACAAACAAACAAACAAAAAGAAAAAAAAAACAAAAACAAAACCGGCCATTTAAATAAAAGGAAAAAGAAAAAACTCACGATGAAAGAAAAAAATATCCCAAAATAACAACGTTGTCACGGAAACAATTTGTCCATCTTGTGTATTTTCATGGCTACCATTTTGGTGTGTGCCTACAATCGTGTTGAATGAGTGGGGGAAGGCCCGTTTCGGCCGACCATTGTACATTTCTATTTATTAAAACAAAAAACAAAAAACAAAACCTTATTGTTTCATAGTCGCCATTTTTCTTATTTTACCTTCTGTTGTTGTCACCGTCATCAACGTATTTCAAACCGTAGCCATTGATAAAGTCACAGGAAAAACGTCCCAATTTTGTCTTGGAAAAAAAGTCACGATGATCTTTATTTTCACCGATTAAGTTTAGGGTGAGTGGTTTGGGTAAAATTTTTAGGTGAAACATGTTTTTAATTCTGATGAGACTCTTTGAGCTTTATCGAGTAAACACTTTTGGTTTAAGATTCGTTTTTTCCTGTGACTTTGTTTTTTCACCTGGATTCCTTAAAAGCATACAAAATATACAACATACAACACACAAAATACACGCATGCCCTCCTCACCAGTCATCTCCTGATAATTTTAAACACAAGTGTTCTGTGTACTTCTGTGTGTCTGTACACATATTTAAAAAAGAAAGAAAGAAAGAATGGAAGGTGAGATCTCTGACGTTTTTTGTTATAATTTTTAAAGAAAGAAAAAAATTAAAGTGAAAAAGAAAGAAAGAAAGAAAGAATCATATGATTTGTAGCTTGCTACATCGAAAGAGAAAAGAAAAGAAAGTCAGCAGTCACAACACCAGACTGGCTTAAGAACTGAAAGAAAGAAAGAAAGAACGGAAGGTGAAATCTCTGCCGTTTTTGTTATGATCTTTAAAGAAAAAAAAATGAAAAGAAAGAAAGAAAGAACAGAAGGTGAGATCGCTGATGTTTTTGTTATAATCTGTAAAGAAAGAAAAAATTAAAGAAAGATAGACCGAATCCTGAAATTCGTAGTTTGCTGCATCGAAAAGAAAAGAAAAGAAAGCAAACAAGGTGTCAAGTCAGCAGTGGTAACAGCAGGATGACTTTAGAACTAGAAAGAAAGTGCAAGAAAGAAAGAAAGGTGAGATCTCTCACGTTTTTGTTGTAATCTTTAAAGAAAGAAAAAATTAAAGCAAAAAAGGAAGAACGAATCACATGATTTGTAGCTTGCCACATCGAAAAGAAAAGAAAAGAAAGCAGATAAGTTGTCGGGAAAGCAGGCTGACGTCACAGCGGAACGGTTTCTTCAGTTTTTGAGTTCGTCTGCTTGGCTATGTATCTTTTGAATCTGCATTGATAGCCACAAGGAAGAGAAAGAAAGAGAAAGAGAGAGGGCCACCACTTTTTAAGATTATATAAAATTCAAACGTCATTATTGGTAGGTGTATTGTAGTGAATAAATAAAAGAGTAATAACTGAGTTTACAACATTGAATGAGTATATTAAAACAAAATGAGGTGCCCGTGGTGTAATGGTTATCCTCGTAGGAAGTGGACACGGCGACACGAGTTCAAATTCTGGACGAGACTGATTGTATTTCACATAGCACTAATACCCTTGGGAAAGGTATGAATCCAATTATTCTCCCTCCAGCTATGGGTAAATAGTAGGGCAGACTGGGTTCTTCAGCCTTGGTGAGGCAACTAGTCTCGGAGAAGGAAAACTCTAAATTCAAACCTGTTAAACTCCGCTTAAAAATTGACCTTGTGTCATATCCTGCCCGAGCGGAGGGGTTGGGTAAATAGGATGAGTATATTAAAACAAACACTATTTCTCAGATTTCACCTCTTACTTATTTATCTTCTATTATCGCTATCTGCTTTCAAGAAATAAACGTTACACTTATCATTTACTGACCAGTAGGATCCGTAGAAATTCCACAGAACAAAAAAAAAAAAAAATCGGATGATTTGGATCAGATCAAACATTTTGTTGAACTCCGGTGAAATTATTCTCTGCCAACTACATCTATCCCAACTTAATAAACATAAGTTGTTTATTGGTTTACTGAAGATCTGAAGTTCAGATAAGCTCCAACAACATGCTGTCGAAGATTCCTCGGTACCAGCCATACCGTTATCCACATTCCTCGGTACCAGCAATACCGTTATCCACATGACCCAGAATACACTGACTGCATCTTTTCAGCGAGGTAAGACTTCCTCAATGATTCTCCTGGATATGACACAAAGTAATCCGATGATGAGGCTTCAGTAATACTGGAGATTTGGGGAATGCAGAGTTTCCCTTTTTTTTCCATTGCTCCCAACTCCACTTTGGCCCGGAGTGGTAGCACCTGATAGGGTCCTATCTATGGGTCAAATAGAACTGTTTGATATTTAAACTGCGTACTTATGCTAAACTGGGTAGTTTGGGATAGAACTGTGTGTAAACAAAAAACAGATTGCTTATGCTAAATTGAATTGTTTGAAATAGAACTGACATTTAAACTGTACTCATGCTAAATTGAATTGTTTGCAGTATAACTGTTTTAACATTTAACTGTGTGTAAACAAATGTTTGATGTTTAATTGAAATGTTAGTGATACATAGCAATAATTAGACCCATTTAACTTTGTTAACATGCTAAACTGAACTTTTCAAAATAGAACAGTTTAATCATTCAAGTGTGTGTAAACAAGAAACTGTGTACGTATGCTAAACTGAATTTTTAAAAAAATTGAACCATTTTTACATTTAAATAAGAGAAACCTATCAACTGTAGAAGAAAAATGAACTCTGTTTCATTCAAAAATATCAATCATGTATTTGATATATATGTATTAAAAGGATTTGGCATTAAATGACCTCCAAAGGTTGATATGCCATAAAATCAAACCACACCAAACCAAACCATACCGTTATTCACAAAATAGAATTAGCAACTATCTATTGATATTTTATAGTTTTGGTAGAATTAATTTCTAACAAATAGCATGTGCATTAAATATCATGTAGATAGCTAATGTATATTTTTGCTTTATTTATTGCAAAGGCATCACTAGGGTTTATACGTGATCCTTTCTTACTTAAATAACTCCTCTTGGTTTTTTTCATTCCGAAGAATTTCCACAGGTTTTGCTATTTGTAATAAGTAAAAGTATGTAAAGTTGGCGACCATAGTCGAGGATGATCCGAAGGCTCCTTTTTCGATAGATACTAAACCGAGCTGTAGGGGAGGGTGCTACTCCATTCCATGGATTGCTCCACTTTACCCTTGATCCTTACCATATAATGCTGAGTATTAAACAAGGAGGCATCAAGTACCATTTTTTGAATTTTTGGTATGACTCAATCTGGGATTGAACCCAGGTCTCCTGGGCGAACACTCTAGTTGTAAAAATTACCGTATATTATCAAGTAATGAACAAGCCCTAATTTTTAGCTGTTTTATCGGCAAGGTTAGGTCTAAAAACCAGTTTATGCTTCCTTGAAGAATATCCCGATTGATTGATTTAAAAGGCGGACGAATAAAATTCTGGCTGTTTGAAAGGGATGCACAAGAATATCTAATTTGGTCGAAAGGGAAGAGTGACAGACTATTCTAAAGGTTGCAGGGAGGGTATGAGGCTGAGCAAATAAATTAGCAGAATAATAATATAGATTATCAAAGATTCGAACTATTGTTACATTTTCATTCGACGAATTCGAAATGTCTTCTTGCCTTTCTTATAAATCAAAATGAAGATCACAGATAAACATATATACATACACAATGTTTGATTGATTAATTAATTGATTTTAACGGCCCGTCAAACTGTCTAGGTATACTTTATGCGTAGAGGTTTGGGAATCATGTTCATTGAACGTTCACATTTACAATTTTATTTTGTTACTTCTTCAGAGTTTTTTTCTTTTGCACACGGCCCTAAGAATAATTTTTAACATCTGTTTGACCTATAGATTTGACTCAGGAACTACCCCTTCGGGTCAAAGTGGATCTGGGAGTAATAGCAATGAAGAGATACGCTACATCCCCTAGATCTCCTGGACGAGAGCCTCACCATCAGGTGCAGTTTATTGTCATACCTAGGACAGCACTTTTGGGGATGAGGTCTTACTCCTCTGCACGGGATACAATCAGCATATTTCTAGTCTTGCCAATGGGGTAGTCACACAAGGTTTGTATAAAATCCATCAATGCATTTTATATGCTGTTAGTTATTTAGTCTCCTGTGGCACAAAGCAGAATGAAGTTGTTTGCAAGGATCAGACCCAAACCTTCTGCCACGAGAAGGAGATCAATTTCAAAGCGGAGTAAAGCTCGTTTGCATTCAGACATTCTTCTCGGCTTGTTGCCTAAACAAGGCTAAACAACCAAGTCTGCCCAACCGAAAATAGAGGGAAAATAGATTAATTCATTCCTTTCCTAAGGGTATTAGCACGAAGTGGAACACAAACGGCTTCGTGCTGGATTTGAACCCGAACCACGCTTTTCCATTTCCTACGACGCTAATTAAGCATGCCTCCATGTCGATCTTTATTGGGTTATTTTGGCTTATTAGACCAGTGGGTAGAGTGTTCGCCAATGGTCCGGGAGACCTGGGCTCAATCCCAGTTTGCGTCATACCAAAGACTTTAAAAATGGTACTTGATACCGCCTTGCTTAACACTCAGCAATATAAGGTACGTATCAAGGGTAAAGTGGAGCAATTCAGGGAAAGAAGTAGCGCCCTCCCCTACACCTTGGTGTTGTAGCTATTGAAAAGGGAGCCTTCTGGTTACCCTTGACTAGGGTCAGCAACTTTACTATAATGAAGTCAGTTTCACAATCATGATCTCCAGTTTTATGTGGTACCAAAATCTACCTTCACAATCATTTTAAACAGGCAAGTACAGCATACGCAATGTCTTAAAGTATCCGATTAGCTAACCTTCCCGTCCTGGGCTAGGGTTGATACAAGGTCAATTTTTAAGCAGAATAAAGCTGGTTGGAATTCAGAGTTTTCCTTCTATAAGAAGGTCTACAAAGGCTAAGGAAATCAGTCTGCCCTACTACTTACCGATAACTGTGAGAGAAGGAGTGAATTGCTGGAGTCATGCTTTTCACTTCTTGTCCAGGATTTGAACAAGAGTCGTCGATTTCATTTCCTAAGACGATAACCGTGACGCTAAGCGCGTAGGATCCAACCAATTTGCTAACCATTACTTTCTGCCACGTGTTAATCATGGGTTAGTCTGGTACAGGAGCCCAGTTGGCGGGTAACTAAGTGAGACACAAGACTTATCAAAGTAGTAATATTCTGCGAGGCTAAATTGTCAACACTCTATAGTAAGCATAAAGATGCACATGACGTAATTGTCATAGGAAATGGAATCGGCGAACGGAGTTCAATTTCTGTCTGGGAAAATTGTCGAGTTTTCTTGATTTGGTGGGCTACTATCTAGGTGAAGTACATCTCTGATTTCAAAACCAGCCGATCGAATCTTTAAAGTAGTTCGACATTGTTTTCAAACTAACTCTTACAACTGCTGCAACGACACTGGTACAGAGTTGTATAAGGTCTTGCTATTTTCTTGAAGAGTGGCGTCGAGAGGGGATACTCGCTGCATGGGCAACTAAAGTTTCCATACAACCTATCATGACTTTACACTAAAGCAATTGGGAAAGGAATCCATCTGTTCACCTTTCACTCAGCTATGGGCAAATCGTAGCGCAGATTAGGCTCTTTAGTTTTCGTTAGGCAACCAGTCAAGGAGAAGGAAAATCCTTAATCAAAACCAGCTTTACTTCGCTTAGAGCATTGACTTTGTGTCACATCTTGTCTGTGCTACTATGACTTCACGAGACTAATGATTATCACCTCCACAACAACTGAAGCGGAGATGAGGAAGAATGAAAAATGGTTATTTAGTTAACTAAGTTTGGCACAAAACAACGAGGGTGATACGCTTTATAAGGATCGAATTTCTTCTGGTTTAGCGAAACTAACTTACTGTGACCCAACGGTGAAGCGCCCAAACAGCTATTTACTTATCTTAGTCTGGCACCAGGCCATAATACAAGTGAATACATGTTATAAGCCAATCAGTTTGTCAGGATGGCTTCGCATGCCACTAGAAGATCCCAGAGATATTTATCTCGTTTAAGGTAATTAAATAGAATTCAGTCAGAATCAGTCTCTCTGCAATAGAAAACAAGTTTGTTAAACCCTTCAACAAATCATTTCATGGACGGACCTCACTGCTGGGATTCATCTAAATGAATACATGTTGTCTGGCACAAGGCCACTAATATGGAAATCACAACACTAATAATTCATGATGATGCGGGTACAGATAAAGAAATGACGACGAGTTTTCATCAGGTAAAGGGAAAAATAAGACTCCTGGTCACAGAGAAATACCACTCTTAGGACCGGTCTCAAAAATAGTAAGACATGGAGTGGTATTCCCAAATCGATGAAAGAAGAACTATTATTTATTAAAAAGTATCCAGCATCAAAGATGTCGTTCTTTGTCGCTCTGTCCGTAGCTCGCTTGCTACCTGCCTCTTTTCAAAAATTGCCTACACTCGTGTGAACATTTCTCACGCTTACTGCGAGTTGTCGGTTACGCAGCCGTGCACTAGGTTCACTTGTGGTGGGAGGTAATCACTACACTACAATGAATTGATTGAATTCAAAATTCGAAGATATTCATATGATCATTTTTTTTTTATTGAATGCTTTGGTTTGGTTTCTTTGTCTTTAATAGCATACCAACCTTCGTGAGTAATTTAATGCCAAAGCCAACCTTATTAAAGAACAGTAATGGTATTATTGTAATATAATTAAGGGGGATAATCACTTGTATTTGTTTATTTCATTTGTAATGATAAATTTTAAGTTAACTTTGAATTGAAGTGTGGGTCACATTGAAGAGATCTTACGAGTGCACATATGACCAGCAGGATGTCAGCTTATGTCAAAATAGGGTTTTGTTTTGAACTCGGGGTTCTGGACAGGATGTTTAAAAATGAACATTTCGTCAGCTGGGAATTGAGAGATGGGCATGGGTGGAGGTTTCAGTAATGACGTCACACAGGAAAGTTAAAGACATATTCTTACATCATTAGAAAATGAGTTAAGATACTGCATAAGCAGAGTTATTTAGTTCAATTGGGCAGTTCTGAGCTGGGAGTCGGAGACAGTCAATGAATTAGACTGAGCATTTTCGAGCGGCCCTCACGAGAATAAGACCGTGGTCGAGGGATAAAAGCGTAGTTGGTTTCTATGTAAGAACTAATATCTTTCATTCTATCTTTCTCTCGTGTTTCAATGGCTGACTTGAAATGTTGCGGTCAGAAATAAACTTTTCGTATTGGAAACAACGGAGTCACAAAATATAATATCTATGCATATTTATGATCCCATGATGTAACATTGATCAAACCATACGTAGAGGGATAAGGGAGTTCATGCCTTTGCCAAGGCCCCGAAAGTGAATGTAATAGTGTGACTTGAATTTGATCTTGCTTACTACGATGTCACAGTCCAGTGGATGAGCCACAAATTCACGAGAATTCCCCTTTCTTGTTAGTGAGAAAATATCAAATTTTATATTCTTCAAATTAATTATTTTTTTTAAATCAATATTTTATATTTTATATTTTTGAAAATTTTTTAGAACATTGACTTTGCCTTAATAATGAAATTATAGAACCTTAACTTCGTGTGTAATTATGGAATTTCTACAGGTACAGAAACTACACTTTGATCCTTGACAGAAATAAATTTCTAACGCTAATTACGTCACACTCTTTTGAAAGAGAACCCCACTAGCAAAGATTAGATGTTAAAAGATTTCTCATTCTTCGTTTCATTTTGAAAAATAAAATTAGATATAATTAAGAAGATGCAACATTTCATATGAACTACCCTGATGATGGTTTAATATAAAAACCGAAACATTTAAAGCAGGCAGAACATTAAACTATATATATATATATATATATATAAACAAAATTAATGGTTGCTTTGATATTTTGCTAATAGTCATTTATATTGAAATAATTATAAAAAAATTTAACTCTTTCTTGTTTTCACATGACGTTTCGAATGGTACATGCACGGAATTTGATTTTTTTGCTTCTCAACAGAAACAAACGATAAAAAATAAATGAAAAAATTCGGTTGTTTGGTTGTGTTTTATGGTATATCGACCCTTGTCGGTTATTTAAAGTCAAATCTTATTCACACACACACATATATATATATATGTAAGTTGTAAGTTGGCGACCGTAGTCGAGGTCGACCCTAAAGCTCCCCATTCAATAGCAACTACACTGAGGTGTAGGGGAGGGCGCAACTCCATTCCCTAGATTACTCTACTATGCCCTTGATCCTTACCTTATAATGCTGAGTGCTAAGCAAAGTGGCATCAAAGACCATTTTTTTGAGTCTTTTGTATGACTTGACCTGGGATTGAACTCAGGTCTCCCGGGCCGTTTGTACAACACTTTAACCATTATCATATTTACCAACTGCTCGGGCAGGATATGACGTCAAATTTTAAGCGAAGTTTTCCTTCTCCTAGACTAGTTGCCTCACCTAGTCTGCCCTACTATTTATCCATAGCTGGAGGGAGAATAATTGGATTCACACCTTTCCCAAGGGTATTAGTGCTATGTGAAATAGTGTCCACTCTCTACGACGATAACCATTACACCACGGGCAACTCTAACCATTATGCCAATAGCCCGGTTTATATATGTATATTAATTTTAAGATTTGTAAACGAATATTTTGTCGGTAATATTATTTTGAAATAAGCACATTTGTTTGCACACTGTTAAATAGTTTCAAACATTGCTATCTAATATTGATAATTCACTTTATGTTTGGTTAGATTATTTGGTTTAATATCATTTCAAACCTTTTTGGTTATTTAATGCGGAATCGTGTTCATACATATATTATATATGATTTTTATGTAAACAATTTGTAGGCAACACTATTTTTAAACGAGCTAGAGCACATTTGTTTGCACTCAGTTAAATAGTTTCAAGTATTCCTATCTTACACTAATTGTTTTATTTGTCCATAGGATAACTATCTAACACTAATATTTTTATTTGCAAACTGTTAAAAAAATTCTGTGCAAAAAAACATGGTTTGATAATGTTTTTTGCTTTGTCTTATAGAAGAAAGAGAAAGAGAATAAATGGAGAATGTCCAAGTAGAAAACTCGTAAAAAAAATGGTTTTATGATAGCATATTACCTACCAAAGTTCTCAATTCGACTCAGGGTTCATATTTCGAAAGTTAATTTTCAATATAAATAATATGAAGAAAACTTACCATAATACAAAGGAAAACAATAACACAAGAAAACTTTTAATGATATAAGAAAAACTTATAATATAAGAAAAGCATAGTGACTCAAAGAAAACTTATTATCGTATATAAAAAATTCATAATCATATAAGTTGCAAAGTCGGCTGGGGCTGTAGAATACATCGACTGCTTCTCTGCAGAGAGGTAAGATCCCCATACCAACGAGTGTCCTAGATATGACACTAAACACTCTGATGGTGAGGCTTCAGTAACGCTGGAGTTTTGGTGAATGCGGAGTACCCCTTCATTGCAATCACCCCCAGATCTCCTCTGGCTCAGAGTGGTAGCACTTGATTGAGTCCTATTTATGGGTCAAATAGAACTAAACGGAACTTTTTCTAAACTGAATTGTTTGAAATAGGACTGTTTTGACATTTAATATGCGTACTTTTGCTAAACTGAATTGTTTGAAATAGAACTGTTTTGACATTTAACTGGACTGTTTCAACATTCAACTGTTTGTAAACAAAAAACTATAATTATACTTAACTGAATTATTTGAAATTTAATTCGGTGCTAAATGGCTCGATAAAGGTTGATACGCCGTAAAACCAACCAGCCAGCCAACCAACATAATATATATGCAAAGCTGTGTCTGTGCAAAGAGACTTCGTCTGTAAATAGACTTCAAATACCTATACTTGGGAATAATCTACTGAATATTTGATAAAATAGAAAAATTAAACTTGACGAAATAGGTTAGTGTAGCTCATACGCAAAACTTTTGAGAAACCAAATTGATTTGGAACCGGACCAAAATATAACATTCCTCTTGACACTATCTTTATGATCATGCAATACATTTATCATTCGCTTTAAAGTGTTAGGTTTCTCGCGTCATCAACCAGGAAGTCTTTGACTGCCCTCAGAGAATTAAAAATCAAGGATTTAACGTTTTCAGAGAAACCACATATGTAATTATTTACTTTTTATGTTGTCGAGACTTCCGCTATCACACAGATCTTTCCAACTAATTCTGCATATCGGAAGTGGTCCTTGAAGAATCTCGCAGAGTCTTGTGATTTTCAGACATTTGGTCTCCAAGACAAATTACTGTTCCACTCAGTTGCATCAGAGATTAATCAAACGAAGCAGCATACTCCTTCAAATCCAAAAAGAATTTCTTTTTCAGTGAAAACTGCAACCGAAATTTTTTTTGCAGTATTTTACGATTGCAGTAGTATTATTTAAACTCATGCCGATTTAATTTTAAAGGTTGACTTTTGAGCACCAAATTTCGTGGTAAGTACGTTAATACTTAAGATAAAATAAACGTTTAAATAAGATCTAGTCTCCAGTCAAACCGAATAAAAGTAAATTTACAAAGTTCTCTATGAAATGTTTAAATGAGGAGTTATTTTTATACACTGATTTATTCTAATATCGACCTTTTGTTTGTTATAATCAAAATGTTTCGGTCGTTCTAATCTCCTATTTTCCTCAGTTACTTGTCTTATTCAGTTATGTTAACGTAACAGAGCCTATGATTCAATCAACCATCTCATTCCACTTTACAAGGGCTAATACTCTTGAGTAAAGGCATGAACCCCCTTATCCTCAACTATGGGTTAAATAATATCATTGCTTAGGAGTTCCTCTTTGCTCTTCTAGCAGTGTAAGCTGATGGTCTTTCAATGGAGTTTGAGTGACAACATTAAATTACCCACGACGCTTGGTATGCCATTAAACAATCCAATCCAATCCATTCCTTGCCCGGCTGGGACAGTAGAATACACCGACTGCATTTCTGCAGAGGGGTCAGAACCCCCCACTTCCAATGAGTGTCCTAGATATGACACTAAACAATCCGATGGTGAGGTTCCAGTAATACTGGAGCTTTGGGGAATTTGGAGTACCCCCTTTATTGATATCGCTCCCAGGCTCAATTTGGCCCTGAGTGTTAGCACCAGATAGGGTCCTTTCTATGGTTCAAATAGAACTAAACTGACTGCGTACTTATGCTAAACTGAATTGCTTGAAATAGAACTGTTTTGGAATTTAACTCTTTGTAAACAAAAAACTATACTGATACTAAACTGAATTGTTTGAAATTTAAATCGGCGTTAAATGAACGGAAAAGGGTTGATACACGGTAAAACCGGCCAACCAACCAACCAATCCATTCCGCTTACGATGCTTGGAGATATCCCGCAAAGCCGAAGAAAGAATAGATTAATACGAAATTATTCTCTTGAAGGAACAACAAAAAGTTGGATATGAAATTTTGAGAGCATTACCAAAATCAACAGGTAACTGAAGAAGGTCGGAGAGTATAACGGCCGAAACAACAAAGATGAGAACAACAGTTTCAATAAATCAATGAATAATAATAATAATAATAATAACTTTATCAAGTCGAGAATTCAAAACTATTGATTTATTTTTCAACAAATATAAAATGATTATTGCGCAAATGAGAAAATAATGGAAAAAATTTGCACATTTTGAGTTAACCAAACATTTCCTTGGTAATTGCTAACTTCCATCAATCATTACTCACATACAAAACTGTATATACAAGTTTTTTTCTTTTTTATAAAAACGTTTATTTTTTATCAACCAAATATAACAAGATTTATTTTATAGTGGAACATCATACAATCAAAACAGATATTATTAGGTAACATTTATGGCCAAACACTGCTGCATTCAAACTATGTAAGAAAAAAAAAAATTTCACCCCCACTGCATAAATTGAAATTACACATACACACACACATATATATATATATATATAAATGACTGACGGATATTCTTATTTTTTAGGTGAACAATTTCAATACCATATTGTTTGGTAATGAATAATTCGTAATTCAGCTCAAAGTAACATCAATTCAGCCTGGTAACATCAATTTAGAAGAAAATTAACATTTTAATAGGAAAATATTAAAAATGTACTTATTGATGGGCGATATTCTAATTATTTAGATGATTAATCCGCTACGACCAGGATGTTATACAAGATCAATTTTAAAGCGGGTTCAAGCTTATCTAAATTCAGTTTTCCTTCCTCAAGACTTGCTGTAAGATCCTACTCTACTATTTACTCATAGCGTAGGTGGAGAGTAAAGTTGGATTCATGCCTTTCCTAAAGGCATTAGCACAAAGTGAAACTCAGACAGCTTTGTCCAGGATTTGAACTCGGGTTGCATTTTGCGTACGTCCTCTCATCGACATCATCATCATCGAGACACGTGGTATATCTGCATGTTAGTTATAGAATTCAAACTAAACCATTTGTCATGTTAGTTATTCGTGGGTCAATACCTGTGATATGCCAATGAAAAGCGCTTTTGATTGCTACTAATAGGATGACCCATAAAAATAAGTAGACACAAGAGAATTTTAAGAGCCTAGGTCCGAATCGATCTCAGTTTACTGATTTACTTTCCCTTGCTGGTAACCTGGTAACCATTGGCTATTTTGCATCACACACACACACACACACACACACACACATATATATATAGTAAAAAAGTAAAGTTGGCGACCCAAAGGCTCCCTTTTCAATAGCTACTACACCAAGGTGTCGGGGAGGGCGCTACTCCTTTCCCGGGATTGCTTCACTCTAGCCTTGATACGTACCTTATAATGCAGTGTGTTAAGCAAGGTATCAAGTACGATTTTTTTAAAGTCTTTGGTATGACTCGACCTAGCACTGAACCCCTGTCTCCCGGACTATTAGCCAACACTTTACCCACTAGAAGTCATCCACCTAGGCCAATGACTCATTATTTTCCTTTAAACTATTCCCTTTTTGAACCTGAATCTCATCCGAGGTATTTTATTTGCAATTTTTACCTTTGTTAGGCCATAATTTACAAGGTGTCAGATTTATATGGGAAGACTCACTGACACAGTTGATGCAATATTTTGCCAGGAAACCTAGCACGAGACTGGAAAAGAACCTACTCGCTCGGTCATTGTGCCAGATTTCCATGTTCATTCTTCGCTCTTATTCAGATGGAAGCGTCTACAGTAATATCCAATTTAAGAGGGCTGCCCGTGAAACTTCTGCTCATGAGTTAGAAGCCGTGAAAAAATTTGTTTCGATATCGTCTCTTCTCTAATTATTCAGTTAGAATAGCTTGACATAATTCTTCGGAAATGCTTATCTCATCAAAAATGTCTCTGATCCGCCTTAAGTCAACACTGCCGTCACACTTATATCCTGTTTTTTCTTCTTTCCTCGAAGCAGTGATGCCAGTCAAAGACCCATGGTACTCTGCTCTTTCAATGTGTCCACAAAGTTATTTTTGTATGTCAAAGATTCCAAAATCAGTTTTGCCACGTTTTTGCAAAAAAAAAAACAAAAAAAAAAAAAAAAAAAAGCGACACGCTGAATTAAAAGAATATGCATACGTATACCAAGCTGATTGAATAATTTAATGAACTAGTATTATTTTAGAACCCGTTTTATTTCAAGGTTTTATCCCATGGATCCTCATCAAAATAAAAATTAAATTCTCAAGAACCCTTATCTGCATAAAAATGAAATTTATAAAAAATATTTAAAGAAAATCTTATCCAATATTTGTACTGAATAATGACATTTAGTGAGAGGGAAATTGTCAATTCTGGGTGGTATATTTGACATAGATAAGAGCAATTCATTTCGTACAAGTCTCGGACTGTATTTCGTCATTATATTGGTAAGTGCTGAAAATGCCCTTTCGCAAAAAATATGGTGTAGCAAAGGGTATTAGGTTTTGATTACCTTTTGAAACAGCAATTGATAATCAGAAAATATTCTCAAACCTTTTGGAGTGGTTGCTGTTTAAACTGAATCTTCATAGATGTGTACATTTAAGTAGGAATACAAATTTGTGGTTCTATCGTTAATCGGATAATATAAATTTTCAAGACACACTTGAAGCGTCTGCGGGCCCCTGCTGTTGACGCTGCGGACTCCACGTGGTCTCCTAATTTGATGGATAGATTGATTTCAACTGCATGCAAACTCGTCTAGGGTTATCTTATAACTGAGGGTTAAGGAATCGCGTTCATTGTACGTGTGTATTTACATTTTTTATGAAGTTATTTCTTAAGAGTGTTGGACATGGTAATCTTTCGATGCCTGTTTTAATTCTCATCCACAAAAGTCACCCTTATAGATGAGTAGCAGTATTTCCCCGATCGAACTAATCGATCCTGGCCGTTGAACCGTAGGATTCATACGCCCAGGACCGGGTTAGGCAATGCAATGAGCCGTCAGAGGGTTTATCTGCTTACCTTTACGTCCACCATGCTGCTTCCCATGTCTTTCGAGATAAAAAAAAACTTTCATTCCTCCATTTTTCATTATTAAGTTTTATCTTATTCAAAGTCCACGACTACTTTTAAAAAAATGCTTCTTAGCATCCTTATAGACATTCTATTTTACGTTTACTTTGGTTTATTGTGTTCTAATAAGTCCAATAGTGTTAGCTTCTTTGGCTAGGTTCATATTTTGATTTTGGATTTACAGTTAAATTGTGCTTCCATTTAAGACACAGATAGTATACAGCATTGATTTTACAATGCGAAACCCTGCTACATAGTCTGGAACGAGCCACTGCAGGCATCGGCATCCGTGTCAATGCACACACGACGGAATACATGTGCTTTAATTAAACAGGTGACATCTCCACACTAAACGGGAGCTCTCTGAAACGAGTTGACAAGTTGACCTATCTAGGAAGCAGTGTCTCATCAACCAAGACAGACGCAGTTTCTTCCAAGCAGCGGTCGTGTCGATACTGCTATACGGATACTGTACATGGATGCTAACTAAACGTATGGCAAAAAAGTTTGATGGCAACTACACAAGAATGCTGCGAGCAATATTGAACAAGTCCAGGAGGCAGCATCCCACAAAGCAGTAGCTGTACCTACCACCCATCACGAAAACTATCAAAATTAGACGAAATGCGGGACACTGCTGGAGAAGTAGGGACGAGTTCATAAGTGATGAACTCCTGTGGACCCCTTCACATGGACGTGCAAAGGCAGGACGACAAGCTCGAACCTCCATACAGCAGCTCTGTATTGATACGGGATGTATTCCTGAAGACCTGCCGGAAGCAATGTACGATTGGGGTGGCGAGAGAGGGTCAAGGGTATCCGTGCTGATAGCGCGACATGATGATGATGGTGATGATGATTTCTTAAGAGATTTTTTCACACAGGTATATAATATCAAATATTTCTTTTTGATACAAATAATTTATACGGTTTCAAATGATTATTTCCATTTAATAATAATCAATTGCTTGCAGACAGTTATATGGTTTCAAGTAATTAATAAGCTTCAGTAAACATTTCTTATTTCTAATTCTAGTTCAAAAAGGAGGTGCTCTTGGCGAAACAGTTATTGTCTTAGGAAATGGACGCACTGATACAAGTTCAAGTCCTGAATAGGACTCTTTCCATTTCACGTAGCCCTAATACTCTTTGGAAAGGTATGAATAAAACTATTCTTCCTCTGCTATGGGGTTTGGTTTGGTTTGGCTTGGTTTTATGGCAAATCAACCATTGTTAGGTAGTTAATGCCAAATATTGTATATACATGTATATTAAACATATAAAATTTGGTTTGGTTAGGTTTTCTGGTATATCAACCATTGTAGGTTATTCAATGCCAAATACCGTTTATACATATATATTAAATATATTTGATTTAAAAACACATTTTCTTGTTGCCCAGTCAGCTGGGGCTATAGAATACACTGACTGCACTTTTGCAGAGGGGTAAGACCCCCTACAACAAGTATCCAGGATATGACAGTAAACAAGCTGATGGTAAGGTTCCAGTATTGCTGAAGTTTTGGGGAATGTGGAGCACCCGTTCATTGCCATCGCTCCCGAGTCCACTCTGACCCAGATTGGTAGCACTTGATAGGGCCTTATCTATGAGTTAAATAGAACTAATTTGCGTACTTATGTTAAACTGAATTGTTTGAATTAGAACTCTTTGACTAAACTGAATAGCTTGTAATAGAAATATTTTTTGAAAATTAAACCATGAACAAGTACTTACATTTAAAGTGTGAACTTATGCTAAACTGAATTGCTGGAAATTGAACTGTTTTTTACATTTAAGTGTGTGTAAACAAAATCTATACTCCTACTAGACTGAATTGGTTGAATTAGAACTGTTTGACTAAACTGAATAGCTTGAAAAAGAACTGTTTTTGACAATTAAACTGTGTCCTCATGCTAAACAGAATTATTTGAAATATAACTGATTATGTGTATAAAAATGGATTTGGCATTAAATAACCTACAAAGTTTGATATGCCATTTACTTAAACAACCAACCAACATCATGTTCTTGATAACATTTTAAAACCAGCCTAAGCTAATTTTTTTTTGCCCACTATTAAATGGTTTCATGTATTGCTACGTAACAGGGACAATTTAACATCAGTAATTTGTTTGCACACATTTAAATTGATATATATAATATGTAAGAAATTATTTTGTCGATGATTTCTTTTTTAAATGAGTTAGAGCAAATTTGTTTGCACTCTCGTATTGTTATTGTTTCTACACTGCTAAATGGTTTCAATTATTACTTATCTAACACTTATAATCCTATTCAATATTAATCATTTGTATGCAGACAGTGAAGTGGTTGCAAGTATTGCTATCCAACACTTATAATTTTATTCAATATCAATCATTCGTTGGCCCACAGTTAAATGGTTTGAAGTTATGCTGTGTATCACTAATAATTCAATTAAACATCAGTCATTAATTTACACACAGTTAAATAATAAAACAGTTCTATTTCAACCCATTCAATTTAGTATAAGTCATTTGTTTGCACTCAGTTTAGATGTCAAACAGTTCTGATTAGACCCAATCAAGTGTTACCACTCCGGGTCAGAGTAGACCTGGAAGCAATGGCAATGAAAGGATACTCCGAATTCTCCAAAGCTCCAGCTTTACTGGAGCCTCACCATCTGATTGTTTAATGTCATGTCAAGGACACTCGTTGGTGGGGGGTTCTGACCCCTCTACCGAGAAGCAATCTATTTATTCTACAGCCCCAGCCGACTGGGCTATAAATAGTTGAACGGACTAGGCTCTTGGTATGGCAAGCGATCTACGAAAAGAAACACTGAATTTAAACCAATTGTAATCTGTTTAAAAACTGACTTTGTGTCGCATCTTGTTCATGGTGGAGGTTTTGAGTGAATACAAATTATTAATACAAGTAGTAATTTTCGAACAAACATATATGAATCCTTGACTCAAACCTCTTAAACTCCGCTTAAAAACTGACCTTGTGTCATATCCTGTCCGAGCGGAGGTTTATATATATATATATATATATATATATATATATATATATATATAGGAGGTGCCCGTAGTGTAATGGTTATCATCGCAGGAAATGGACACGGTGACCCGAGCTCAAATCCTGGACGAAACTGATCGTATTTGACATAGCACTAATACCCTTGGGAAAGGTATGAATCCAATTATTCTCCCTCCAGCTATGGCAGACTAGGTTCTTCAGCCTTGGTGAGGCAACTAGTCTAGGAGAAGGAATACTCTGAATTCAAACCTGTTAAACTCCGTTTAAAAAATTGACCTTGTGTCATATCCTGCCCAAGCGGAGGGGTTGGGTAAATATGATATATGACTCCTTAATAGGACCCTAACAGCTACAAACCCTTCGGGGTGAACCTGGGAGTTAGGTCAATGAAGGGTTATTAAACATACATTAACCAAAGCTTCAGAACTGGAAGCTCATCATTAGATACGGTTTTGTGTGATACAAAAGACAGCCCTTTTGGTGGGGAAGGGGTCCTACATTTCTACTGAGGATGCAGTCAGCGTATTTATTTGAAACCCTACCGACAGGCAGAGGAGCCAATTTGGAAGTTATGAAGATAGTCTCGACACATTTTTAACACAACTCGTACACCTAGGAAGGCTGGAGCTCAGATTGATTGAAACTTTGCATTTTAAAGGAAATGATGATATTAGTCAGATATAATTCATAAAATGACGATAAATGTTTCATTTAGGAACATCAGTCGACCTAATCATGTTTTTTAAAATAATCGTGCAACCATCAATTAAAAGGTTGTGAATTTTAAAGCTTCGTTTCGTCTGCAGTCAATACAAGTCTTGAAGAAGAAGAAGAAGAAGAAGAAGAAGAAGAAGAAGAAGAAGAAGGCTCGTAGCAAGTAAACAGCTGCGACGAGACTATAATATCGAAACTTAACGCTATCTTAACGATTTTTCATTCCTGAAATGTGAGATGTTTATTGCCGACGTCAAAAAAGAAAAAAAGAAAAAAAAAAAAAAACTGAATTTAGACTGACAGGTTCCAGTGGTCGATTTTGTAGACATCTCCACTATGTGTTGCATGCGTCTTACCCATTTTTCTGAAATGAAAACGAGACTAATGTCGGCTGTTTTTTTTAACTTCCGCCCAAAAACTTACTTTAGTTTAATTTGTTATCGCAACGAAAATGCTTGTAAGTCGTATTTCTTTACTTTTCTTTTATTTTACTCTTTTTTTCTCTTCCTTTCTTTTTATCGGAAGGGGATGAAGATATAAAGGATGACGGACGTGAAAAGAGACGACACCCGGTTTCAATCATAGCGAAGACCTAGCGAAGTGTGAACTTGAATTGAGAGACAGATGGCGATGCTTAAAAATTGGATTTTGTTTGCGCGCGACAGGGGCTCATGTCCTTGGGAGTGTACCAATTTTTTTCTTTTTCAAATGAATAAATGATTATATAAATAAATAAGAAAGGGCGAAATTGCGAAGAAAATTTAAATAGAAAATATCCGATTAGATATAATTTCCCACCCAAAGAAACTCGAAATTTTGAAAGAAAAACATTCAAAGAAAGAGAGAATGAAACTAACAAAGAAAGGAAAGAAAAGGAAAAGAAAGAAAAGAAAAGTAAAGGGAAGGAGAGGAAAGAAGTCAGAAAAGAAATAAAAGAAATCAATGAAGAACAGAAAGAAAGAACAAAAGAAAAGAAAATGATAAGAATTTTATGAAAGAAAGAAAGAAAGAGTAACTATATCATGAACGAAGTAAGAAACGAATAGAAAGAAAGAACAAAAGAAAAAGAAAGAATACGAGTAGATATTCTTTAAAGAAAGAAAGAAAGGAAAGGAAAGGAAAGGAAATGAAATGAAAGAAGTAAGGAGAGAAATAAAATAAATGAATGAAGAACAGAAAAAAAAAGAACAAAAGAAAAGAAAAAAGTGTTGATATCACGAAGGAATGAAAGAAAAAAAGAAAAGAAAGAATGAATAAAAATATCATGAAAGAAAGGTGGGAAAGAGAGAAAAAAAGTAATGAAATAATGAAAGAAATATGGAAACGAAGAAAGAAGAAAGAAAAGAAAAAAAATAAATAAAGGGATACGGTATTAATTAAAAAATTAGGGAGAATGAAATGTCAGCAGGTGTTTCGAAAAATAAGTTGAAGATTATAAATCAACTAGGAAATTTAATGTCTGGTACATGTCAGAGGTTTTCTGGGAGGCAATGACATCTTTTTGCTGGACAACAAACTCAATCACACTACATACTAGAAAAGTTCAAGGAAAATGAAGTACGAGGATCATTAAATAAGTTTCCAGACTTTTTTCGTATGGGCATTTTTATTGATAGTACACACATGAAACTCTAGTCCCATTCGAAGTAATCTCCTCCGGCTGCAATGTACTTGTTGTATCGTTCCAACAATTTCTGGAAGGCCCCATCGAAGTCTTCTTGTGTGAGCGTGTCAATGACCTTCGTCACAGCCTCTTTCATCTCCTCAGTTGTCTCATAACGACAGCCTCTGAGCTTAGGGAATAACCAAAAGTCACAGGGAGCAAGGTCTGGACTACAGGGAGGGTGAGGAACTGTCTCGATGCCTGTCTTGGTCAAATAGTCTGTGATAAGGATGGAATTGTAGACTGGTGCATTGTCCTGGTGGAAATGCTACTGACCCGAATTCAAGTGTGCTGGCCTCTTCCGACGAAATCTCTTCCTGAACTCCCTTAAAACCTCAACATAGTAACCCTATCTCTTTGGCCAATCAACTTAGGTGTATTGACTTCCTTACTCCTCTCACACCTCTCATCATCCCTCACAGACTCCCTGTTTTCCTTAAATCTCTTATGCCACTCAAAAACTGATGCTCGATTCATGCAAGATGGTCGAAAGCAATCTAAAGCTTTCCATACGTTTCTGTGGCATTTTTTCCAAGTTTAAAACAGAATTTTATTGCATATCGTTCTTCCAAAGTGTCCTCAAGTCCAGATTGCATTTTTGAAATTCACCAGCTGTGACAATCAGGGTTTAGTAGGCTGTATTCCAATTGCTACTGTAGCTGTTCATTTAAAGCTGAAATCATAAACATTGGTCAGTCATCTCATAAGATGTATAGCAATAACATACTGAATTTTTAAGAGCTTATAACAATTTTAAATGCCTGTACAAAAAAAGTCTGGAAACTTATTGAAAACACCACGTACTCTTCAAGCTTATAATATTCAGTGAGCTTTCCTGATCTAAATCCCCTTGAATTCTAAAAGAATGGTTTGAACCAAAAGTCTTTTATGGAGAACCTTCAGCATGTAAATTCCAGCAGTTAAAACGACCCGCTTTTAACAACGCTGCCTCTACATTCCAGAAGAAAAAACATGTCGGAACCTGTTCCTTGGAGGATCGACAACGAGAAATTTTCAGTTGTTAGTTTTTATGCTTTATTTATTGCTTTGAGATTTTTTCACACCAGTATTAGCTGATGGTTTTTCACTGGAGTTTGAGAGACAACAAGTCTCCTCAAGTCTCTAGGACCCTTCGTAGTATTTTAGTCGATCTTAATAATCTGTTGTCTGGATTGTTTCTACTTGTCCTCTTATTTCCAAGTCTCCCAGTCCCTTTATCTATCCTTTGAGGACTGTCTCAAGTACACCAACTATAATTGGTATCACCGTCTCCTTCATAGTTCCATATTTTTTTTAGTTCTCTAGCAAAGTCAAGGTACATATTGTTGTATTGCGCTGCGTATTCCTGTAAAGATTTTATGGATTTAAAATGCCTTTAGCGTTAACTTTCAATCCGAATAACACACACACAAATATATTTAAGGAAGACATGGTATCTTCCAAAATGCAAACCTGTGTGTACTATTATATGGTTGCACCACTTATACTATCACGGAACGCTTGAAAAGACGTGATGGTTGCTACACAATAATGCTATGTACTGTTTTCGAAACAGCAGTTGTACAGCTATTTACCTCCCACCCGTTAAGGCCGACGGCATTAATTCGCTGTTGGCTTTGACCCTTGAGGGCGTTGTCCAGCAAAGGCAGACTTGAGGCCGAAAGGCCCCGGCTTCGGCTGGACCACCTTTGGATGGACGAGCTGCACCTTTGTCACCTTTGTATTGCACTTGACCTTGCTGTCCAGTTTGAGCTATAATCACGCATCCGTGCCAGGACCCAGATTTAGGTCCATATCCAACAAGGCTCATCAGGCCCACATTGCACTAAGTGGACCAATAACCAGCATAGTCAAGCAGGGCTCGAGCCCCAGCTCTTGCCCGACCATCCTCTCCCCTAAATTTCCACTATAATCGACCTTCGGGTCATTGACCTTATGTCAAGTTCTGTTTGGTGGGAGGCAGAGACAAATGAAACCATTTACCTCCTCTCTTAGCAATCCATCCCACTTAAACGAACCAGACATGCTGGGTATTGCTGGCTATGTAAGGACGAACTAATAAGAGGTGTTCTCCTATGGACTTCTAAGCATAGGCACAGCAGAGATGGCTAACCAGCAAAAACTTACATTCATGTCCGGCCTGTACGGACACTGGATGACTAAGCGATCGCCGATAGGGACGGATGGCCAGAAAGTGGTAGAGTCAGAAGAATCCATGATGTCAGCACGCTTTGATGATGATGATGATGATGACGATGATCAAAAATAAAGTTGTAAAGTGATTTGGGGTACAATTTTCTAAGTAAGTCATGCATACTTGTTTTGTGAAATCAGTACTAGCAATTAGGATCCAAAGACAAACACTTAACAGTGAAGTTACCTAGTTAGTTTGGGTATTGTTAGCTATATATATATATATATATATATATATACATATATAGGGTGTCTTGAAATAAATGCAACTAATTGATATGATAATGATTTATTACAGAGATAAGAGCAATGGCGTTTATTCCGAACATGCCCCGTAAAAAATGTATCCTTTCAGCTAGTGACATCAAATTAATGTTTTTTAAATTGTTATTACAGCGGTTTTATTTTGATTTTCTTGTCTCAGTAATAAATCATTATCATATTAATGTGTTGCATCTATTTTGAGACAATTAAGAATGATTTTGTCTCCAAATAAGTAGTGACACACCCTCTTGTCCAAGGTATTGTGATCGAAGATTAATTGTTGCTATTGTATACTATTTTCAAATCAGAAACAAAACAAAAAAGCAAAAAAAAAAAAAAAACCCACAACATTATTATTAGTAGAGTTATTAGCAGTCACATTGGTCCCATGTATATTGAGACACTATATATATATATATATACTAGGGTGAGTGAAAAGTATTTCCATATTTTTGTACGTGTTAATTTGCGACGTATATATCACGTAACGGAAGCAGTACTCGTTGTGATTGGTGGTACCATGATAGTTCTTCATTCTGTGTGTGATTTGAAAACTGAACAGATAAACGTGCAATGAAGTCTAATTCGAGAATTTATTCTTTATAAGTTCGAACTGGGCCATATAACGCCGCGGAAGCAGACAAAAACATTCGCTTTAGGGAAAATGAAGACGCCGTTGATCACGGTTTAGAAACCGGATGGTTTTCAAGAACCTCACTGTTAGGTAGAGTGAAGTAGGCTTAAACTAGGGCTTACATGTCTGTGCTTAAAGATATTGACGCAAATCCACTGAGTAGCACTTGGAGAGTATCAGGTGAGCTTGGCATCTTAGTATTGCTTGTCATCTTCACAAACTCGGCAAAAGCATCCAGAACTGTCTAATTGTGCCTTCCGTTAACAAAATATTGCTAAACTTTTGACTTCCTGTTGGAGATAGATAGATAATAAAGTAAGGGGGTCGATGTGAAGATATGAACTGAGAGGTGATACATTTTGAATGCACGCTACAAAAACTAAGGGTTGTGCAAGAAGAACACTCTTCATACTTCCTCGGCTTAGCTCAGTGTGACTTTTTCTCTTTTTCTTAGACTGTAAAATAATCTAAAATAGAACATTTGACGACATGGTAAACATTGAAAGAAATACAACTGCGCTGGTTTAAATCATATCAAAAAGAAATTTTGGAGATGTTTTGATTACTGTGAAACTCGTTGGAATAAGAATGTCAAATACTAAAGGGGTATTTTATTGTTTTTTTTAATTACTTTGATTTGCCAAATGCAGCTTCAGTCTTGATACTTTTTGAATACAGCTTGTAAGTCACTAGATAGATTGACAGATAAGAAAAGATTCATTTAATGGTCTATACTTTTGGTCTTGTGCCATAACTAATCTAAGCTTAGTAAAAACTTCATTTATATATATATATATATATAGAGAGAGAGAGAGAGAGAGAAAGGGAATGAGAGTATGTGTGTGCATATGTGTGTGTGTGAGAGAGAGAGAGAGATTAGTATAGTTTCGTTGTTTCATGGCATATCAAACTTCGTGGGTTATTTAATGCCACCAAAGCCATCATTGTAGAACAGCAATGATACTATTTAACCTTTAGCTAGGGAGGATAAAGGGGGTTTATATCTTTTCCAAAGGTATTTATCCGAAAGTGAATGGATCTGTTGTTGGAGAGAGAGAGAGAGAGAGAGAGAGAGAGAGGGAGAGAGATCTTACTATAGATGTGTGTGTCTCTATCGGCATGCGTGTGATAAAAGGAGAGAGACATGTAAACAGATATATAGGTACAAACACATACACACATACACACACACCCATATATATACATATAAGTGTGTGTGTGTGTGTGTGTGTGTTTGTGTGTGTGTGTGTGTGTGTATGTAAGACAAAGAGACAGAGGTATATAAATAGTAAGTATGAATCCAATTATTCTCCCTCCCGCTATGAGTAAATAGTAGGGCAGAATGGGCTCTTCAGGCTTAGTGAGGAAATTAGTCTAGGAGAAGAAAAACTCTTAATTCAAACCTGTTAAACTCCGCTTAAAAATTAACCTTGTGTCATATCCTGCCTGAGCAGAGGGGTTGGTAAATATGTATATATAGTAAGACCTCCCACACGTATATATATATATATATATATATATATATATATATATATATATATCAGTATTTTTGTTTCCGCATCTGTTAGCATATATATGTTTGCATATATGAGTGTGTGTATGTATGGGCGTGTATGCGTGAGTGTATGAGACAGAAAGACAGAAATATACAGTCAGGTACGTACACACACACACACACACATACATGTATTTGTCTCGGTCTCTTCATTTGCCTTTATATACTTGTATGCCTATATATATATATATATATATATATACACCTGTGTGTGTATGTGTGAATGTATAAGAGAGAGAGAAAGAGAGATAGAGAGAGAGAGAGAGACAGAGAGGGAGGGAGAAACTGAGAGAGGGAGGGAGAAAGAGAGAGAGGAGATAGACTTGGAGAGAAAAGTCTGTTAAGTTCTGAGAAGTTAATAGAATATGATACTACTGAATTTTGACGCTCTATGTTTACGCGGTCGGCAGTGGATTAGGTAGACGGGGATGCAGTAGCGTGTAATAGCCGACTGCTTACACACTCCCACGCGTACGAAAATACATCTGGCATTATAGTTTCAAAGGATGAATTAATAATAAATACGAAGTAAATAGCTTGCGTTGCGACGAAGAAAATATCTTTAAGGGAAGTTTCACATATCTGCTTCTTCCATTTGTCTCGATGTTCAGAGAAGATAAATCTGATGACAAAAGCCGACACAAACGTGTTTCCCTCTGACGAAACTCAACAAGCCGAAGACTATACGGAAGTCAGGTTAATTCTTTCATCATTAGTAATATGGTAATTTTGTGTTATTTATGATAATGAAAATAATGATAATAATAATAGGTTGGTTGGTTGTTTGGTTTTATGGCAAATCAATACATTTTTTTACAAATAATCTGTTCTTTTTCAAACAATTTAGTTTAGCATGAGTACACAGCTTAATTGTTAAAAACATTTCTATTTCAAGCTATTCAGTTTTGTCAAACAGTTCTAATTCAACCAATCCAGTTTAGTAAAAGTATAGATTTTGTTAATACACAGTTAAATGTCAAAACAGTTCTAATTAAACAAGCGAGTGTCCTGGATATGACATTAAACAATCTAATGGAGAAGTTCCAGTAATGCTGAAACTTTGGGAAATGCGGAGGACCCTTGCACTGCCATCTCTCCCATGTCCACTCTGGCCCAGAATGGTAGCATTTGATAGGGTCCTCTCTAGGGGTTAAATAGAAATAAACTGCGCACTTATGCTAAACTGAATTGCTTGAAATAAGACTGTTTGACTAGACTGAATAGAATGAAACGTTTTTGACAATTAAACTGTGTACTTACATTTAAAATACGTACGTATGCTAAACTGAATTGTTTAAAATGGAACTGTTTTTGACATTGAAACTGTACTTACGCTAAACTGAATTGTTTAATCAGGCGGCCTAAGGCTGTAAAATACACCGAGGGTCTTACTCCTCTGCAGAGAAGCACTCAGTGTATTTTACAGCCTTAGGCCGCCTGATGACCTGAGGAGACTTGATGTCACTCGACTCAATTGAAACACCATCAACTAACCCTTGTTCGAAAAACTTGCTAGGTGTAATAATAATAATAATAAGTGACAAATTAGGGATATTGCACATGAGATAAGCTGGATATGACTAAGGAGGGGATATCTCCAAAAGGAAACTGAATCTCTTTTAATAACAGCACCAAGTACCAATTGTATCAAAGAAAAAAAAATCGATTATACGCAACTAAAATTGATTAGAAATGAAACGGTTAATCACTTTCGTGAAAGCAGCAAACTAGGACAAAAGAAGTACAAGACTAGGCATGACTGGGTGGGAGAAATGATCCATTGGGAATTGTGCAAGAGATTAAATTTGACTATATCAACAAATGGTATATGCACAAACCAGAATCTGTCCTAGAAAATGAAACGCGTCAAATTCTCTGGGAACTTGATCTACAAACGGATCAGTTTATCCGGGCTGGAAGGCCAGACCCAATGTTTATTATCAAGAAAAAAAACTGTTATCTGGTGGACTTAGCTGTTTTAACTGATCACAGAGTGAAAATGAAAAAAAGCAAAAAGATAAACAAATACTTTGACCTTTTCAGAAAGTTGAAAAAAATGTGGCAGATGAAGCTAAGAGTAATATCAATGATAATTGGTGCTCTGGGAACAGTCCCTGATGGCTTGGAAAAGAGGCTGGCGAAATCGGAAATCAGAGCAAAAATCAAAACCATACAGACTATAGCACTATTGAGATCGGCTGGAATACTTAGCAAAGTCATGGAGACCTGAGAAGACTTGTTGTTACTCAGACTCCATTGAAAGACCATCAGCAAATACTGGCTTGAAAAACCAGCTTGGAATGAAGAAATAATAATAATTATTATATTAATAATAATAAGAAGAAGAATGGGCCATGCTAATGATGAGAAGTGGAAATCGACAAATGACAGAAGGAATAGAATTACCAAATTAGGAAAAAATCAGATCGCTCGGAGAAAAGGAAGATTACAAGTACTTGGGAACATTAGAAGTGGACATCATCAAACAAGCGGAGATGAAAGAAAAAATCAACAAAGAGTATCTCAAGAGAACGAGAAAACCACTTGAAACCAAATTATATTGCAGAAGCCTCACTAAAGAGATGAACACCTAGGCTGTCCTCCATGTAAAATACTCGGAACCATTCTTAAAGCGGACGAGGGAACCAGAAAAGGACCAGAAAATAAGAAAGCCCATGACAATTCATAAGGCCTTACTTCCCAGACATGACGTAAACGGGCTGTATATATGAAGAAAAGGAGGAAGAAAACGACTTGCCAGATATTTGTCGCTGCCTCCTACCAGGCTGGACTTGAGACAAGGTCAATGACCCAAAGGTCGATTAAAGTGGGCATTAGGGTAGAGAACGGTCGGGCACGAGCTGAGGCTCGAGCCCTGGTGACTATGATGCATCAAGCCCACCCAAAGGTGGCCCAGCCGAAACCGGAAGCTTTACGGCCTCAAGTCTGCTTTTGTTGGACAGGACCTGCCGGCGAACTAGCGGGTCGAGTTGCCTGCGTTAAAGATAGCGTTGACACATTAATACGATGACTCGAAGACTACATAAAAAAGAACAAAGAAAGACTAATTACAGCGATCAGAAACAACGCAAACAACACAACGATCATCAGAACAACAATAACTAGAAAACAAAAATGGTAAGAAAAACAACTGTATGGATATTTCAAGCGGCAAACATGCAATATCTCATACGAGAAAACTTGGACATGGTAAAGAAAGGGAAAACTTAAGAGAGAAACTGGATTTCTTCTAATTACAGCAAAAACCAAACTAGGACAAACTACCTTAAAGCAGAAAATAGCAAGTGTATTTTATGTGGTGACAGAGACAAAACAATCAATCATATAATAAGCGAATGCAGCAAATAAGCGCAAAAAGAGTATAAGAATAAACACGACTGTGTGTGTGGGGGTATCCTCGCGGTGTAATGGTTAAAGCGATGGACTGCGGAATTGTAGTACGCGAGTTCGTACTCCAGTCGCGCAATTACGTTCACTTTCGGGCAAATACCCTTGGGAAAGGTATGAACTACTTTATCCTCCCAGCTATGGGTTAAATAGTACCACTACTGTTCTTCTAGGAGAATGGCTTTGGCATTAAATAACCTAAAAAGAGTTGATATGCCATTAAACAAAGAAACCAAACCAAACGACTGTGGGGAGGGGATCTACTGGGAATTGTGCTAGAAATTGAAATTTGACCATAGGAACAAATGGTATATGCACAATCCAGAATTCTTTCTGAAGACACACAATCTTCTCTGGGATTTTGAGAGGAGGAGGAGGAGGAGGACTCGACAGTCTTGGTTGGTTCCTTGGGTTTTATGGCATATCAACCTTTGTAGGTTATTTAACACCAAATCCATTTTTATGCAAATAGTCTGCTCTATTTCAAACAATTCAGTTTAGCATGAGTACACAGTTTAATTGTCAATTCTGCTAATTCAGTTTAGTATAAGTACAGATTTTGTTTACGCTCTGTTAAATGTCAAAACAGTTCTATATTAAATAATTCAATTTAGTGTACGTATAGTTTCAATGTTAAAAACAGTTCCATTTAAAGCTATTCAGTTCAGCATAAGTATGCAGTTAGTTTTATTTAACCCATAGATAGGGCCCTATCGGGTGATATCATTCCGGGCCAGAGTGAACCTAGGAGCAATGGCAATGAAGGGGTACTCCACATTCCCCAAAGCTACAGCATTACTGGAACCACTATCAGATTGTTCAGGGTCATATTCAGGATACTCGTTGGGGTGGGGTCTTATCCCTCTGCAGAGAAGCAGTCAGTGTATTCTACAGCCTCAGCAGGCTGGGTAATTGAGGATTTAGTCGATGCAACAATTCAAAGGCTCAAGCAATGCACAAAAAAAAGAGCTAAGAAAGATTCTTTACCGCGTCAGTAATAGCACTATCTATAGAAATAAGGAAAGTTGGCGACCTTAGTCGAGGGTGACCCGAAGGCTCCCTTTTCAATAGCCACTACACCAAGGTGTAGGGAAGGGCGCTACTCCATTCCCTGGATTGTTCCATTTTACCCTTGACCTTTACCTTATAATGCTGAGTGTTAAGCAAGGCGGCATTAAGTACCATTTTTTGAGTCTTTGATATGACTTGACCAAGGGATTGAATCTCGGTCTCCCGGACTACTGGCGAACACTCTACTCATTAGGCATGTGGCCCCAACTTGAGGAAAAACAATGAAAAAACAAAATCTTGAAAACAAAAATGGGAAGTGTTGTATCGTGGTAAGGAAGAGATACACAGTGAAATAGAGTTAACTATTTATTAACTGAAGTGGTACAGTCCAACAAATATTATAAGTCTCGCGTTGTTGGAGTTACATCCGAAGTTGGCCTTACTACTGACCGAGATCATTCAGAACCTCTCGTGCTTAAGAAACACGACGTCCTTTATACCACTGCGATACCATAAGTCTCGTGGTAGAAGACACTATATAACAGGAAGAAAAACAACTATACGGATACTTCAAGAAGCAAAGACGAGAAAACATGAACGTGGCCGAGAATAGGAAGCCTGAAAAGAGAAACTATTTGCACACAGTTGTATGGTTTCGAGTAGCCATTTTTTATAACACAAACGATTTACACACCTTCATAAGTTATTAAGTATTCCTATGTAAAACCAATAATTTTAAAACAGATCTATTTGACTCGTAGATGGGACCCTAACAGGTACTACAACTCCGGTTCAGAATGGATCTGGAAGTAATAGCAAGGAAAAAGGAACTTAACATTTCCAATATTTCAATAATCGGGGCCTCACCACTACCTGACCCGGTCACCTGGGGCTGCAGAATACACTGACTGCATCTCTGCAGAAGAGTAAGACTCTCTCAATGAATGTCCTAGATTTTACATTAAACAATCTGATGGTGAGGCTTCAATAATGCTGGAGCTTTGGGGAATGCAGACAACCTCTTTATTGCCATCGCTCCTCGGTTCATTCTGGCCCAGAGTGTTAGCAACTGATTGGGTCCTATCTATGGGTCAAACAGAACAAAACTGTGTAATTACGCTGAATTGTTTGAAATTAAATGTTTTTACAATGTTTAAACATTTGTTTTAACATTTGTCTTTAAACTGTGTACTTATTTTAAACTGAATTGTTGGAAATAGACCTTTTTTTTATTTTAAACTGTGTAAACAAAGCTGTACTTAAGCTAAACTGAGTAATTTGAAATAGAATTGTTTTGACATTAAAATTGTATACTTATGTTAAACTGAAATTTTTAGAATAGAACCGTTTGGACATTTAACTGTGTGTAAACAAAAATTGTACTTATACTAAACTGAATTGTTTGAAACTTTTATCAAAATGACTTAATTCGACGTTAAATGACCCAAAAAAGGGTTGAAAAGCCGTAAAACAAAACAACTAACCAACCAACTATCCCCACCACCAGATGGAATTTAGTCTCATACCCAGGACACCATTTTGGGGAATGGCAGAGGATGCTGTGTATTTTAAGTCCACCCGACAGGGCTGTATTTCAAATTAAGAGATTAACAGAATCTCTCCAAAACGGAAAAAACACCACCCGGATTATTACTCTTCTGATCTCTATACGTCTGAATGGGAAGTTAAGATATAAACATTATTATATAACCTTACTGATGGATAAAACACACCTCATGTTAAAATAGATTTTCATTGTTTTTAAGCAAAAAATAAGACATTTATTTGTGTAGCTGACTTGCAGTTAAACTAATTATTATCATGGAGCGATTGTTCTATTTTTGGCAAGTTTGCAAGTACGGAATATTACTCCTTTAAAATTTCATATTGTCATTCATTAAATATGGCGTTTAGACGATGTTTTTTCAGATGAGAGTAAATAGTGATGCGCTTGTGTCATGATGGTTGAAAATGGACATAGTGACCCGAATCAAAAGCCGGGATGAGGCTACTTGAATTTCACATAGCATTAATGCCCTGGGAACGATATCTATTCAGCTATTCTCCATCAAGAAAAGAGTAAATAATAGGGCAGGCTCTGCTCTTTAACCTTGTTATGGCAACCAGCTTAAGATAAGGAAAATTCTGAATTCAAACCTATTAAACTCCACTTAAAATTGACCTTGTACCACATCATGCTCGTGGTGGATGGGTTTATAGACACACAGACACATATTATATCATCATCATCACCATCATGTCGTGCCGCCAGCACGGATATCCCAGACCACCTCTCGCCACTTCTCCCTATCATTCATCGCCTCCGGCAGGTCTTCAGAGTTACATCCTGTGTCCTCACATAGCTGCTGTATGTAAGTTCGGGCTGGTCGTCCTGCCTTTGCTTGGCCATATGTGGGGGTCCATAGGAGTACATCACTTACGAGCTCGTCCTTGCTTCTCCAGCAGTGTTCTGCGTATCTGGTTCGTCTAACTTGTATAGTTTTCGTGATGGGAGGCAAGTGGCCGTAGAGTTGGTGTCTCGTGGGGTTACACATAAAATAGGTGGATTGTAAGTTGAATATGGGTGTTATACTATATACCGTATATTACATCAAGATTTATGTAAATTACATGAAATTCAAATTTTAAAATAAGATTATTCAAAATTATCATACATAGAATAAGCACATATGCTTGTTTATATGATCTCAAAATAAACGTTATCATCTACTTACCGACTACTTTATATATATATATATATATATATGGGTAAATAGTAGAACTCGCTGGGTTCTTTAGCCTTGGATGACAACTGGTTTAGGAAAAGAAAAACGCAGCTCAAACCATATCCATCCTGCATAAAGATTCACCTTTTATCGCATCCTGATTTTGGTGGATGTGTTGGGCAAATGTATTATCTGATTCCTGCTGATAGACCCTACATGTAGCCTTGTGAAAAATCTTGAGTTCTTTCTCGGTTTAGATGGTTACTTCTACTCGTAAATGAATATAATAGAGATGAGGGTCGTTTATGAAGATCAAAACCTCATTTAGATTTTGAAATTTGTCTCACACCTCTCACCTTTGTAAGGGACTCACCAGCACAGAAATTAAGACAGAAATCTTTATTAGTTTTTCTAGCTCAATAAGCAGAGCGTGTGTGTTGCCACAACAAAAATGTTCTGTTATGGTCTCTGGTAGAGGCTCATAACTTTTTGAACGACCCATATATATATATATATATATATATAATTGTGTATAATCCGAGGAAAACAGTCCAGAGTTTAGACTTATTTTAGGTTGATTGGGATTTCCGTTGAGTGCTCAATGACGACGGCTATCGAATGTATAATTAATTTTCGATTAAAAATATACTTAAATCATATGCAGAGCGAAAACAGTTTTTATAAATTTCACGAAACAACTTTAATTTAGTGTTTCCATTATAAATTTATTTCTGGTCGTTATGACCTTCATCAGATGGCATTAATACATTGGTGCTTCGGCTATTATGCAGACTTTTCTACCACGTTTCCGGCAAGAAGAAACGAAAAAAAAAAAAAAAGAAAAAAAAAAAAGATTAATTCTTAAAGAGATTTCATAACGAAATAAATAAGGCTCTTTTTGGCTCTTCTAGCTGGAAACGTGGTAGGAATGTCTACATAATAGTCGAATCACTATTAACGCCATCTGATGAAGGTCATAACGACCAGAAATAAATTTATAATGGAAACACTAAACAGAAGTTTTTTCGTCAAATTTAAAGAAAAGATACATATATATTTCTAATAAGGAATAATCGATACTCTCAGTAACTATACATATATGTATATATTGTCATCCATAGACAGAGTGTTTCGTTGTATCACAAGTGTGGCTAGACACGTAGGACGCTTGAAGCTGGGATCGAAACCTGCCCACCTTTACGTTAGACTTAGTATCAAACCGCTCGGCCAACAAGCGTACCACGTCAGCTAGGGAATTATAAGGTATTAAGTAGCAGCAGCAGCGTTCGTTTGTTTACGTTTTATACCTTACCGGATACCACAGTGCTCAATTCGTTCGAAGAGCTTTGCATTATGCAAGCGGTAGCCGTAAATTCCTTCGCCAGAGTACTTAATATATATATATATCATAAAAAACTCAATCAGAAAGCAAAATAAAAGGAAAACTGCTTGTATTCTGAACATTATAATGTTTTGAATTTCTTTTTTGGACTAATACTTTATGGCTGACATTAAGATTGTAGCAAGGGAACTCTACCCGATACTAGTGACAGTAGACGACTAGGAGTCGACTATTATCAATCAATACCTTCACTGACTCAAAAATACAACTTCACGTCTTCCTGGTTTGAGACCGGTCAGGAGAGAGGTAGACCACATGTCTGACATTTTTCTTTTTTTTTTTTTCAAGTCATTTTCAATGTCTACTTTGATCAAGCCCTCACAAAGCCCTCTTGGTGGCTGGGATACGAGGAGATAAGCGTTTGCATGAACGGAGAACATTGAACGATTAAAGAGAAGAAGTGGTTGTAACTGTAACGAAGAAACCACTCCGTACGTTGTGTCTATTGGCCATTTCAACCTGCTTCTGTGGCCTTAGAAACGGAACGGAGAGAATAAAGCAGTAGGTGTTCGGACGTTTGAGGTGAGTTGTGTTTCTGTTCCCGCGTTCGACGATTAGCTATCATCGACAGTCTTAGATGATTATGATACAGAACTATCGTGTAAAGAGATTTTGGGTCTCCTTCTCTAAAGGGGATTGTGGAACGGCAATTTTGAATAGTCCTCCGCACATGTTTGCTATGTTTCTTAAAGATAACCAAGTGCCTTACTAGGGCGAGTCATAAGTTTTGCAATATTTTCACTTCAACACACCAGAGGAAACGGAGGCTGTAGTGGCTAATTTCTTTGCCTCAAAAACAAAAACTGGTATTAGCGTTGTCAGAAAGTTGACTTCAGACAGTGCAGCACAATGACTCATACTTTGAATGCTTGGCTGCCTTTGCTGTAACTTGAAAAATAAAGAGGGAGTCACCGTGGCGTAGTGGCTAATGTGCTGAACTGTGACATAGTAATAAGCATGTTCGAATTCCAGTCGCACCATTACTCTATTTACCCAACCCCTCCGCTCGGGCAGGATATGACACAAGGTCAATTTTTAAGCGGAGTTTAACAGGTTTGAATTCAGAGTTTTCCTTCTCCTAAACTAGTTGCTTAACCAAGGCTGAAGAACCTAGTCTGTCCTACTATTTACCCATAGCTGGAGGGAGAATAATTGGATTCATACCTTTCCCAAGGGTATTAGTGCTATGTGAAATGCAATCAGTCACGCCATTACGTTCATTTTCGGGCTAACACCCCTACAAAAAGTTCGAAGCCCTTTATCTTCCCGGCTCGGATCCATATAGCACCACAAATTTCCTTTGGCATTAGATAAACCACGAAGGTCGATATGCCATTAAACAAAGAAATTGAAAATGAAGAATAAAGCAAATAAGTTTCCAAAATATTGCAAAACTTTTGACTCGCCTAAGTATTTTCTTGCATAAAGCTAACGATTATTGTCTAAGGTGTCTAGGTAAGAACCGAAACCATATCTTCAACAAGAGCACTTCCAGGAACGCAATTTTCTACCAAAGAATTTATTGCGTGTAACCAAGTCGCCAAAGCGTCTCCAGTGGAATATTACTTTGTGTGAAAATGGTCTCCAAAGCAGAAAGCAACCAATGGAATGTCGACAGTTTGGATTTTTAACGTAGCTCTCTTTATGAGCTGAGGCAGACACGTTATTCCATTTCGACAACGATGACTCGCAAGCGGTTAATTTATTCGCACTTAATCATATCCACAGCGTTGTTTGTTTTTATTGGACTCTTTACTATTGACTATGTGAATACTCACTGTTTATTACCATCGGATGCCATGTGAACTTCTTGCCTTGAATCGCTTTCTCTTTTTCTCTCTCTCTATATATACACACACACACACACATATATATATATATATATATATATATATATATATATATATATATATATATATATCCACTTCTTTCTCGTTTAGTCACTTAGTCACTCTCCCTCTCTCCCTCTTTCACTTACTCTTTTTCCTCCCTCTCAATATATATATATATATATGTATTTGTGGTTGCAGGTCTAAAGAAAGAAAGAAATATTTTTTAATGAGAAGGTCCATGAAGAGATTTGTATTTTTTAAAAGGATCTATTTATTTATTTTGTTCTTACATCCATGAATGTTTCCAGCTCGATGCTTTCGTCAGTGAACAAGTATGGCCTGTCGGAGTCCGAAGACAATGGACGTAGATTATTCGTGTATAGAATATATGAGCTATTTTATATAAGTCTATGGGAGTGCTCGGAGGATGATAGCCCGATTAACTCAGGGATTTAATTTATATAAATTATTTGCCGATTTTACCCTGGATTCAGTCAGTGATTGAGAATAGTAGATACAATGATATTACGAGATACAAAATTAATTCGTTCCGGAGGGGATTTCGTATCTTGGAATTTTCGAATTATGCGAGAAGATTTACCCTATAATTCGCTCAAGCCCCCAAAAACTGTCGTAAAAAGTGTATATATTATACCCACCCAAAGGAATAGGGTTTGCCTGATAATTTATATGTATATATATATATATAACTAGGAGAGAACTCAAACCTGGCTAAATTGTCATTATAAATTTATATATATATATATATGCGTTACACCACCTTGCATTACACATCTGTGCATGAATTTATATATATATATATATATATATATATATATGTTCATATATATATATATTCACGTACAGACGTGTAATTTAGGATGGTGTTACGAAAATAATTTTAAGAAAAAAGAATAAGCTAAGCAAAATATGTTTCAAAAAGGCATAATTATATATATATATATATATATATATATGACAGAAAGTTATTGTTTAAGCCACATATTTGTCTCTGTCACTTTTAGGAAAGGGGGACGTCAGGCACGAGCCTAGAAGCTTGCTTTGCTGGACTGTGTGGGTCATAGTCTCACGATGTTCAGTATCAGCTAGGTGACCCTGCTGGACTAACAAGATATACCGTAAGTCCGACACGTATGCATGTTCTTAGCTTGGTTTTATGATAGCATGTTTTTTCTTGCTTTCTTGCAAGTTTATTTGTATCAGGATCCAGTTGATAGAGAAATTTCCCTAAGTTCTGCTTCCAAGCGCTTTCGATCACATCGATTGATCATCTTTTATTTTTATTTTTTCAATATCCTCCTGAATTCGATCAATCGATATGATTGAAAGGCCTCAGAAGCAGAATTTAGGGGACATCTCTATCAAGTGGATCCTAATACAAATAAACTCGCAAGGCAGTGAAAAAACATAAAATTATAAAAAGGTAAGTTCCGTGATCTTCAACTAGACTTGCCTATATATATATATATATATATATATATATATGCTTGTGTGTGTGTGTGTGGTTTTGTTAGGTTTGGTTTTATGGCTTTTTTATGGCATATCAGCCATTGTACTTTATTTAATACCAAATCCCTTCGGTACATATATATTATATATAAGATTTCTAAATACGTTTTGTTGATAACATTTTAAACTAGCCTTAGCACATTTTTTTTCACACAGTTTCACATGTTTCTATCTAATATGAATAACTGTATTTACTATTAATCATTTGTTTACACACAGTTACATGTAAAAACAGTTCTATTTCGAACAATTCAGTTTAGCATGTCAACAAAGATAAATGATTATAAGTATTGCTATGTATCACAAACAATTCATTTAAACATCGGCTATTTCTTTACTCACAATTGAATGATAAAACAGTTCTATTTCAAACAATTCAATTTAGCATAAGTCATTTGTTTGCTCTCAGTTTAAATGTCAAAGTATATAGTTCTATTTGACTCATAGATAGGATCCCATCAGATGCTACCACTACAGGCCAGAGTAGACCTGGTAGTAATGGCAATGAAAGGGCACTCTGCATTCTACACAGCTCCAGCATAATCGGAGTCTCAAGATCAGATTGTTTAGTGTCTTACCCTTCTGGAGAGATACAGTCACTGTATTCTACAGCACCAGACGACTGGGCCATCAGTCATTTAAATGCCAAACAGATCTATTTGAGTCATAGATAGGACCCTCTCAGCTGTTTCCATTTCGGACCAAAGTGGACCAGGGAGCAATGGCAATGCAGAGATGCAGTCGGTGTCTTCTTCAGCCCCAACCATTTGGCCTAGTGTGTGTGTGTGTGTGTGTGTGAGGACGGACTCCAATGGACCCCTTCACACGGACGACCAGCTAGAACTTATCTACAACAGCTCCGTACGGACTCAGGATGTAGTCTAAAAGACCTGCCGGAAGCGATGAACGATAGGGACAAATGGCGAGAGATAGGAAATCCATGTTAGTGGTATGACATGATGATGATGCATTTATTAGAATTATTTGCAGAGGGTTATATTGTTTGAAGTAACTAATGGTAACCCTCAATAAACGCTTATACTAATATTTTAATCTATTTGAACCATAAATATGCTAATAGTTAGGCAGCAGTCGTTCATTTAAGCATGTTTCATTAAATAATAAAGACAAATTTTGTCTGTATAATTTATTTAAGATCCTTTCAATTTTTCTGATGAGTGTCTTAGTCTTAGGTTAGAATTATGTAATTTCCCAAAATTGTCCCGAGTGCTTTCGGACGCTTCATAGGCCATCATCAGGGGTTGCTTGCTTGTGTGTTAAGTTTATACTAAAACAAAAACATGGGAACGCAGAGTTGTTATGGTATAAACTTTCAAAAACTTTCAAAACTTTTTAAAAAAACAAACACACCTTACACAAGCAAGCAACCCCCGATGATGGCCTATGAAGGGTTCGAAAGCACTCGGGACAATTTTAGGAAATTCATCTACCAATTCCGACCTGAAACTAAGACACTTATCAGAAAACTTGAAAGGATCTCAAATAAATTATACAGACAAAATTTGTCTTTATTATTTAATGAAACATGCTTAAATTGAACCATAAATGTAGAACCTAAAGGTTGCTGTTACTCTGGGTCAGAGTGGACCTGGAAGTAATGGCAATGTAGAGCTACTACACACTCCCCATATCTCCGGATCTACACCATCATACCCAGGGCATCCTTCTTTAGAGGGAGTCTGCAAATGATACTGTTAGTATATTCTGAGACCCTGGGCGTTCGTTTTTGGGTGAGTATTGCATAGTTTGTAAGATGTACGGTAAACATTTTCGTACTCAAGGGATTTTATTTGATGTTAGCCTTGATTCCCGCTCATCAACGGACGTTCGAATAATAAATAATAAAAAGCATACACAGACAGATGTTCATGATACGTAGCAGGAGTTATTCTAGTCATGGAATTAGCCGTGGATTATGTATTTAAGTCAGAAGTCTCAACAAAAAACATCAGCTGCACTTGTAGTACTCATGTTGAAGCAGGAACGACGTCTTTATCAGAAGAGCCACAAGGTCTACCCAATTAGTCGTGGGAGAATCGGTCTATTTATTCGTCAGGGTAGCGTAATACAGTCTCTATCAGTCATAGAGATTGATAGGATGAAGCATTAGGTAGATGAATACGCAAAGAAAAAAAGAAAGAAAGAAAGAAAGAAGTGATAAAACGGAAAGAGCGAAAGAAAGAAAAAGGAAAACAAAAAGAAGATTAAAAAAAATAAGGGAATGAAATGAAATAGAAAATGAAAGAAGAAAAGTAGAAAAAGAAAAAAAGGAAAAAGACAGAACGAAAAAAGAAGAAAAAAAAGACGGGAGAGAACAAAAAAGAATGAAAGAACGGAGGAAATAAAAAGGAAAATAAAAAGAAAGGAAGAAATAAATGAACAAACGTATAAAGAAAATAAAAGGGTGAAAAAAAAGTGAAAAAAAGAAAAATTGAAAGGAAGGAAGGAAGAATAGTAACGAAAGAAAGAGAAAAATGATGAGAGAGAAAGGAAAATAGTCTGAAAGGAAGAGGGCAAAGGAAATAAGGAAGGGAGCCAAAAAGAATGAAAAAAACTAAAGAAAGAAAAAAGAAAATAGTTAGAAAGAAAAAAGAAAATAGAAAGAAAGAAAAAGAAAAATAGAAAGAAAAAGGTAAATAGAAAGAAAGAAAGAAAGAAAGAAAGAAAGAAAGAATAAAAGAGAAAAAGGGAGAAAGAAAGAGAAAAAGGAAGAAAAAGGGAAATAGAAAGAAAGACAAAGGAAAACAGAAAGAAAGAAAAAGGAAAATAGAAAGAAAGAAAAAGGGAAATAGAAAGAAAGACAAAGGAAAACAGAAAGAAAGAAAAAGGAAAATAGAAAGAAAGAAAAAGGAAAATAGAAAGAAAGGAAGAAATAAACGAATGAACTAATAAAGGAATAAGAATGGAGGAAAAGAAGAAAGAGGTGGAAGAAGAAAGAAAAATAATGAAAAAATAGGAAAACAAACAGACAAGACGTGAAAAAAATTGAAAAGAAAGAAAGAAAGAAAGAAAGAAAAGTTGGTAAGCGAGATTTCATGAGTGAGTGAAATTTTATAAGAACGGACGTCTTTATCAGCTGGGCCTCATTACTTGCCCTATCAGTTGCTATAGTAGCAGTAGTCGTAAGCAGTTGTATTAATATTAGTAGTAGTAATAGTATTGTTGTTGTTGTTGTTGTTGTTATTGGTGGTGGTGGTGGTGATGGTGACGTGCTATTTGTTGCTGAGCGGCGGCAGAGCAGACGGATCTTGTTCTTAATCTCCGTCCCGGATGAATAAAAAGACTTATTCATTATTTAAGAGAAGGGAAATTCTCTAGAGACTGTCGGCAGAATCTGGTGTCGCTTCTATTAAGCAAAACTGCTTGTTGCCTTGTGGGAAGGAAATCATACGAGACGAGGGAGGAATAGAAAGTAGGAGGATTGAAAAAAACAAAACTAAAAAAACCCAAAAAACAAAAAAAACAACAAAAAACAACAAAAAAACAGCAAAAAAACAACAAAAAAACAACAAAAAAGAGGTCACGAAGGATAAAAAGAAAGAAAAAAGAAACAGAAAGAAAAAAGAAAAAGAAAGAAAAAGAAAAAGAAAGAAAAAGAAAAAGAAAGAAAAAGAAAGAAAAAGAAAAAAGAAAGAAAAAGAAGAAAAAGAAGAAAAGAAGAAAAAGAAGAAAAGAAGAAAAAGAAGAAAAGAAGAAAAGAAGAAAAAAGAAAAAGAAGAAAAAGAAGAAAAAGAAGAAAAGAAGAAAAACAACATTTAGAGGCTGAAATTGCAAACAAAAAGCGAGAAAAAATGAATGAACGGAGAAAAAGTAAGGAGAAAAAGGAGGGAGAGAAAAAGGGGAATCAGAGAGAGAAAAAAAAGAGAGAGAGAGAGAGAGAGAGAGAGAAAAGAGAGTGAGATTAAAATGAGGAAAAAGAGAGAAAGAGAGCAAGGATAGAGAGAAAGAAGAGAAAGGAGAGAATGAAGAGAAAAGAGAGAAAGAGAGTAAGGAGTTAAAGAGAGGAAGAAAGGCAAAGAAAGAAAGAAAGAAAGAAAGAAAGGCGAGAAAACAACTACGAAAGGTGATACTGGAAGAGTTTTAAAAATACCAGGTGGTGGTTAGGTTTTAAATTGAAGTGGTCATTATCAAATGGGCCTTCTTAGTTGTGGACCCCATAGCGATTAACCTGCTCAATACTTATATGGGTGACCACTTAGTAACATTATAAGCAGGTACCGTCAGCAACCTTTTAAGCTCAATGTGCCAGACTTTGTCAATAACAAGACAAAACGATCATTTGAAGAAGAAGAAATTCTTAACAGTGGTTCGATTTACAATGAAAGTATAAAGCCAAGCTGGACTCTAACTTTATGTCCATATATTTGGCTATACCGAATCATCCAGTTTTTTTCATTTATTTAAATGTATACAGTAAATATCTATCTGAAAATGTTCGAACCATAAACCAATAAACTTTTTTCACGTCTTTTTTTTCTAGTCACCGCGCTGTAGTTTTAAATAATATCAAGCATCACACGTTCATAGATATTAGCAACGTTTATGAACTTATAAGTTTTCACAAAGACGCCGTTCAGTATTATTTGTTGAGAATCTCACTTATTAGCCAACTTTTTAGTAAAAGATTATAAATAAGATACAACCTCGGTTGAAATTTGAACTCGGTCCCCTAATTCCATTTCTTTGTGCCGACAACAATGAAACCATTCGCATTTCCTTCTTTGAAAAATGAAATATCTTGGATTTTGAAATTTAAATGTCTTTTCCAATCCAGCTTGGAATACCTGATCTAGTTATCGTAAATAAAAAAAAGCCAGACGGTAACGGATGTTGGGTTAGTAAAATGGTAATTCCTGTGTATGGAGTGAGTGAGTGAAAGGCTCTCTGATTAGATATAATAATCACGTGATGAGTCCAGAAGTCTTGGCGCAATAATCCAAAATCCAGTCAGACAGATTCCACCAGACGTTCCGCGAGACGGAGGACGTCAAAAGCTCTCAGAAAGACAACCCTAAGATATTAGATATCTTCTTCAGAGCGCCGGTAAGTCCCTCAAACTCAACTTTATACACAGGAAGGACTGTATATTGTTATTATTTGTTTCATGTGTTGACTAATAATTGTTAGAATTAAACGAAATATTAATTCATTTATTTGTTGCTGTTAGCCTCTATACTAACACAATATATGAAATATCTAGGATTTTGAAATTTAAATGTCTTTTCCAATGCAGCTTCGAATACCTGATCTTGTTATCGTAAATAAAAAAAAGCCAGACGAAAATGGATATTGCTCTTCCAGCAGACCACATACTAAACGTTTCTGGCTTGAAGAAAAGAAAACTAAAATAAAAAAAGAAACAAAATTGGATGGGAATTGAAAATCGTAGATGGGATGGAAGATAAACGAAAAGGTTTCGCCTATGCTGAAGGAAAGTCCAAAAGGTGTAAGGGAATTATTTAACATTTCGGAAAATATTTGCATATATTGAAGACGGGGAATTTTTTTTAATTTTTAGGGTGACATTGACCTAATGGTTAAAGTGTTCACCAATGGCCCGGGAGACCTGGGTTCAATCCCTGGTCGAGTCATACCAAAGACTCAAAAATGGCACTCCTTGTTTAACACTCAGCATTATAAGGTACGGATCAAGGGTAAAGTGGAGCAACCAGGGAAAGGGGTAGCTCCCTCACTTACACCTTCGTGTAGTAGCTATCGAAAAGGGAAACTTGGGGTCACCCTCGGCTACGGCCGCCAACTAATTTATTTTATGTTGGAAGTGCTGCCCGAAAGAAACTGTACTTCTTGATTGACATGAGAAACTTTGCCGTCCTTCAAATAAGAGAAGCAAGACTGAATAAAATGGATGTTAGACGGAGTACTCTCTATGTCATACGAGTATTTAATCTGTGAGAACATTAAGGAAAGTACTTTAACATATTTTTTATTCTACTTGAAGCTTTGAGATTATTCAATAGAAGAAAAAATTCTTTGATTTTTCAAAATCACCTTGGAAAGTTCATATGGTGTTGAAGTTGAACTGCAGCCACCAAGTAAACGAGTTCTAACTCAAGTCACCCTGATACGTTCACTTTCAGATTAATACCCTTGCAAAAAGTAGTAACCCCCTTATCCTCCTAGCTCTGGGTTGAATAAAATCGCTGCTGTTCCTCTACAAGGGTGGCTTTAGCATTGAATAACCCACGAAAGTTGATATGCTCTTAAAGAAAGAAAACAAACCAATCAGAATCGTCTCGTCGAAATCAAACAAATCCTCATGAAAAAAGCCTTGAATTTTGATATAGCAAACATCGTTTTGTAGCTCAACATAATATTTTTAAAAATTAAGTTAAAACAGTGGACACTAAGAAAAAATATTGTACCTCCAAATAGGAATACAACTGTAAAAACTTTCCCTAGTTGTACAGAATAGCTCACCAAAGAAAATTTACCCTAATTTTGTTTCAATGTACAAAAAGAATGAGTAAAAAAATAATACTATATTTGTGAAACGCTACCCCCTCTCGCCCCCACATTATCTCAGTCTTCTAACCATTTCACTTCTTAGCCGGCCGGTGATCAACTAGTGGCTGAGGGGGTAACGCACATTTCTTTACCTACACAAGAATACGATCGAGGGAGACAGGAGAAAATAGAAAGACAAACGAACAAACACGAACAAAGCTTGGGGTTACCAAGAGCAGAGGAAGGTATGCAACACTACATGCATGTGCATTCCTGATAGCAGATATGGACTAACGCTAGCGTGGGTTACTAGCGAAAATTCCACAATGCTACTGGAATCAGGCATCTTGAGACTCTTCTTCACTGGACCCTATCTTGTCTCCTCGCCTCTCTGCTCGGTGTCTGGTGTTGACTGCCCCTCCGTGGATCCACGCCAACTTCTCTGTTCGCCTCTCTCTTGTCCAGTCTCCACTGCCCTCCGTGGTCTCCTGCCGCAACTGCCTTCTGCTGCTTGCCTCTCTGCTCTCCAGCCACCAACTCCTCTGCTGGTCTCCAGCCACCAACTGCCTCTCTGCTCTCCTGCCATCAACTCTCTCTCTGCTCTCCAGCCACCAACTCTCTCTCTGCTCTCCAGCCACCAACTGTCTCTCTCCTGGGTCGCGTCGTCTACTCTCGTTCGCGTCCCCTTACCACTTCCGGATACGGCGAGATTTTTTTTCCAAGAATCCTTTGTCTGGTTTCGCGCCAAAACAGACTCGTCTGCTTTGGCGGCCTACCCCCATAGTGCTACATATTCACCATCAAGTAAGTTTCAGCCTTTTCTTCCATTTTCTTATACTGGACAGTTGCCATCGGCCATAATTCGACACCTTCTTAGTGGTCGGCAGTGGGAAAGATTAAAGAAATATAACTAATGGTCAAGTTATAGCTCGCTGAAGACGGAATTTTGGGACATAACTGCTCAGTAAAAAATGAAGGACAAAAGTGAAACTTACTCTTATTGGTGTGGTTATTGTAAGTCTTTATTTTTTAAATTAAAAGTTACAGAAAATAAATTAGATCTAAATTAAATGTACATATAAGAAATGGTGATGTACAACACTAATTTTAAGAGGTGTTGATTTAGATAGAATGGCCAAAAAGTCATTTATCATATTAAAAAAAAAAGAAGCTCTGTAAAGCCGAAAACGACGGACATTTTTGAAGGATATTATATTCCACAATTAATTCAAAGTAATTTTCAAGGATTAAAAAAAATTCTTTTTTATTGATCAAAAATCATAAATGACTTTTGTGAAACTCTTTTGGTTTTATGAATCAATTATTAATATTGTTGATTTTTAGGGCATTTTTTACCAAAAGAGAAAAACAGACCAAAGAGATAATAAATGGGCGTGTCCATTGGAAGCCTCTTAGAGTGTCATATGACAGTTCCAGAAACCATTCCACTACTTTTTGTGTCCCTGATCTTTGAACAGGAGAGATTATAGTCGGGTCCTGACAAGGAACGCTAAAGCTACGTTGCTATTTTACTTTCCCTCATCAAGTAAACTTTTTTCCATTTTTATACCACTTTTACATACTGCTTGTTCGTTAAATAATATATGTATTGTTGGGTTTAACTCTTCGGAGACTTTTGTGCATTATTTCTCAATATCTGTGGTATGTAAACTATGTATATAGAAAGTTTGATGTTTTTGCATGTAAGAATGTGTTTATATTGTCTTTCCTTCCGTTCTGTTTAGTGTTAGTATATAATGGATGTACTAATACAGATATTGGTCCTTGGTGAGTGAGAACTTGACTAAATATCTTTCTTTGAATTAATAGAGACATTGATTCGGACAGGGTGGCACAAAAGTCATTTTCCATTTTGAAAAATCAAGTCCCGTGAAGCTGAAAACAAAAGACAAGGCTCTTTCGCAATTAGTTTAAATTACTAACAGTTAAAGTAAATACTATTAATCCCGAATTCGATGAAGTTTAGAATATGCTGACTGTTTTTCCTGCAGAGGAATAAAACCTCTCCAAAAATTAAATATCCTGGATATGACACAAACCTGCATCTAATGGTGAGGCTCCAGTTCTAAGTATCTAGTTTCTGTGGGGTACCTCTTTAGTACCATTAATGAAAAATCAACCGATTTCCTTATTAGAAAAAATATCAACTTTTGTGCAAAAAATCGGCTCGAGAAGTTTTATGTGTACTTTTAAATTTATTGAACAATCGGCGCGTTCGATCTCGTTTTAAAATTTCGCTGAGATTTGTGGACAACAATATTTGACTCGTCGCAAAAAAATTTAAAGGTTCAAAACCCATAAGAATTCAAGAAATCTTTTCCCACCTTGATTGTTAAAAATACCTTTTAACCAATAAATTCAATATATAAATCATCAAAACTGCGTCATTGGCCTAATGAATTGAGTGTTCGCCAATGGTCCCGGAGACTAAGTTTCAATCCCAGATCGAGTCATACCAAAGACTCAATTAATGCTACTTGATGCCGCCTTGCTTAGCACTCAGCATTATAAGGTAAGGATCAAGAGTAATGTGGAGCAATCCAGGTGATAAAATAGAGCCCTCCCCTACACCTCGGTGTAGTAGCTATTGAAAAGGGAGCCTTCGGGTCACCCTCGACTATGGTCGCAAACTTTACTTTTACTTTATAAATCAAAAAACTTTTAAATCTAATTTCAAGCTTACGGCAATCTAATAAATAAACGAAGAAATCTATTAATCTTTTGGCCTAGTCGGTTGGGGCTGTAGAATACATTGACTATCCCAACGAGTGTTCTGGGTGTGACACAAAACTATCTGATGGTGAGGTTCCAGTAATGCTGGAGCTTTGGGAAATACGGAGTACCCCTTCATTCCTATTGCTCCCAGGTCCACTCTAGTCCGGAATGGTAGCACCTGATAGGGCCCAATTTATGGGTCAAATAGAACTGTTTCACATTTAAACTATGTGCAAACTTACGTTAAATAGAATTGTTAGAAATAGAACTGTTTGATCATTTAACTGTGTGTAAAAAAATGATTGATGTTTAATTGAATTGTTAGCGATTCATAGCAATACTTGAAACCATTTAACTTTGTTGATATGCTATAATAAATTGTTTGAAATAGAACTGTTTTTTACATTTAACTGTGTATAGAAATAAGTGAAACTATTTAATTATGCAACGAATGAGTTCCGGCTCATTTAAATATGTTATCTACAAAATGTGTTTAGAAATAATATATTTAATATATATGTATAAAAAGGATTTGGCATTAAATGACTTTCAATGATTGATATGCCATGAAACCAAACCAAACCAAACTATTAACCTTCAGTAGATTTATGGATCCATTCTTTAAATCTATTTATAACTTTTGGCTCTATTTCTTTTGAGTGAAAATTTAACATTCTGTTCCTTCAAGTTTGCATTTAATTTCAACATCGCTTAATTATTCTAAATTGAAGAAAATAGTTTGTTTTTATAGAAATGCTTGCAACAATAATCTTTCCCGGCTGATGAATATTCTAACTGCATCCCCTTACATATTAGCGCATAACTATATTTTCCCCCTTACATAGCGCCACACTTACACGCAGATTTTTTTACACACTCAAAATATATCAACTATATTTAGACAATGAAAACTGCTTAGTTTAAAGTCTGAACTTTACTTTCTTGTAATGTAAATATTGAAGAATATTTACCCTCAAACTAATATTACAAGAAAAAAACTTTGTAACTTTTGTTTTTGATAAATTTTTCACTCAAGTTAAAGAAATAAAATTTAATAAATTTGTAGACCAGTGTTTTATTCAATCATTTATACACTAAATAAGTGAAGTTGGTAACCTTAGTCAACAGTGATCCGAAGGTTTCCTTTTCAATAGCTACTACACCAAGATGTTGAAAAGTGCGCTACTCCATCCCTTTGATTGCTCCACTTTTCCCTTGATCCTTACCTTTTAATGCTGAGTGTTAAGCAAGGTAGCATCAAGTACCATTTATAGAGTTTTTGTTATGACTTGACCTGAGATTGAACTCCGGTCTCCCGGGCCATTGGCGAACACTTTATTCATAAGGTCAATGGCCTGGTTACACACATATGCTACATATTATCCCTAGATCCAATCTGTTCTGAAAGTTCCTACTATGGTCTCATCTCGGAGTCAAATAGATTTGTTAGGGTCTCATCTCTGGGTCTAAGAGATCTATTAGGATCTCATCTCTGGGTCTAAGAGATCTGTTAAGATCTCATCTTTGGGTCAAAAGGGTCTATTTCAAGATTATTCATATTCTAGGGCACCGTGTTACAAAAAAATAAAAAAAATAAAAATAAATAAATAACGAAAATGAAACGACTACACCAAAAGTGTAAATATGAACATACAATGAACACGATTCTCTAATCTCTTCGCCTAAGATACTCCCTGATGGTTTGACAATCAATAAATCAATCAAATTGTCTAACTTGTGCCACTGTGCGTTGGTCCAATCCACACGCGAGAAAGGAAAATTGAAGAGAGGTAGGGTTAGGGATTAAGATTAGATATATCAAGGTAAAGATAGTCTCGACCAAAACCTTCATCCTACAATCCTTTTTTCTGGTCAAGTGCCGCAATTTGCGTCGTACAAATATCTTTATTTGCACAAAAAATATTTTCCAGCCACACATTAAAGAAATGATCAATCATACGAAAAGAAAAAGTCTTTTTTCTTAATCTTTTCTTTTCACTCCATCAGTTTGTGTAAAGAGAGACTGCTCCACAATAAAGTAACAGCTGGAGGATTCACTAGAGAAACTTTTGGCGGAGGGCTATGACATTTAACCCATTGGAGTTTATTTATCGTATATGAGAATCATAACCCACCGCTAACAATATTTGAGTGTGAGGGAAACAATTGAGACACTTGCTGCAAGAGAAATGTATAGTGACTGGTGCTAAACAATGCAAGAATATTTCGTGACGAATTAACACCATGTTTTATTCTCTGAGTAAGCTTGACTGAATGAATACAAAGATGCCATGAAATACTAAAAGAATACATAAAGAGAATATGTGAGAAATTGTTGTACTGTGTACGAACGTATATGAGAAATAGTTGTTGTGCGGGGACAATTGAAATATGTTCTCTTGTACCATGTGACATAAGGTCATGGACAACGCAAGCTCCCTCCTCTTGTCAATGCGGACAGGAGCGGACGTGTGAACTCTGCTGGAGTCATGAGCGAGAGAGACTTTAACTTGGCCTTGCCTTCCATGATATAATTCAATTACAAGTACTATTAGGCAAGTAAGATATGTAATTCCGCCTAACTCTGACCCCTAACTTCTGGACATTGGTTAGGTCGTAGGGACAATACTCATGTAACATATCTTGGCCAGAAGTAGACCGGAAGAACTCATTCCTTCTTAAGGTTTATTCAGGTGAATTCAGGTTTCCTTCTTCAAGACCAGTTGCCATAGCAATGTTAAAGAGCCCAATATGCCCATACTAGATTAGTTGGATGCATACCTTTCCCAAGGGTATTAGCTCTCTGTTAAATGCAAATTGCGTCGTCCAGGATTTGAACTCTGGTCGCAGTGTCCATTTCCTACGACGGTAACCGTTACGCCACCATAGCCTCTGACCACAGACAACTAAGAGTTATTAAAATTGCGACAAAAAGAAAAAGAAAGTTGAACACCTTATTTATTCATCTATTTACTTATTTATTACACTGAGATTTAAGCTCGGATTATCATCAGATTTACAACCAGTCACTCTTCTTTTAGTCATGATCCGTATTACTCAGAGGGTATATCAGTGACGACTCCCATATCATCAACCCGACCCCAGTCTTCTTCCTGCTTCTCGTCATTACCGCTACCACCGCTTTTTCACTCCCATTTTTTTTTCACTGCCCTACTTTCATACGATAAGAAAGAGACGTGTCCCGTTCGATGAGATATATCAAAACATTTTATGTAAAAAACAAAACAAAACAAAACCAAAACAAAAAAATATGAAAACTTACCCACCAAATAACCCAAAACAAGGTCACTGTGTTAGTGACGTTGGAAATATATTTTATCATTTAGATTTTGTTTCTTTTACTTCTTTTTTTTAATGATAAAAATATTTATATATTTGAACTCGACTTTTAGTTATTTTAGCAGTTGGGTTCGTTGGGATCGTTGTTTGAAACTATCTTTTGTCGTTTATCATCGAGGTTATGAGAAACGACACATTGTCTACTTCTTGTACAGTTATTCAAGTACCCACGAATATAAACAATTCCTGCCGGCGAGTTACTGGGGACTCGATTTTTGTTCGTAGAGCGTGGGACTGTTGTTCGAGAGGTAAGAGGATCTGCAATAGCGCGTATTTCTATTGGTGGGCGTGCAATGTCATCAAAGCAAAAGATAAAAATTAATGAGTGTTTGATATTGCGATATTTAGTCGAGTCAAAAGAGCATATCCGTGATATACAAACACTTTACACAATCGAACGAAATACACGCATTTTTTACATACATTACATTTGATGGTTGTCTTCTCGGTTTCGAGCGTGACCACCTCCTTTGTCTCATGCCTTCTCCCCCCTCCCCTACTCCCCCCATAAATTCTATGTGTTCGTAGGTGACTCTTCAGGCCAGCCAAACTACGACAGATTTTAACACTGAATTGGCACAACCGTTCAGTTTTGCTTGCAGTGACATTATTTGGGTGCAAGATAGATTTTGCACATTTACGCAGATGGCTTTTGAGACCAGCAAGAAATAGGCACAATTTTCCACATATGTCACAGTTAACGTGGTGACGTTGTGGGACCGGTGCTGGACCCTGTTCGCCTTTGCGAATCAGACGTTTGTAAGCGCTGTACTGCATACGGCTATTACATTTAACCTTCTATATACATAATATAAATACCAATGCATTAGGGAAAGTCTCTTTGGCGTTGTAGCTAACGTGCTGGACTGCGACATCCCAGTAAGGGAGTTCGGATGCCAGTCAAGTTATTAAGATCATTTTGGATTAATATCCTTACGAAAAGCATGGACTCCCGTATCCCCTAATTATGGGTTAGTAGTACTGCTACCGTTCTTCTTCAAGACTGGCTTTGTCATTAAATGACCCACAAAGGTTGATATGGCATTAAACAAAGAAATCAGACCAAACCAAAGGTATTAAGAAGAAACGTGAGCTAGAACTATACACATACTGTTCTATGTACTAGCATTTCGGTTAGGTTTCTTTGCTTAATGGCATATCAACATTCGTGGATTATCTAATGTCAAAATCATCCTTCTTGAAGAACAGTGCAGGTACTATTTAATCCATAGGTGGTGGAAAAGATACTTTATACCTTTCCCAAGGGTATTAGTTTGAAAGTGAACGTAATAGTTCGATTAGAGTTCGAACTCGCTTACTACGATGTCACAGTCCAACACGTTAGCCACTAAGCTAGAGGGACTCCTCCCCACGCTATTAGAGAAGTGATGATAAGAGATCATCCACTCGAGAGATATCTTCTTGCTTGTGTCTATCACAAGTTCAAATAAAAGTAAAGTTGGTGACCTTAGTTGAGGGTGACCCGAAGGCTCCTTTTTCGATAGCTACTATATCGAGGTGTGTGGGGGGGCTACTCCATTCCCTGGATTGCTCGACTTTACCCTTGGTACTCACCTTTTAGTGCTGAGTGCTAAGCAAGGCAACATCAAGTACCATTTTTTGAGTCTTTGGTATGACTCGACCTGGGATTGAACCCCGGTCTCCCGGACCATAATCTACCTAATAACAATAAATGTGACTTATTAGTGTCTATTTATTTGTTTGTCTGTTCGCAACTTTTGTTAGGATCAGTTTAATAACTAAGTGTTCTGTCCTGGGAGTATTAGTTCGAAAGTGAACGTAATAGTGCGACTGGAGTTCGAACTCGCTGACGGCGATGTCTCAGTCCAGCACGTTAGCCACTAAACAGCGGTAACTCATTTTGACCTATATGGAAGGTTGATAGAATGATTGATTTTAACCCGTTTAGAGTTCTTTTTTGTTTGGTGTTTTGGGAATCACGTTTATTGTACGTTCGTATGGACATTTTTTGTGTAGTTATTTCTTACATCTTTTATTTTTTGCACACAAATCCTGTTTAATACAAATAATTCTTTAACACATTTATTTAACCAACGGATGAGGCATTTTCTGCCTCTCAGGTTCAGAGCGGACATGGTAATAATGGCAATGAAGTGGTACTCCACACTTAAAAGATCTTCAGGACTAGAGCCTCACCATTAGATGCAGATGATAGTCATGCCCAGAACTTAACCCTCTGCAGGGGACGCACGCAGCGTATTCTAAGCCCCACTGACAGGGCATAGTTGTGGAAGAGGTGAAAAGAGAGAGAAAAAAAGGATTATTTGATGACTAAATTAGCCACACTGTTTTACCGTTCTTTAGCAAGGTCAAAGTCAACCCTCTCTTGTTCAAAGAACAGTCAAAAGTGGTTGAAAATACGTTCCTGCAATTGTCATGTAACACACCACGAGCCACCCAAAACATTAAGAGAGGTCATTGTTTATTGTCATTTGACACACTGCGAACCACCCAACGGACACAAAGAGAGATCATTATTTATTGTCATGTGACACATTGCAAGGCACCAAATGGACACAAAGAGAAATCATTATTTATTGGCATGTGACACACGGTGTGCCAACTAACAGACACAATGAGAGGTCATTATTTATTGTTGTCTGACATAACACGAACCACCCTCAGACACAAAGAAAGATTATCATTTATTGTCATATGATACACTGCAAGCCAGCCAACGGATACGAAGAGAGATTATTGTTCATTGTCATGTGACACACCGTGAGCCGCCAAACAGACACAAAGAGAGATCGTTATTTATTTTCATGTGACACACCCCAAGGCACCAAACAGACACAGAGAGAGATCATTATTTATTGTCAATGTGATACCCCATGGGCCAACTAAAAGACACGACGAGAGATTATTATTCATTGTCACATCTCTAGCAACATAAAAGACACAAAATGAGATCATTATTTATTTTCATCTGACACATCTTGAGCCATCCAACGGACGCGAGGAGAGTTATTTGCTATGTGACACACCGCATGCCACCTAACAGACGCATAAAGAGATGATCATTCTTTATTATCATGTGACACATCTCGACCTACGTAAGAGACACGAAGAGGGATCATTATTTATTGTCATGTGACACACCTCGTGGCACCTAACAGACGCATAAAGAGATGATCATTTATTGTCATGTGACACAACGCCTGCCACCTAACAGACATGAACAGAGATCCTTATCTATTGTCATTTAACACACCTAACTGACAAAAAAAAATTATTATTTTTTGTCTCCTTATAAAAATAAATGTACCGATCAGATGAAATGTTACAGTACCAGGTAATACCAATAAATAAATGAAAATTCTCTTAGACTTTTGGGGTGAATGTCGTAGATCAGTCAAAACTCAAGCAGTAAAGTCAGCAAACATATTTTGATCTTTTGTACGAATAACCCTTGGAATGAAATTATTTCTTTTAAAAATTTCTTAAGCTATTTTGATTTTAATGTCCTTAAAAAGAAAGAAAGAAAGAAAGAAAAAAAGAAGCTCAAAGGTAAGCAAAAACGAAGAAGAAATAAAAAAGAAAGACTGGAGGAAAAATGGGAAGAAGAAAAGAAACAAAGAAAAAAAGAGCAAAAAAAAAAAATTGGTGCAAGAAAAGGACAAATAAGGAAAAAGAAAAAAATGAAAGAAAATTTTAAGATAAATCATTGATAAACTTCGTTAATTAAACTAGTGGCTCTGCAAATTAGAAATTCTTTATCAACGCTTCAAAGTTATTTTTTTTATTCAAGTTGGTTCTATCTTCTCATCAAATGGTAAGCCTCTGAAATTTGTATACTAGTTCATATACCTCGGTAGCAATATCTCATCGGTTGAAAGTGATGTCAACATTGGTAAAGTATGGACTGCTATTGGTAGGTTATCGACTATATGAAAACCTAAATAACACAAGTATACATGCTGTTGTGAACAAATTCTGGAAGCAATTTTATAGCCATTTACTTCCCATCTCTTAAAATATTCAAGAAATGAGACGAAGACATGCTGGGCAATGCTGGTGAAGCAAGGACAAAACAACGTTCTCTTATGGACTCCTCCACAAGGACACACCACTGTGCGTACACTGGATGCTGTCTAGAAGACTTGTATAGAGTGATGACTAAAAGGGACATATGACGGGAAAAAGTCGAAGGAATCTGTGCCGAGGACACACCTTAATTATTATTATTATTATTATTATTATTATTATTATTATTATTATTATTACGACTATCATTATTATACCCTGCGAGTTTTTCACACCAGCATTAGCTGATGGTGTTTCTTTGGAGTCTCCTGCACTCTTTTCAGTATTTTGTCTGATATCAACAATGCCACAGTATGGATTCGTCCTTCGATTTCCAACTTTTCCAGACCCTTTTCCAGACCCTTTTCCAAGCCCTTTGGAAACCGTTTCAAGCACGTCAATTACAATTGATATTACCGTCACTCTTCTTAGTTCTATTGCAAGGCTTAAGTTCTTGGCTATCTTTTCGCTTTCGTTGATTTTCAGTCTGGGACAGCAAAATCTACTAGACAGTAAATTCTTTTTTTCTTTTATCTTTTACCATAACCAGGTCAGGTTGGGATCAGGTGATCTCTTTGCATCTCAGAATTCTGGAAATTTTTATGCGTCTAATTCTTCAGGACGGATTCTGGTTTGTGCTTATACTATTTGTTCGTTTGGTCAAATTTCAATTTCTCGCATGAATCCGAGTGGATTACCCTTTCCACTCAATTGTATCTAGTTTTATACTCCTTTTGTGCTAGTTTGCTACATTCCGTTATAATGTGATGATTCATTTCGTCTCAATCATCAGACAACTTACATTTGCTATTTTGTTGCGTATTAGAGATTTTCGCTTTAACATAGGTGGTCCTTATAATGTTATTTAGTTCAACTGTTAGAAGAGATTGTTTATTGTCATGTGTCATCTCGAGCCACCCAACGGACATAAAGAGACAGCATTATTTATTGTCATGTGACACACCACAAGCCATCTAACAGACGCGAAGAGCGATCATTATTCATTGTCATGTGACACTTCTCGAGCCACCAAACGGACTTAAGGAGAGATTATTATTTATTATCATGTGACACACCTCGACACATCCAACGGACATGAAGAAAGATCATTACTTATTGTCATATGACACACTACGAGCCACTTAAAGGACACGAAGAGACATCATTATTTATTATCATGCGACTCACTGCGAGCCATCCAATGGACACGAAGAGTGATCGTTAGTTGTCATGTGACACACCGCGAGCCACCCAACGGACACGAAGAGAGATCATTATTTATTGTCATGTAACACACCTCGAGCCACCGAACGGACACGGGGAGAGATCATTACTTACTGTCATGTAACACACTGCAAGCCAACCAACGGACACGAGGAGAGACTATTGTCATGTGACACACCGCAAGCAATCCGACGGACACGAAGAGAGATCATTATTTATTGTCATGTGACACATCGCGAGCTACCCAATGGACACGAAGAGAGATCATGATTTATTGTGATGTAACACATTACGAGCCACCCAACGGACACGAAGAGAGATTATTAGTTGTCATGTGACCTACCGTGAGCCACCTAACCGACACGAAGAGAGATCATGTATATTATCTCGTGACATACCACAAACCATCCAACGGACAATAGGATAGATTATTAGTTGTCATGTAACACACCGCAAGCCATTCTCTAGGTCTGATTCTGGTTTGTGCATATACCTTTTGGTAGTATGGACAAATTTCAATTTCTTGCATAATTCTTTGCTGATTACCTTCTCCACCCAAACACGTCTAGTCTTGTATTCTTTTTGTACCAATTGGCTGTATTCATAATTATTATTATTCACACTTGAATATCGTTTTTCTTTTTGACCCTAATTTTATTTCTCTTAATACTAAATAGATACGACAAACTTACCCATTAACAGGAATCTTTCAAGAAAATCAAAGAGTGTATTCAGAAGGTGTTTTTATTGAAGGTTTTGACGATGTTTTCACTGTCTCTTTATTTTATTTTATTTATTTATTTTTTCTGGTATTTCTAATCTTTCGTTCTTTTTGTTTGGTCTTTTTGTTGGTTCCTTTTTCTTTTTCTTTTTCTTTTTTTTTTTCTTCATAATCTTTTTTTTCTTAAGGATGATATATGTGGCTATCTCTCTCGATTCACATGGCTTGTAAGAAACGGCAAACCGGTCGCGCTTTCTTAGCAGACTATTTATTCAAGCTGTGATATATATATTACCATAAAACCAATGCGTTAAAAACTTTTTATTCACTCGAGTGTCCTGTGTAGGTCACGAAACTCCACCTTATGGAGAGACTTAATTTCCAGAGCTTTGAGGAATATAGAGCACTCCTTTACATCAATTAGTCCCAGTTCTATTATGACCCGCAGTTGTAGCAGCTGTTAGGGTTCAATGTATTCGTCAAATAGAGCTGTATAATCACTTACTATTCTTGAAACCATTTAACTGTGTGCAAACAAATGATTAATATTTTACTCAATTATTAGTACCAAATAGCAAACAGCAATGCTTGAAACCAATTTGCTGCGTGTAAACAAATAAATTCTGGCTTGTTTGAAAAATGATGTTACCTACCAACTATTCGCTTAAAAGTTATTCATAATATATGTTTATAAACTGGATTTGGAATTAAATAACCATCTAGAATTGATATGACATAAAACCAAATGTCCTAATCTAACATCAAAAGATTATGTATGTAAGTAGTAAAAAGTAAAGTTGGAAAGCGTTGTCGAGGGCGACCCGAAAGCTCCCTTTTCAATAGCTACGACACCGAGGTGTAGGGGAGGGCGCAAGTCCTTTCCCTGGATTGCTCCACAAAACCTTTGATCCGTACCTTATAATACTGAGTGTTAAGCAAGGAGGTATCAAGTACCATTATTAAAATCTCTGGTATGATGCAACCTTGGATTGAACCCAGGTCTCCTGGACCATTGGCGAACACTCTACCCACTAGACAAATGAGATGTACGTAGTGACTCAATAAATTCTGTTATCTAAGCAAAAACATTAATTACCATCGCAATTCCCAACGAAACAGCACTGTAGAACCAATTAACTCCCATCTCAGAAACCATCCAAGCAAGACTTGCAGTGTACTGCATGTTATCTAGAAGACTTACCAAGAGCGATGACCGATAGGGACGAATGGTGAGAAAATCATTTGAATCCGTGCTGTCAGTATGTTTTAATGTTGATGAAGACATAGATTAATAGAAAAAGTTCCCCTAACGTAATGGCTAAAGTGTTGACCAGCAACATCATGATAAGCGAGTTCGAACTCCAGCCGCACTATTTCGTTCACTTCCGGACAATGACCTGTGAGAAAGGTATGAACCCCTTTATCCCATCAGCCATGGGTTAAATAGGTATCACTGCTGTTCTTCTACAAGGATGGCTTTGGCGTTGAATAACACACAAATGTTGAAATGCCATTAAACAAAGAAACCAAACTAGATAATGATTACCGGACAGATTTTTAATCCTTGATATACATGTGGTTATGTTCTGCTATTGTTAGCTTAAGTTTAAGCAAAACAGCGTCATTTTCATCCCCCTTTTTTTTAATAAATAACATACGGACATAGTTGTGTACAAAATTACTGCCAACGATTTTTGTTAATTCATTCTACTTGGTATTACTTCTAATATAAGGCTTCTAATGGTTCTATTTGAATGAAACTTGAAGAGAAGGTTGCTTGGCATTAAATCTAAATTGTTCTTGGTCGGTTGGTTGGTTGGTGATCGTGGTATATAAAACCTTGTAGCTTATTCAATGCCGAATCCTGTTCTATATATATATAAGGAAGTAAGTCGGCCGACCCTAGTCGAAGGTGATCAGAAAGCTCTCTTTTCAATAGCTATTACACCGAGGTGTAAGGGAGGGTGTACTCCTTTCCCTGGATTGTTACACTTACCCTTGATCCGTACCTTATAATGCTGAGTGTTAAGCAAGAAACGAGAGTTCACGCAATTGACCTTTTAACTTCTCTCTGCCGGTCACATCTGATATAGCCAAGTATCGTAATTACTTATAGATGGGTAAGGAGAGGAAGCCACTGTATTACATTATTTATATTGATTGAATCTTGTACAGTGTTAATTTCAGATAAAAATTCAGTTCATGATTATGTATCGTTTTTTTTATTTTGTTTTTAGCTGCAATCGTTCATTAATTCTGGTTTGATTAAAGACGATTGGTAAACAATAAATCTTTCTTTCTTTCTTTCTTTCTTTCTTTCTTTCTTTCTTTCTTTCTATTTGTTAGCTTTTTTTATTCATTTATAAGAAACATATGTCTGTATTCAATTAATGTAAATAATGTCCATTCTTCTTTTAGACGTACAAGTGTTGTTTTACTTCTTAGTATAATGGCATTTCGACCTTCATGGGTTATTTAATGCCTATTCATCCAAGGGAATGGGATGAAGGGTTTCATACTTTTCCCAATGGTATTAGTCCAAAAGTGAACTTAATAATGCGACTAGAGTTCAAGCTTGCTTATTAAGATGTCACAATCCAGTATGTTAGCCACTTCGCTACGGGGAAGCTCTCCCCCATTGATCTTAGTCGTACTTTCAGCCATTATTAAGACAAGGGGAAATCTGTGAATATTATTTTTTTTCTTTAAATGCTTTTAGACTCAGCATTTTCTATTGTGCATAGCGTACAAGGTGACACGGAATCAAAATTCTTCAATATGTTCGTAACCTAATCAAGAAAAAGGGTTCAATTTTGCTTAAAGCAATTTATTTTTCAACTTGATCTCCTTCTTTATTCATGCATACTATTCAGTTGTGAATGTTAATAACATTAAGCATTATACAATGAAAATTTCCGGTGAAAATTCAACTACCTATCATTTTAAGGACTTTTTGATTCACCCTCGCATATATCGGAATGTGTTTATGAATGTGTGTGTGTGTGTGTGTGTGCAGGTGTATGTGCATATGAGCGAGTGGATTTATTTATGGGTATCTGTGTACATACATATGTGTCTCTACGTGGCTGCATGTTGCAGTTTGTGTGTATGCGTATTTGTCAGTGCATGTGTGTATAAGTTCGTCGACCTTGCTAGAGATTTGACACAATAACTAAAGGATTATTAAAAGGCCTAGAGGACTTGGAAGTTGGTGGACGGGTAGAGACTCTCCAAATAACAGCATTACTGAGAACGGCCTGAATACTGAGAAGAGTCCTGGAGACTTGAGGGGACCCGCTGTCACTCAAACTCCAGTGAAAAACCATCAGCTAATACTGATATAAAAAACTCTAAAGGAGTAAATAAATGTAGGCTATGCGGTGACAGAGACGAAACGATCAATCACATAATAAGCGAATGCAGCAAATTAGTACAGAAGGAGTATAAGATTAGACACAATTGGGTCGGCAAGGCGATCGAATGGGAAATGTGCAAGAAATTAAAATTTGACCACACGCACAAATGGTATATGCACAACCCAGCAGCTTTCCTATAAAATGACACACAAAAACTCCTATGGGACTTTGACATACACACGGATCATCTAATCTCGACCAGAAGACCAGACCTTATAATAATCAACAACAACAATAAAAAAAAAAGAAAATTTGCAAAATTGTCAACTTTGCTGTCTCAGCTGACCACAGAAAAAAAAATGAAAGAATGTGAGAAGAAGGATTAGTACCTCAACCTTGCTAGAGAATTGAAAAAAACTATGGAACATGAAAGTGACGATTGAGATTGGTGCTTTTGGCACAGTAACTAAAAAATTATTAAAGGGACTGGAGGGCTTGGAAGTTGATGGACGAGTGGAGACCATCCAAACGACAGCATTATTGAGAATGGCCAGAATACCGAGAAGAGTCCTGGAGACTTGATGAGACTTGCTGTCACTCAAACTCCAGTGAAAAACCATCAGCTAACACTGATGTGAAAAACTCTAAATAATAATAATAACGATAATAATAATAATAATAAGCAAATGCAGCAAATTAGCACTGAAAGAATATAAGACTAGACAGAACTCGGTGGGCAAGGTGATACATTGGGGATTGTGCAAAAAGCTGACGTTAGACCATACGAACAAATGGTATATGCACAACACAGAATCTGTCCTAGAGAAGGAGACACATAAACCCCTCTGGGATTTTGAGATACGAACGGATCATCAAATCTCGACCAGACGGCCCGACCTTATTCTAATCGACAGAGAGAGAGAGAGAGAGAGAGAGAGAGAGAGAGAGAGAGAGAGAGAGAGAGAGAGAGAGAGAAACTTGCAGAATTGTGGATTTTGCTGTCCCGGCGGATCACTGAGAGAAATTGAAAGAGTGTGAATAGAGAGTTAAGTACCTGCACCTTGCTAGGGAATTGAAAAAACTATGGAACACGAAAGTGACGATAGTACCAATTGTAATTAGTGCTGTTGGTGCAGTCACCGAGGGATTAGTACAAGGACTGGAGGAATTAGAAATAACAGGACTAATGGAGATCATCCAAACAACTGCATTATTGAGATCGGCTAGAATACTGAGAAGACTCCTGGAAACTTGAGGAGACTTGTTACTCAAATTCCAGTGAGAAACCATCAGCAAACGCTGGTGTGAAAAACTCTCAAAAGAGAACATAATGATAAAGAAATATGCCAAAGATATCAAACTACTGTAAGAAGAGTTGAAAAGCTAATTGGTTGTCTTGGGCGAATAAATCTTCGAACTAAACGATTTAAACATGACTAATTGGGGCGTTTACGAGGGGAGAAAAAAAGGCGCGATTTTCGTAATCGAAAGGATTTTGGCGGGAAATGCTTTCATACTGGAGCCCTGACAAGAGCACTTGAGGGTTTGGCGCAATCATTATGAGAAGCTTTCAGAGAGTCCCTAGTACGAGGTTCTGTCATTTCTTTTACAATACTCTCCTTCAAAGTAACAAACCTTCATTCTCCAATTCTAAACTTAAACAACGTCGAGTGTAAAGGCAATATTGTCAATGTCGCAACGCTTAAAATGTAAATGTAGATCTCAGTGTTAGAGAAAAGGAGTCATGATTTTGAGGTGTATATTTACAACTAAATATGACGAAATATAATTTTTTCGGGTGGGAGCCTTATTCCTCTGGATGGAATACAGTCGGTGTATTCTAAGCCCAACGGATAGGATTAACAATGTATGCATACTTTAATATAACAGCACCTGCTGACTGTTGTAAGACTTATGTACTTGTATTTCTCACACGTTCCCACGGTCGGAGAGTCCGCGTAGAGTAATGGCTAAAGTGCTGGACTTTGGTATTGAAGTAAGCGAGTTCGAACTCAAGCCACACTATTTCGTTCCTTTTTGGACAAATACCCTTGGCAAAGGAATAAACCCACAACTATGCGCTAAATAGTATCACTCCTGTTATTTTTCAAAGATGACGTTGGCATTAATAACCCTCGAAGGGTGATATACCATTAAACAAAAACAAAACATTTATTCCTGTCATATGCACCATCACCAGAACAAAATGAGTAAGTGTGCATATGCATGTTTGTTTGTGTGAGGAAAATGCATTAAGAGAAAATTTCATGTAATAAGTTTATGTATATATATATATATATATGGAAAATGGTAGATTTTGGTGACTCTGACAAACTGGATAAATCAAACTCTTACCACGGTAATATTTTCGTTATGAATTTCTGTAAATAAAGAACGAAATACTACAACTAAACCCGTTTATTTATCCACTTTTCCACTTATTTCTATCATATATATATATATATATATATATATATATTTCATATATATATATATATTCATATATATATATATATATATTTCATATATATATATATATTCATATATATATATTCATATATATATATATATATATATATATATATATATATATATATATATATATATATATATATGAAAACGAACATTTCGTGTAGAATATGTCATTGATTTGCTAGATAAGATCAGACAAGTGGAAATTCATGCAGATTTCCTTGATTCAGATTTTTCTTTGAGAAAGCAATACGAGGTCAGAACCTACGAGCCAACAAATGTCCAGTGGGGCAAATAACATCCTTTTTTTTTAAATTAAATAAATAAACATTTCCTAAAAATGAAATACGAAAAAAATTGCGTAGTCGGTTCGGGCAGTAGAATACATCAACTGCTTCTCTACAGAGGGGTAAGACCCCACCAACGAGTGTCCTGCATATGACACTAGACAATCTGATGGTAAGATTCCAGTCTTAGAGTTTTGGGGAATATGGAGTATCCCTTCATTGCCATTGCTTCCAGGTCCACTCCGGTGCGAAGTGGTAGCACCTGATAGGGTCCTATATATGGATCAAATAGAACTAAACTATGCAATTATGCCAAACTGAATTCTTTGAAATAGAACTGTTTTGACATTTGGACAGCGTACTTGTACTGGGCTGAAATGTTTGAAATGAAACTGTTTTAGCATGCTACACTGAATTGTTTGAAAT